>JARFXV010000438.1:1842500-2263853 GCA_031761425.1 Cosmopolites sordidus | reverse complement strand
TACACTGTCGCTTGTTTACTAAAACATATAGCTTTGATAATAATTACAATACTTGATATTTGTTTCACAATATATTAAAGATATTCTTTGACATCTTTCGGCCTCGCGACCATTCTCAAAGAGAGCTATGTATAAGGTAGTATATACATAAGTCTCTTTGAGTTAATAACTCTCTTTGATCAATTCTTCTATTGGATCCTTTGGTGTGAAACACTAAGCTTGAAGAGAGTTACCACTAAACACCAAAACACTTTTTTGAACTTTTGAAATCTAAAATTTAATCTTAAAGATTAAAGAGATTAAATTATCTCCTGATGATGCGAACATGGTTAGCGAAACATGCGTCGAGCAGTTCAAAAAAGTGTTTTGATGTTTAGTGGTAAATTTCTTCATGTTTAACTCTCTTTGAGTTGATAAACTACTTTATATATTACTCTCCTTGAGAATGGGCACAAGGCCGAAAGATGTCAGAGAATATCTTGAATGTATTGTGAAACAAATATCAAGTATTTGAATCATTATCAATGTTACTATGTTTCACCAAGAGCCAACCGAACAATCAATTGAAACATGTAGTTTTTGTTTAGACCAACTATGGTAGATGGGACAAGAGTTTCAAGTCAAGTATAGAAATGGTGTCTCTGATCGTTTTCGCTGTGTCGCAAAATCTTTATTCCGTGTTCCGTAACCCATTATGGCCGCTGTTCGACCAATGCATGGTTCAAATTGGTCATCTGTTGACGGTAGTGAACGATATTAACTGTTTCATCTGGTTTTAAAAGCTCATGGTACACAACACACTTCTGATCCCACCAAATGCAGAGCACTTTCTTCTTTCCAAAGCGATTCGGTCTTGTTGCCGATGTTGACGGTTATCCTGGGTCGACCCATAATTTTCTTCGTTTGGGTTCTCGAAATATATCCAGTTTTCGTCTCCAGTAACGATTCGATACCAAAAAGCCTTTCTTTCGTGCCGAGAAAACAAACACTTTTTCATCTGTTTGTTATTCAGCTGATGTGGTACCCATTTTCCTGTGGTACCCCCTTTTCATAAACTAATGCCCACAAGCGTCTTGTGTTGGGACGTTGTCACCGTAAGTTTTCACAAGTAAACGACCGCTTTCAGTCGCGTTTTTCTCTTGATTCAACAACAAAAACAGTACATACCGCAGGTGCTCTTTATTAGGCTCAAAGCTCGACATGTTTACCACATGAAAAAAATATGATGCTAACTCGATGTGTTGTCGTAGCAACAAAATGGTATACGAGAAGACCATTGTTTTCAGATCTCTTAAAAAATTATAAATTATTAACCACCACACCTGGTATATTGAAATTATATCTGTCATATTACAATATAAGATAATTCTTCGAAAAAAAAAGATTTACCCTCACCCTATACGCACAGTATGAATTAGGAAATAAAGTTTAGGACAAAAAACGCTTCACCGAGGCAGACGCATTGTTTTACGATCGGTTTGAGAATTATTAAAGGGTTGCTGTGTGTCGAAAGGAAATGAAAGTTTCATTTGGTGACAGAACAGAGGTTTTGTTCAACATGTCATTATAAATTAAAGCGAAAGTGGCTAATATCAAAAAATCCAGCGTTAAATGTCTGTCGTAATAAATTAATTATACCTAACATCTTTTTTTTGTACACTTAAAGTTGCTTAAACATTTTATTATACAGGGTTGTCCAATAAGAATGGCAGAGGTTTAAATTGAGGCAACTACAAGTGATAATCCGGTATTTTGTATTTTCCACTAACGCTCATCATTCCACTTGTTTATTTTGTTTATGTTTATCTTAAAAATATTTTTTTTTGCTTTTTTTTTAAGTATATTTATGCCTTAAAATACACCTTTGACATATTAACATTGTTCACCCATTTAACATAACATTATCTAAGACAGTAAATGGTTTGAAACCTGATTCCGACTTGTATTCCTAAATACTAAATCAAATTTTGACTGATTTACACTTCATAAATGTGTCGCATAAATAGAAGATCATGTACATGTGTTTTATCTACTAGAAGGCCAGCCAAGAAGTGATTCATTTTTATGAGGAATAAAATAGACTCGATTTTCTTTGTATTGGACGAGGGCTAAAAGTAGTGATGAAAATAAGTCTTGTCTTATTCGAATAATCAAGAATTAGTTTTGTTTGTATTTGATTCAGTTGCATTTAGAAAATTCAACTCAAAAATGAATTTTATACTATTCATATATATATATATATATATATATATATATATATATATATATATATATATATATATATATATATATATATATATAACTTAAATGCAATTAAGAACGATATTATATGGAATAATGAGTACTTCAAAAGTGTTCTTTAGCTCCTGTTTCATTATCTTGCCATCAATTATGGGAGCCTCAAACTGGGAGCAACAAAACTCAACAAGACAGGAATGTCCTTATAATAAGCATCTTAATAGATATAATAATTAATACAGATTATTAATATTATTAATGGATGTAATAATATAATTTTACGCTCCAATAGATATTGTAAACCTTGTCAAGATTTATAATATCAATTCAAGCCTAAAATTGATGAACGGCTGATATGCTGGTGTTCAAGTATACATTGTTGTGCAGTTTCATTGACACGATATTTCAAAATATCCAATTTGGATTTATCAGAGACATTGTGGCTAGTTTGGAGAAATTAAAGCGTATAATGAACTTTCAGTGTCACCAAGAAATAAATTGTGTAACATTGATGTATAATATTAAGACAGTATATACACACTTTAAAAAAAAAATTGTCAGGTCATTCAGGCTCATGTCTTCCTAATTTTCTTCCACTACTTCGTCACCCCTCTGTTATGTGTCTCTGTTTATTGTTTTTCGGGACCGCTTCTTTTCACTTCCTTCTGGGCCTACCTCTTCTCATTTTTTCTTCAGTTTCTTTCATTCAACATCCAGAATCTCCCTCCAATCATTCTCTCCAACTGACCTGTCCATTGTAAATTTATTTAATTTATTTTATCATTGTCTAAAATTTACTTTAGTATACGTAAATCATTGCCCTTAAAACGCTAATTTTTATGAAGTCAATTAACTAAGTAGGTGGCTGATTTTCGATCACATTAAAGTTTTATGTGGTTTGTTAGGGTGCATTGTCTACAGGACGTACAGCCTTATAAATTGGTCACCAACACAAAGACCTCTCTGTTAGAAAATATTAGTGTTTGTATTTTTTTTGAATTAGTAGCCTATTCATACCAAATTAATTACACAGTAACTTCTATAATTATTATCAATCAGTAGAATTGTAAAATTTCCTTAAAGGCCTTTTCATCGAGTCATGTTTATGATTATTAAAAAAATTAATTTTAATTTCTCCATCCACAAAACCCGCATTATATATAACTACTCAAACCAAAAAGTGACGAGACAGGTTTTTTTAGAGTCTACTTTAAATATATCGAGCAGTTAATAATAATATTTAACATTGATACCTTCTTAGTCTAGATCCTTGCAATTATTACAAAGTAAAACTATATTGAAACATTTCATAATATATAAGGTATGCCTCACGCAAAACAGAACCTTAAAAAAAACAAATATTAATTTTTTCGACAAAAATATTTTTTTTATTCAAAATAGTCTGCCTGTCTCCTTGCGCATCAATACAACGTTTTGCACGGTCAATTAGGTTGACGAATGAATTTTTGACCTCGGCCAAAGATACGTCCTTCAGAATAGCGGTCGACGCTTTTTGAATGGCTTCAATGTCGGCATGACGCTGTCCTTTCATCGGCAAATGAAGTTTGTCGAAGAGGTAGAAGTCGCAGGGAGCCAAATCAGGCGAGTATGGTGAATGATCGATGGTTAAAATGCAATTTTTGTTAAAAAAAAATCAGTGATTAGCATCGAGCAGTGGGACGGTGCATTATCGTGCAACAAGCGCCAGATGCCTTGTTCACGGTATTGGGCCGCACACGACGAATACGCATTAACAGATCCTTCACAACACCAAGATAAAACACAGCATTGATCGTTTGACCATGTGGAATGAACTCCTTGTACACAATTCTCTCCGAATCGTAGAAACAAATCAACATTGTTTTGATTTTTGAGTTCTTGAGACGGCTTTTCTTCGGATTTGGCTCGCTCGGGTGCTTCTATTCGGCACTTTGATGCTTGGTTTCTGGATCATATTGAAAACGCCATCAGCAGTCTCATCAGCAGTGACAATGCTGAGCTTGAAGTTTTCGTCCTTTTTCGACTGTTTAATCAAGTCCTTGCAATGTTTGATTCGGAGCAATTTTTGGTCGTCGGTTAATTTGTGTGGAACAAAGCATGCACAAACCTTCAGATGTCCCAAATGATCGTTCAAAATACGATAAATTGAATCTTTGGACATGTTCAATTCCTTTTCCATGTATACGACGAAGATAAGTCACGCACAATCTCAATGTTACTTTGAGGAATCATGAAATTTTTTTGTATAACGATGTTTTTCGTCCACACGACCTTCTTTGAATCGTTTAAACCACTCGTGGACTGTACAACGGGATAAACAATACTCACCATGCACTTACTTTATTAATTGAAATGTTTCGGTGAATGTTTTACAATGTTTAAAACAAAACTTAGTATTCGCTCTTTGTTCGATGTTATTGTCAACTTCAAACTGTTAATGTTAACTTCAAACACAATAATCAACTGATCAAAAAACGATTATGATTAAAAAGGTTAAAGCCTAAGAAATTAAACCATGTTGAATATGATGAAGTTTCAGAAGCTCGATGCTTCCAAAACATAATCAGGTCCATGGTTTGTAGGTTAATTTTTTCTGTAACTACATAAAACTATAGACAAATTTCATTAAGAAACGATTGACTCGACATCGACTCGATCTTACCCATCATAAGTTCGCTGATACACGTATAATTGTTTCAGTAGCACATGTTCTATGACATTTGAAGATTGTCAGAAGAATCTACGCTCGATGTAATCGTTTGTAATTTATATATCGTTTGTAGTGAGCTTCTGAAACTTTATCAACTTCAATGCTTTCCAGACATAATCAGCACCATGGTTTGTAGGTTAATTTTTTCTGTAACTATATAAAACTACAGACAATTTCCATTAAGAAACGATTGAGTCGACACGGCACCTATAATAAACTCGGTGATACAAGTACTATCGGTTCAGTAGCACGTTCTATAAAATTTGAAAACGAACAGAAGGATCTACATTGGATGTAATCGTTTGTAGTTTATAAATTGTTAATAATCATTCAGTCGCACTTTTGTTGAAAGGGGTGTTTACACTTTTGAAGATTATGTTACTTCCCTAAAGAATCAACTGAATTTCGCGGTTATTTTTATATGCTATCGATGATTTGTGAAGGAAACAGTTGCCCCAAAAAACATGTATAGTTTATGCTTTAGGGTTCCTTGCTTTAGAAAGTCTCATAAGTCCTATTTACTGACATACATATGTGCATGTATGTATGTATTTATGTATATATATATATATATATATATATATATATATATATATATATATATATATATATATATATATATATATATGTATAATATTTTCACGGATGGTAGATAATGTTTCTAAATCATTCCGGGTGTCGATCAGTTAATCCTGCGAAGAGTCACGACGTTTCGCCAAAATCTCATTTGGCATTTTCAAGTGTTATCCGCTTCTGCTGAAGAGTCCAACTGAAGTGCATGGGTCGTATTCGCTTTTATAGCCAGCCGGCCACAAAAGCGACTGCGCAGATTATATCCGGGTAGATCGGGAGCATTTGCGGCGCTCGGCAACGCTGTCGGGCGTCCGTTTATTGATTTTTCTACCTCGCGGCCAGGTTGCCACGATTTTTCTTTTTTCAAAACGGATTTCCATACTTTTGGAATGTTGCGAGCGTCGTTTCGTATATTCAGCTCACCTCTTTCTTCTGTCTTAAGGACTTCTCTGATTATTCAGACCTTGTAGTTTTCAATATTCGCTATTTCTTTGGCTCCTTCAAAATTGATTGTATGTCCTGTATGTAGATGGTGCTGAAACAGAGCGGAAGTGGTTTGTTTGTTTTTAAGTCGTTTTTATGTTCTTGTATTCTGGCCGATATTCGACTGTTTGTTTGTCCTATGTATGTTCTGTTGCAGTTGGAACAAGATATACTATACACCCCATGATTTTCCAGTCTAACTTTGTCCTTGGGGTTTTTTAAGATGTGTGCAACAGTTAGCATACATGCATAACATAGCATAACCCCTATATAACCCTATATAACCCTATATAAACTACCCCTATATAATCTGCGCAGTCGCTTTTGTGGCCGACCGGCTATAAAAGCGAACACAACGACCCGTGCACGTCAGTTGGACTCTTCAGTCGAAGCGGACAACACTTGAAAATGCCAAATGCGATTTTGACGAAACGTCGTGACTCTTCACAGGATCAACCGAATGACGACACCCGGAATGATTATATATATATATATATATATATATATATATATATATATATATATATATATATATATATATATATATATATATATATACTTGTTCAAGAAGCTACAAACGGTTTAATTTCTTAGGCTTTAACCTTTTTAGTGAGTAAATCATTTTTCGATCAGTTTATTCTTTAGTTTGCAGTTATAAAAAGAGTTTAATAGTCACTACGAATATACTCGTACTACTACAAACATTTATATCTTTTTTTTTCTGGGTTAGGGTCGTTTTTTCCGACAGCTTCGTTATTTTCGATTTTATCTGATATTTATTTACATGAATAGAGTAAAAAAAAATGTTATGACTACAATAACCTACAAACAATTTAGCACTAATTTCATTTATATTTTTCGTATTATTCAATATTTACTGCCTTGAACAATATCTACTGTTTTTCCTGGATAATTACTGACACTACAAAAAATGAGCTATATTACATTTATTAGCATCGTTTGTAGGCAAAAATAGGCAAAAAGAAATAAAGTATTCTTTAATGCGGGTGATGCAGCTTCAGAAAGTCGATGAAACACAGCGACCGCGAATTAAGTTGAGGACCTACTATGACAGCTCAAAACTCAGAATTTTTAGAACGTTCGTTGTATTGAAAATGTTTATAGGCAACAATTACCGCTATATTTAAGCCCAACTGAAACCAGGCATTTTGTAAATATGAAACGTTCCCAGTGGTTAACCACAAATCACAAAAGATTTTAATTATGGACAGAAGTAATGCTAATTACCCTGACTATGATGATGAATATGAAATAGCTGATTTGAAAAGACATAATTCAACTAGTCTTTTCAAATCAGCTATTTCATATGCACCGAGCCAATTAATTTATAAATATATATTGTGGAGCGCGAAACAATGAAGGGTAATTTTTAGCCCTCGAAAAAAAGTTGTAAATTCCTCGAATTCGCCTAAATCTATTATCATGCAAAACATCCACTGTAAAATTTCAATAACAATATCATACAAATTTAAATATTAATTACTTTTATTTGGATAAAGGAATATTTTGGATGTGGCTTAAGGCAATCTCGGTAATGTACAGATACAATGAATGGAACGGGTTAATAATAAGTAGAATGACAAATGGGTCTTTTCTAAGTAATGAGTCTCACACCTTCACCAAACAAGACTTGCTTTTCTTCAACTATTAGACAGCAACGGTAAAAGATATTCTCGGTTTTGTTTTTAATTTTTAACGTATGAAAAAACACGCATATTCTAATGAAAAAAAAATTAAAATTATCGGAATGTAAAACAATATAGGATTTAATTGTTTTCTAATGGTAGATTTAATAACAGGAAATCCATTAATCGATTGATACAATGTAGAAATATGAATGTGGCCATTTCAAGTTATCTAAAAAACATTATTCTCGATATAGGGTATCGTTTTGTGCATTTGTCCATATAAGTTCAGTGTGCTGTATAATAAAATGACTGTAATAAGATTTTCTTCTTTCCTAGGATGTTCCATTTTTTTGTAATGCATATGTATTGAAGATTATGCAAAATATATTGATACTCGAAAGAAATACTGTATTTTTGATGTACGAGGTTACAATAAAATCGTCTTTGAAACCAGGTCTAGTAGACATGATTGTTTCTTTTTAGACTTTGCTGATTTATTCTTTGGTTTTTGAAAGTGCAAAATATATAGATTCAAGAATTATAGCCCCTAAAGTAGAAGGAAACATCTAAGATGTATTGGGTTGTTTCATAATTCCCGACGTTTTTTTATTAAAGCATTTTATTGAAAACAACAACAATTATAACAACAAATTAATTAATAATGTATTCTCCGTCATCGCTTACGATCTGCCTCCACCTGTCGACTGATTTATTAATGCCGTTTAGCCAGAAATCGCCGGATCTAGACTGGAAGAAGTTGTTAAGCCAGTTTTTGAGGTCCTCATCGTTGGCGAAGGTTATGCTCCTCATTTGGTTAGACTGCAGGCGGAAGAGGTAATAATCAGTTGGCGCAAGATCAGGAGGGTACATCGGATACGGAAGAATCTCCCATTTGAGATCATTCAGGGCATCCTTGACTTTGCTGTGTGATTAGCCGCAGTCGATCTTCTCAGCCAATTTCGGCGTATTTGACATCCGTCCTCTTTTAAAAGCCTTTTAAAATGGTGCTCATCGAAGTCGGAAGGTCGACCAAAGCGAAACGTGTCGTCCAAGTCGAAATTGCCATTTTTGAACTTGGCAAACCAATCTCTAGCAATCCGATCGTCTATAGCTTCTACTCCATATAAGTTTTGATGCTTTTAATTTCCATTTCAAAAGCCTGAAAGTTAATTAAAATTAAGTTTTTCAGGAAAATTATGTTTTGTATAGTAAGAAAAGGGCTTTCGAATACATATACACACTTGCCAAACAAGATAAAAATGGAGGAAAAATAAACGAAGTATAAGAACGGTGGAAAATTATACAATTGGCCAGTAAGCCCTTTTTGTAGATATGTTTTATCACAACCCTCACTTCAAATTTATTAATTTTTGAATCAACGCAATCGTCATTAGTTATTAAAATTAATAATCTTTAAACGAAAGAAGACACACATCTTCAAGCAAAGTATATGAGAGAAAACTGCTTTTATTAATGAATCCTACCATATTGGAGTCTCGAGAGGACTTAGTTCTTTTTGGTTTAAAGCTGGTTTCAGTTGCGATATGATGTTTTGAGTTATTTTCTTTTTTCTCTGTTATCCTGGACACCATGTATAATGTAGACAAATTTTGTTTGCATTAAAAGTTAAGTTATAGTTTCACTAATATTCCTACCAAAAAATGATGATGCTTCATCAAAACATAAACGATATATGTCACTGCAAAATAAAGTCTGCAACTGCGGATATCGGTAAATTTATTGCGTTATGGTACAGGATACATGTTCCACGAAATATGTTTATAATCAATAGCAGAATGCAAAAATGACGAACATATAGGGTGTTTGATAAGAAAAAATAAAACTATACCCCGCCACGGTTTTGTGACACACTCTGTATAAAAAAAATAATTTTTAATTATGCATCTCCAGCCATTATCAAGATATCAGTCGGTATCGCACTATTGTGACGGCCTGTATATTAAACGTAAAATAAAAATTGTGAAATCCTGAACAATTATAACAATAACGACAGAACATGAATTTAGTCACTTTCGGTTTGCTAGAGAGACATAATAAAATATTGTTTGCAAATTGACATTGTTTTGGTCGTTTATATCCAATTCCATGTGTAATAGAACGTAACATACATAACAATGTTTAAATTTTAACTGAAAATATTGCTATTTTGTCTCCCAATGCTGTTGGTTATATAATTGATTTATTTTAAATTGGTTAGAGAATAACAATAATAAAACATTTCGACAATTAAATAATCAGAGCTAATTATCTGCCAGTCACATATGCTAATAAACTTGGGAAGTGCAAATTCAATCTTAGTCATTTGAATAAATTTTACTATATATTTATAAAAATGGTTAACCTAATTATTGATACCTAATTTTCGAAGTGAATGTCCTCATATCACATATAAATAGTTTTGCAATAAGATTGTCAGAACTTTGAATCATAATAAATAAAGAAAAAAATATATGAACACTCCACACCACTCCTCTATTAATGGCGATAGCTATACGAATATACTAACAGAATATCTTTGGTCTGAACAGGTTCACCATTTAAATTTTGTTCTATGAAGATAGGTCCAATCACTTTTTTATTGTAGATTCCACACCATACGTTAACTCTTGAATTATTTGGTCTTCTTCTTCCTTCAGCCCAACAAGGATTACTGCCAGACCAATATCTGTGTTTTGTCTATCGACCATGCCATTTAAATAAAAAGTTGTTACTATGTTAGCTTCTTTTAGTTCTTGCCGACTGCAGATTATTTTAGTTGTTTTTGCTAATTGTTCTAAAACGGCTACTCCAATAAAGATATGTAATCTAACATTTTTATTTCGAATTTGAAGATTTGTCACATTATGTTAAAAAAATACTGTGTTACTATTTAAAAAAATATTGTTTTAGTAGCTACTGACGAAATCTGGCAACATCGGAAAGCATTGTTTATAAAGTTTTCTTAGTCAAGTTATTTCCTACAACTTTGCATTTGTAAATTCTAGTCTATCACTTCAAATCAAAAAGTTAGCCTATGTCAGGTTTTGAAAAAATTACACTGTACATATACAGTTTGATTATTTAAGCGCAATAACATAATAATAATGCTAAAAAATGCATTGAAATTCAAGAAAGCTAACTGCTTTAAAAGTTATTGTTATATGTATTAAATATATAACAGATGCTGCATATACTGCTAAAAATATCCAGAAACAAAAACCATAAAAAAGGTGTGTTCCTCTTGCATGTACTCACATACTATCCAACACCTACAGTTTTCTTCCTACTCAGATTTTTATCAGCGTTTAATTCACAATTTTGTCTCGAAAAACAAGTCTTATTTTAATGCCATTACACCATTATACGAAAAAAAGTAAACCAGATTATTTTTGTCAGTTGTATTCGTTAAAAAAAACAATAAAACATACTTCTGTCTTCCTATGTTGGAGAAAAAAAAGAAGAAAACAATATGAGGTAAGTTTCCAGTAAAGAAGTAGTTATATTTAAACCATTTGGAAGCCTCCAGCCATGTGTGTCTGTATCTGCTTTCAAATATGTTTTAAATACATTAACTTCGTAAACCGAACACATCAAATATAAACAGTACTAGGTCAAACAAAAATCTATTTTTGGTTTTTAACTTTACTACGAAGACTTTCAGGAGTACAAAATTATTTATCGATATAGGAATTGTATTCATTCGATTCACTGTTAATCGTATGTTTGAATGGATAATCAATTATTCGCTACTATTTGAGTAGTAAGAATGGTCTTTTGTCATTTAAATGTCTTCAGTATGAAAATTAGCAAAAGGATATAGAGACGATTAAGTTCATGAATAATAAATTAACATAATATTTTACTGTTATCAAGAATGAATAATTTAAAGTATCATTTTTTACGTAATGGATAACGTAAACTTTGACAACATATTAATGGAACTCTTTTATTCTGGTAATGTAAGGGATTAGAATATTAAGAAACTCTATAATAAACACCGAATACATATTTCAGGCATAAGATGCCTGTCATGATATACAGGGTGAACTTTTGATCTACGTTAATATTTTCTCAGTTTTACTTGAGTTTGGTTTTCAACATTTAATATTAAAAACAGAGTGAAGATGCATAGATTGCTCTATGAAAAAAGTGACAGGATTGATAATCGACTAAACCAGCATTCAAGTAATGGCTTAATTATCAATCGCCAAATATTCAATGATTCATCTTCCATCTCCCATCGCTTATTATTAATTTCTCGAAGCGCGTTTCGCTAATCATGTTAAGATCATCAGGACATGATTCAATCTAATTCTAAAACTAATGTTCTGCTTATATGACAACCGCACCTGAAGCGTGTAGAAATCATGAACCAATCAATACCAAACATTACCAAAAGTTACCAGTGTTAATCAAACAATAGCATCTCCTGATGATCATATGGTCAGCGAAACGGGTGTCCAGAAGCTGAAAACAAGTGATTTGTCGTTCAGTGGTTAAATCTCTTTTGAGTTTAATGTTTCACGCCAAAGGTTCCAACAGGGGAATTGAACCAAGATATTCAGTTATATTCAGACTATTCAGACTATTCAGTTTCTAATCGGAGATTTACCAGAGACCAAACGAAAAACCTCCGAAGGTGGATTGGTATCAGAATTTATTTTTAATTGTCCAGTATTGCGGACAAAACTTGCAGAATTTTCAATTGGAAGGACCGATATATATATATATATATATATATATATATATATATATATATATATATATATATATATATATATATATATATATATATATATATATATATAAATCCAAATATATATATATCAATCCAAATAAAAGTCCAGGATTTGACCTTATAACTGGGCAAGACGTTAAGCAATTACCGGAAAAGCATTAGTTGTCCTTACACAACAAATTTATAATGCAATACTTAGAGTCGTCCGTTATCCGTCCCAGTGGAAAGTAGGATAAATCATATTGATGAAGCATCATCATACAGACACATTACACTTTTGTCTATCTGGTCAAAGCTTTTTGAGAAGTTGTTCCTAAAGAGACTGAAACCATTGCTAGACTAAACAATATCGTTCCAGAACATCAGTTCGGATTTCGCGAAAGACACTCAACAATTGAACAAGTGCACAGGCTAGTGAAAATTATTAATAACACCTTTGAAGGTAAAAAACCCATTCTTGGATGTTACACAAGCCATCGATAGAGTATGGCATCTAGGCTTATTTTACAAACTTAAATCCAAATTTGCTACACCATACTATCAGGTATTGTTATCATACTTGACGAAAAGTTATCTCGCTGTCAAATATAAAGGATCAATATCTAACATATATGCGATAAAATCAGGAATATATCAAGGTAGTGTCGTGGGTCCCGTATATTTTCAAATCTTTCTGCAGACCTACCAACTATACCAAATACGTCTACAGCCCTCTTTGCAGATGATACTACGGTTATGGCAAGAAGCAGGGTACCAAGATATGCACCTGAGAAGCTAAATAATATAGAAGAGAAATATAGAATAATATAGAAGAGCTAAATAATATAGAAGAGAAATAAAATAGAAGAATTGCTAAAAAGTAGCGTCTAAAAATCAACGAGGCAAAATCTCTCTTTCACCTTATGGAATCATGCCAGAGAGACACACTTAATGGACATCACCAAGAGGAAGTAACTCGGCCTAAAATTAACTAAACTACTGGTTAATCTACAAAGTGATCATCAAGCCAGTATCGAGTTACGGCATACAACTATGGGGGTACTATGAGTGTATCCAATATAGAAATATTTGAAAGATTCCACTCCAAGACCTTGAGAATAATTACTGATGCTTCATGGTTCGTGACAAATCAAATCAAACGAATCAAAAATCGTGTCCTAGAAGAAGTCAAGTGCGACGATCGCGACTTTAAGTGCACCCCAACTCCCCCTGCTGTCATCCTCTAGCCAAAAGACGCAGAGACTGAAACGCTGTCATCCTTTCGAGATGAAATTAAAATGCCGGTCGCGTTGGTGCGGCGGTAAGAGCGTCTGCTTTGCCGAATCCGCCCTGGAGCGGTAGCTGGTTCGATTCCAGCGCTCGGATGGTTATTTTTCTTTCTTCTGTCCGTTTATCTTTCCTAAATGTTTGTGATTGTTTCTAGGCAAGAGTGTAAAATCCGACTACGAATTACCCCTCAGTCACGCCAGTTAAAGGCTGGGTAAGGCCGGATGCCTTCTGAGAAGTGTTCTACGTTGGTCACTCGCCAGTCGGTAGGTTTCCTGATAGACTTATAGGTAGGCACATAACCAAGGGTTTATAGCCCGAGGGGGGTGCTGGCCTGGGTTTGTCGGAAGCTGATGACCGTGGTTCGGAACCCACGTTAAGCCGTAGGTCCAGTCGCTAAATAGCCTAGTTGCTGATGCGCCTCTAACCCAAACACTTTACTTTTACTTTATAAAATTAATATTATTCCACTATTCTAGTTATAAATAACTTAACTTACTATACAGGTTAGACCTTGCAGCACCCTAACGAAGCGACCCTTGAAGCGCAAGTCGCTGCCTTGGCCCAAATATTGTAACAGTTGCTTATGAGTTTTAGGAAGTTTGCAAATATAATAATAATATATATATATATATATATATATATATATATATATATATATATATATATATATATATATATATATATATATTATATGTATTCAAAATATCGTACCCTTTAAACTGCAACAACTCCACAAGAACAGATCATTGGTATTATCCAATGCTTCAAATTTCAAAGACACCTTTATACCCCCCTCTCCCCTGTCAACCCATAAGGTCATTATTTCTGCATAGTGGACTAGAATCGATATTGTTCTCTGCAAAATTCTTAACAGGGAACTCTACAATTGCAACAACTACTAAAATCTGCTACATATAACTAAAACGTGTATGGAATGTTTTAAGTCCTGACAATTAACAATTGTATAATATACTCGTATGCAGTAGATAGTTTAAACTTTACTGCCCGTAATGGTATACTGACAGGATGAATCTAACCAATAACGTGTATGCAATTATAAATGGTTTAAAATTCATTCAAACCATCACAGCTGATGAAAAGTTGATTATGTACAGCAATATTATTCAAAAAAGATCGTGGTCAAAGTGAATAAACCAGCGCAGAGAAACTTCACGATCACTGTGATCAATAAAACTAATTAATTTTATGTTAAAGGCAAGTTAGCGTTTAAGCCTATTACTCTCTTATCTGGCGAGCCCCTGAGAGCTACATATATATATATATATATATATATATATATATATATATATATATATATATATATATATATATATATATATATATATATATATATAACTGAGCATTATTTAGTAGTATATGAAGAGTGTAGTATATTATTAATTTCCGAATTCACGTTCAGCTGTTGTTACCCATCACTCTACAAAACATTTACTGTGATTATAAAGCCGAAATGAGAAAGAGTATTTTGTAAACTTTCGAAAATGACCGTCTCTTCCGTATCTTTCTAAAATTGCCCAATTTACATGTGCTAATGTTGACTTTTCAGCTGAAATACGCTATAAACTTTATAGGTCCGCGCTTAATCTGAATTTTTGTTATAAACCTAAATATGCATGCTACGAACGCATAAATTGGTTGAATTTTATTTGTAACAAGAGCCGATAGGCATAAAGCAAGTATAAAACGAGTCCAAAACCAACATAAACATTGTAAAAGTGTTTTTCTTTGACGTTCACATGCTTACCGATCATAAAAAAGACATTTGCGGCTAGTGCCCGCACTACTGACAACTTTAATAAATCTCTGTATTTAGTTTCATCAAATTTGCGTGTTATATTTATAGCCATGTATTCAACGGTATTTTGTTACATTAATTTCAACATTAATTAGATAATTATTAATAAATTAAACGAGTACCAGCGCCACTCTGATATAATTAATATGCTAGAACTGTTATTAATCTGTAAGTATTTTTTTGATGGTATATTCAAACCAAAATTAAAAGTTCAGAGAAATTAATTTGCTTATTCAATTTTTAATTTGGTTATTCAACCGAAGAAGATTTGCCAAGAAAATCTTGCTCAGCATTTATGGGAATTTTTAGGATGGAGTTTATGAACTAGTGTAGTCCAGCGAAAGATCTGACAAGAAAATATTGGGAAAAAGCATAGAGGGTTCAAGACGGAAGAGAAGACCAAGGACAAGATGGAGAAGGGGGAGGGGAAGGATCAACAAGATATGGGAATAACAGAATGGAAAAAGAGAGTGAGAGAAAGGAGTGGACAAGGATAACGGAAGAAGGATAACTGGGAAATATATATATATATATATATATATATATATATATATATATATATATACCAAACATTACCAAAAGTTACCAGTGTTAATCAAACAATAGCATCCCCTGATGATCATATGGTCAGCGAAACGGGTGTCCAGAAGCTGAAAACAAGTGATTTGTCGTTCAGTGGTTAAATCTCTTTTGAGTTTAATGTTTCACGCCAAAGGTTCCAACAGGGGAATTGAACCAAGATATTCAGTTATATTCAGACTATTCAGACTATTCAGTTTCTAATCGGAGATTTACCAGAGACCAAACGAAAAACCTCCGAAGGTGGATTGGTATCAGAATTTATTTTTAATTGTCCAGTATTGCGGACAAAACTTGCAGAATTTTCAATTGGAAGGGCCGATATATATATATATATATATATATATATATATATATATATATATATATATATATATATATATATATATATATATATATATATATGTATATATATATATATATATATATATATATATATATATATATATATATATATATATATATATATATATATATATCAGGTCTACCGCAAAGTTCTGTCCGTTTTTAGAAAAAAAAACAAAATAATAAATTTTTCACACCTTGAATAAACTATTGAATAATATATTTTCCATCACTATGACTTCTTGCCGGCGTGATGGCAATTTGTATATCCCATTTTTAAAATATGTCTTATCAGTAGTCTTATCAGTAGAATTGAACTAGTGCTTGTCTGATATCTTCTTCGTTTTTGAATTTTTTGCAAAAAATTTTGTAAGGACAGAAACAAGTGATAATCGAATGATGCTAGGTCCGGGGAGTATGGTGGATGCGACAGAATTTCCCAGCCTAGCTGTGCGAGTTTTTGACGACTCTTCAAGGCAGTTATAATATGTTCTTAAGATGTTGATTCAGGAAAATGCACCGACACATACAAAAATGACTCTGGAAACAAACAGTGAGTTGGAGTGGGAGATTTTGTCGCACCCAGCGTATTCTCAAGACCTGGCCCCTTCGGATTTTCATCTCTTCCGATCTCTGCAAACATCACCTGGTTAATAGCCACTCACATCTCTTTAGGGAGTCCAAAAAAGCATCAAGGCGTTGGAAGTGTACAGAAAGTAAGGAAGATTAGTTTGAAGATTAAGTTTACGTAAGTTTTTTTTTTATAAGTAACTGTCAAATAGGCGCAGGTTGTTTAAGCTCTGGGTACTAGCAAAAAGTTGCAATAAATCTATTTATAACGTTTTAAACGATTATCCAAAATAAACTTCACAACATTCAACTCATGTTCAGTCATGAAGCCTTGGCGGTCTTAATCTAGGGGCGGTCTAATTTATCTTAATCTTCCGTACTTTAACGTACGGAAACAGGAAATAGTTCCAAAGAACCGGATTTCATTCTGGATTGTTACCAACACCCAGAAAGTATTAGTTTACTTTCAGACCATCCGTCTATTACATTACTTTATGACATAAAACTGACTAATTTTATTATACCTTATTTCGAATAAATAGGCGGAAAAAGTCTGACAAAAGCATTCGAATTAAGTTGAAGGTCTCGATATCTCGACAAGACAATTTGCATTAATTAGTGAATCTAAAAGGTTATATCGCACTATTTGACCTTAAAGTCTTGTAAGATAAAGCGGTTTCAATTCTCTTTTGTTTGATACAAATTCCGTTCAAATCTTATTTACCTTATTACAGTTTCGACTCACTCAAAGCGGTAATAATTTAAATAATGACAATGCTAATTGTTTTAGAGAGTATTGATTGAAAGTGTATTTCTTATGATGTAATTTGCTCTAATTAATTCTTGTTTTTATTTTAGGTAAGATAAACCTATGACTTTTGAAAACAAAAAAGCGAACTATGAATGAGAAGTGTACTTTATATAATTGTAGGTAAGTACAACATTGTCCGAAATATTCTAAACTTACAATATATCAACTAAATCATTAGACCTATTTCATAAATTTGTATTCAGTCTACATACATGCTCAACATCCAAAAACACTTTCAAAACTCTTAATGATTTTTACAATATAAAGCAAGAAAATTAAACTAGACTACTAAAATTAAGCTAGAAAATTTAAAAAATAACCTCTCATCACTAGGGAGTGGATTTTTGCCCGATTTTGTTTAGTCATAGTCGCACAATACGGACTATAGATTTATGATTAATTTACAATGAATTTATCGTTGTATTTACTTCGTACTGTTACTCTTTCAACATACTACATAAAAAAATTTACTCACAAAAAGAAATAATTGAAATGAATATATAAAAAATGAATAAAAAGTTTGTCAGAGAGATTGGCGGGAATTGTAATTTTTCTGATCTAAAGCCCATATGTCATTGTTAAGTTTTATCCAGATTATTTTTTCATTATCCTTCATATTCACCAAATCTAGCACCTTTCAATGATTATAAAAAAAAATTGGACGTAGCATAATAACGTAGATAAAAAGATGCCAAAAAGCTATAAAAAACAATAATTAGATTGCTATTCATGAGTTCACTCATGAATAATTAATACGATGCTGTAAAAATAAACGAACTTTTTTGTCAACCCAACGTATATCAGAACTGACTAAAGTTATTGGTAATTACAGCTACTTAATGTTATTATTTTTCCTTTAATGTTATGTTATTTATTGTACATCAATGTTTTAAAGGCTCGGAACTTTCCAAACAATCCAAATTATTAACTATTTAATTAAAATAGGACAATTAAGCTAGTTCTGGATATTCTACAAGTTAGAGTACTATATAAACATAATTAGCTAGGGACATAAGTGTAATATGGCGATTAAATTTAATTAAATTCAGCTGTGACACGTCCCTGTTTGGGTCACTTGCCAAATGTTATCTAAACATACGGTTCAGTGGTTTGTATTAGCGCCCTCTTATTGACTTAATTTCACATGAAAATTTAATGAAATGTTTTGATTTGACATTACGATACAAACTTTTAAAAAAAAGTGGTTATCTTTTTGAGTGATCCCACAATTTCATTCTAGTAGAGGTACTCTACACCGAAATCTCTTTTTTTTTCACTAATTTACGACTATATATTTATATTTAATAAATTCGCTCCGATCTTTTCTATTCGTCATTATATTTGGCGTTTCCTGTCATGTTTTTCCCTTTCTTTGCAGGATTTTTCCCGCAGCGTTGTTCCAGGTTTCTCTTCTGCATCCTCCTATCTTTTTGCTCTTTTATATTTTCATATATCAATTTGACTCTTCAGTCGAAGCGGACAACACCTGAAAATGCCAAATGAGATTTTGGCGAAACGTCGAGACTCTTCACAGAATCAACGGATCGACACTGAATGACGGAATGATTTAGAAACATTATCTACCATCCGTAAAAATATTAGATGTACCATATATATATATATATATATATATATATATATATATATATATATATATATATATATATATATATATATATATAAGCAAGTTCCTTGAATTCCGACCTGTGTAGGAAGACGGTGTGAATCGCGCCGCCTAACGCCATCTAATGACGAAAGTTCGCATTATGGTCTGTAAACCGTTCTCTAGCCCTGGATAGAGGACAAAACTTATGTGATGCAGTTCGTTCATGTAGGCTAGCAGAGGAAACTTTTTGAAACAGAGACATTTTCATCCATACTCAACGTAGGTATCTTATTAGTTCCTTCTACCACCACCAGAGTGGCCACAGTATATCCCGAGGACTCTAGCCTTCATCAGTCCAGTATTTCATACTCCACCATCTTCGCATCATCCTGCATCATTTTGTTGTTGTTGAGAAGCAGCAAAAAGGTGTTACAGCATGTTTGACTCATTCCCCATACAGTCGGAACCTTATATCCACGGACTGTGTTATGTTTAGAGTTTGTGCAACTGACTATGAAAATCGTAGTTCTGTGAACAAGTCGCAATTTCTTTTAAAATACCCCCCATATCCACCCTTTTCCATCTACTCACAATTTGGCCCACGACCCCAGAACCTTTTTTCAACAATTGCTAATAGAGTCAGATATACAACTGCATGTCCCTGTTTCAATCCGTCCTATTTCTTCTCCTCCTTGGTTGCTTCATCCAATCCAGGTAGACTTCTCTCTATTAAAATATGATAAAGAATCCACGAGTTCCTCTATATATAAATCCATTATAAACACCTTACTCGATTCTCACTCCCCATGCCAATCAATTTTTACGGACGGATCTAAGATGGACCAAGGAGTTGGCCAAGGAGAGGCTGAGGTTTTGTACACAATAAAACCACTTCAGGATTCAAACTGCCGACTTCAACCAGTATACTTACTGCTGAATTAGTGGCAATAGAAAAATGTCTCTCATATATCAGAATAAACCCTGAAAATTCCTGGATTGTATTTTCTGATTCCAAAAATGCTCTGCTCATGATTCAAAATCGCTTCATTTCTCATCCAGTTATTGCACAAATTACAGAACTTGTAGAAGACATCATCTCTCAGGATTCTACTATTTTTTTCGTTTGGTGCCCCGGTCATAAGGGCATCAAGGGTAATGAGGAAGCTGACCAGCTCGCAAAGCGCTCAATAGAGCACGGACTACCATACATGCCCAGCTTCCACCCAAAAGACCATCTCTCTTTTGCAAAACCTTTTGCACAAATCTCAATGCAGTCATATTGGGAGGATCTTGAGAGACCAAACAAACTGAGAGTCCTTAAACCCTCATTCTCTCAATCCCCTCCAGAGCTACTGCGGGATAGAAAAGCCACAGTTAAATGGATAAGACTCATGATAGGCCAATGCAGATTTTCTCGTGAATTTCTGCTAAAACGAGAAGGCCCTCCCCTCTGCGAATATTACAATGATTCTCTAACAATCAAACACATTCTGACTGACTACACAGTCTTATCTCCTCTCAGATCCTTCTTCGGCCTAAGCTAAGATCTTACCAAAAATCTTAGTTCTGCCAACATGTGCAACACATTTGCTTACCTAAAAGAAATACATTATTTTACTAAGATATAGCCATTTCAAGTGCTTCGCTTTCACTCAAATGATTGTAGAAAAGCGTAAGCAAACTAGTCAATTTCCTGTGATAATAACAATTGTGACATAATCATCTGTGATTATCCTACTTGTGATACAACCCATATGTGATATAGTAACCTACGACCCATTTTATATTTACACTTTATACATTTTATACTTATACATTTATGTTTTTACACTTTGTACATAGTTAGCTTATATACATATCTAATCCTTATTTTTCCATGAGTAATAGACTCATTATTTGATTTTATGGTCGCTAAATGATCTCGATATCGATGCGACCTAAATTACTAAAATTCTCTCTCTCTCTTTTAAAATAACCCTTTTCTAGAGTAATACAACTATTCAAACGTTGAATAACTCTTTCAGTATCTTACAGATGTATGTACCAATTCAAAAAGTTTTCATCAAACTTTTTCCGAAACTTTTTAAGATCTTCACGTTTCTATAGATTTTTTCTTTAATTATTCTTTTCTTGAATAAATCTTTTTTCAATTGCTCTTCTCATACTACTTAATCTCGATTCTACCCCGATCTCCGCAGAAAGCAAATTGAAAAATAAGCTTCAGTAAGTGCTTAAACAAACTATAATTAATTTTTAATAATTTCTCTGGATCCTTGATCAATGAACGTCAAGAACAAATAACATAGCGTGAAGAATGAGTGCAGAAATATGAAATTTAAAAAAGTTTACTGTTAAATAAAGTTAATACGACATTAAAAAGACAACAAAATCCATGTTCTGTATTTCTGGGTTCCGACCCCAAGACTCTATAAGAAATTTTACTCAATCTTAATACTCAGCTACGATAGTACAAACAATATAGTCTGACTTTTTCAACGCTCGATTTATATACTTATATAAAAAAAATGTAGAATGGTGTTGGGCTTATAAATTGCCTGATTTGAATCATAACAAACACTTTTACGATTGGAGGACTTCTGATTTTATACTATTACATTCCGAGTTTTAACGCACCTGTTCATGCGAAGAAATCATTTAGATTACTAATCGTTGTGCGAAAATAGTGAATTTTTTAATACAAATTCTTAATTATAGCTGCGGACTTAGTTTTTTTTCTACTTTAATTGCGTGAGGGTGGAAATAATATCATTAAGTGTACAAATAAGTTTTGTCGGAATAAAATACTTGCTTCGGGAAACGCAACAATAGAATTCATCATCAGAATATTTTATATTTACTTATATTTTACAATACATTCTGTCAAAAAAGTATCCGGAATTGGTCAATAAAACACAAAATGTTTATTGTGCCAACACCGATAAAATGAATTTTGACAATCCCTTTAAACGGGCTTTTCAAATGATCAATTCCCGGTACTGTTTTGACATAATGTATACATACTTACCATTCTTTTTTTTTGGATAATCCTAAGAATTGCATCAGTAATAAAAAAATTTCAACAATCATCAAGGCCTAGCATTGGTACAAAGCAATTTCATAAAAAAAATCTCTTATTGTCTCGTGTTCTATAATACCAGATATGTAAGTAATGATACTGATTTTTTTTTATTCAATTGAAATTACAATTCAATATTGTCTCGTTAGGAAGCCGCACAGCTCTGGAATCGGTGTGTCCTCTCTTACAAGTTATTACCTCCCAAAATGGTGTAAATTTTGAATATTGGATAAAGGAAAAAGTCACAAGGACTGAAGTATGGTGAATAAGGGGGCTGCGAAGCCATTGAAATGGCTGTGTGGCAACGCGCATTGTCATGATGCAGAACTGAGGTGTTCTTGATATTCGGTCTCATACGAATGACCCTTTCTCAAGGACTTTCAGAAACTTATCGATAAAAATGCTTATTTACCGTTCGGTCTTGAGACACTACCTAAAGTTTTAAGAAGTTGTAGTTACAAAGCCGCTGCTGACTAGTTGTTATTATATATTTCTAATACGTCTTATATTTCCTTCGCAATATAAATATTTGTATAACTGTAGGCGATAACCAAAATAAGCAAATTTACCATAAAAGGTCATCTGAGGAATTATCAGTTTTAAAATAGCAGAAAAAGAATATTAATTTCATATGAAAGACCTACTAAATACGAGGACAAACTGGCTTTGTATGAAATCGTGCATTTAACGAGTATTTAATCTAAAGTCGCTAAAGGAAATGAGAAAATTGCGGGTCAAAGGTCGCTATAATGCAATTTACACAAACGCGTACACATTTGCAGTCATAATATTTAGTTTAGTTTGTTTCGCGTTTATTTACAGTATTAATCTGAGTATGTGTGTGTGTGCTACACGTTTTCAGCTTCAAAACTAATTCGAATATTACAGTGATATGAAGCATATTTGTCAATCTTTGGAAGAGATAAATTCCAAATGATCAAAGCTTTTCATTTTCATTATGAATTGATTTCAACTTGATAAAGAGATTAATTTTGGATGTATGCATCGAAAATTGTAGGTACATAGTGGACAAGAAATAACTAATCGAATTTGAGTAACTCACCATTTTTATTGCTCTTACTTTAAGAAGTTTCTCTTTGGTGGAGCAGTACAAAAGATCATCCACGTGTATTTAGCATTTGTTAAAATATCGATGAGAAGGAAGATTATATTTCTGATTTAGTGACGTCACTTGGCCATCAGCTTACCCTGTTAGGAGTCCTTGATTTCTTCTCGTATTGATATCTCAAATATTAGATAAAGTGGAAAAGCTGCAATAAGATCCTGGGATACATTGAAAGAAACAACAATATATTTCTTTCATAACGCATAAAATTAAGTACATAAAATCTAAGAAATCTTCGAAAAAGCGACAGGTACTTTACATTTGTTTCTAAATTCTTATTTTTATGTACAATTTATAATACTTAGTCGTGATAAAAATTCAATTAAAAATAAGAAATGGCCCATCTTGCGAGACCAGGATCCCAGTTGTCAAAAGTGGTCGATGAAAGAATTCGGAGAAAGTCACCTGAAGACTGTAATTTGATGATGAATTCTAGAGGCATTTAAAGGTCTTGTTTATATATTTTATTTTATTCTTGGTGATATATTTTAAATTTATATATTTAAATAAAATCAAATATTTTGTATAGTTCCGAAATAGCTATTATATATATATATATATATATATATATATATATATATATATATATATATATATATATATATATATATATATATATATAGATTATAATTTCAACTCCTAACTCTCTTCCATTTCTAATGCTTCAACTTTAGCTTCCTTTTTAGTGGAGAGTTTTAAATGAAATTATATTTTCAATTATTTATTTTGTTTACTGAATATCCGTGAACGTTTAATAAAAAAAATTAACTTGTGTTTATAAGATATTAGCAGTTTGATTTTATTATTGCATCTTAAGCAAAAAAGACTTCTTTGTAATGAGTTTTATTTTCCAAGGAAATATCAGCCTCGGTTGGGGAAAAGAAAATCAAAATTTAAATTCTCGAAGTTGGGAAGTCTTTTCGATTGTGCTTCTTTTTCTGTTTTAGAAGATGAGGAAATGAACTAATAAAAATTCAAATATTTTTTTTCTCGCTTCAGAGATTGGGCAAACTTTCTTTTACATTTACCTCATTTTGATATAACGACAAACCGTTTCAGTTGGTACCGTTTTTAAATCTGGAAATTCTTTATTGGTATTAACTTAATTTTTGTTTCTTTTTTCTCTAAACACCGTCTTTGCTCGGTTTAATAAGTTTCTGAAATGAATGTTTTTAATATATTTTGCATCGGAGAATCTCGTAGGAATGAAGCGAAATAACACTGAAGCAAGTTTTAAACTTTTAATCTATATAACTTTTAAGTTAATGCTTCCTGTTGAAATAAAAACGCATCGCTCATATTTACTGGTTTATATTTCTAAGGTTACCACTGGCGAAAGCTAAAATACTAAAATACGGACTAAACTTGGCTTTTGATTTGTGCACTTTCTAAACAAGCTGTAATGTTAACAAATACAAATGCTCAAGTTACTCAGTTACCAAATAAACCCGCGTCCTTTTAAAACATATTGCTATTTTCAAATAATTATTGGCAGAAAATTTCTACCAGTAATTTGTAATGTTCCAGTGTAGCTTCCATTTTACTGCAGATCCGTTCTCTTAACTCTATAGCCTCAGGTAGTAAATAGAAATCATTCAGTGAAGGAAACTGTCTATTCATTTTGGTGTATCAGGGTTTAATTAAAATCGAACTAATGTTTACGTAATATTAGGAGTTTTATTTTATTATTGTATCCGATGCAAAACAAAAAAGAAATTCTAATGAGTTTTATTTTCCAACGAAATATGAGCTTCGGTACAGCAGAAAATCAAAATTTAAATTCTGAAAGTTGGGCAGTCTTTTTGATTGTGTTTATTTTTCTGTTTTAGAAGACGAGGAAATGAAGTAATAAAAATTCAAATATTTTTTTCTCGCTTCAGATATTGGCCAAACTTTCTTTTACATTTACCTCATTTTGATATAACGGATCATTTTAGTTGGTACCGTTTTTAAAACTGGAAATTCTTTATTGGCATTAATTTAATTTTTCTTTCTTTTTTCTTCGAACAGCTTCTTTGCTTGTCATAATAAGAAGTTTTTGAAATAAATATTTTTAAAACTTTTTGGATGACCGTATCTTTGTGAGAATAAAGTTAAACAAGAATAATGTAATCTTTCAACGTTCTTACCTTCTTTTTGGTTTAATACACGAAGATATATATAAATATATATATATATATATATATATATATATATATATATATATATATATATATATATATATATATATATATATATGTTTGTTTGGAAATTTGTCCTTCAATCACGCCCGAACGGAAAGATTCTAATGAAATTAGAATAGTGAGAGGTACTCACTTTTCGCGAATTCCCCAAAACTATAAGACCTACAAACTTAAAATTTGGCAGGAATTTTCTTCATGCGTTAGATATTAGATATTAGATAGATGTTCGCTAATGAGGAGGATTTATAAAAGTCAATTCTTAAGGGGAGTTGCGTCGTTTGCTCAGGGACTAATTTAAAGAAGGTCATTCAATATCGGTTGTTGTGCCAGAAAATATCGATACTGTGCGCGAACTCATAAAGCAAGATCGTCATGTGACATACGGTGAGATTGACGCATGCCTAGGTATTAGTATGACAAGCATACATCAGAATTTACGTGAATATTTAGCCGTGAAAATGATTTGTGCGCGTTGGATTCTGCATAATTTGACAATCGCTCAAAAAAAACTCGTGTCGATTAAAGCAAGGAAATGCTCAAAAAGTACAATCATAGTGCGTCAAAAGCCGTATATATAACATATATACAGGTGACGAATCTTGGATCTATGTCTATAAAAATCGACTCTATGGTCTTTCGGAACCCAAGCACTTCGCAAGCACTTCGAAGCAAATAGTTGCCTGTTTTTTGTACAGTGTCACTAGAGAATCGTAGAATGGTCAATTCTGAATGGTAATTCTGAATTTGTTTGCCAGAAATCTTTGAAGAAATAAGAAAAAACAACTGCGACGCAGGATCATTCTTCACCATGACAACGCCAGCTCTCACACATCGGATCGAACAACTCAATATTTGACCGGTCAAAATATCGAATTGATGGGTTATTCGCCGTACAATCCTGATTTGATTTCGTTTTATTATGTGAAGAATCAACTAGGTGATCAACGATTTTCGACTCCAGAAAAAGCGGTTGGTGTGTTCAAAATACATAGTTTGGAGATACCTTAATCGGAATGGAAAAGGGGTTATGAAAATTGGTTCAAACGTATGGAAAAATATATTGATCATCGCGGAGAATATTTTGAAAAACAATCAAACCATTTTCAATGATAAATATTTGTTTTTATTTATTATTCCAGATACATAAATAGCAACCCTCGTATCAAACAAATTTTTTATTTTATAATAATTTGTGCTATAAAAATGACCTCTATTGTTAAATAACAAACATTTGCTCGAGATTTGTCAAAGAACTCTCGCCTCTCTTTGAAACGTATTGCCATTTTCACATAATTATGTGCAGACAATCTCTAATTATCAGCCATTTGTAACGCTCCAACATTAACTTCCTTTTTACTGCTGATTCTCTCTTTCTGCAGTATACAGCCTTAAACGCTAGATTGATTAAAGAAAATGATATCGCTATATAGTTTTTCGGTCTTCTTATAAGACCGAAAGAGAATAAAAAAAATGTATACGGGTTTATAAAATATTAGCGATATGAAGGGCTTGTGAAGGGTTATCCAATCTAAACTCAAAAATGTGGCACAGTGATTACTACAAGTGAAAATTCGATAATTTTTATTTTGTCTTCAATATCAAATAATATTTTGTCTTGAAAATAATGTCATTCAAACCTCCCCCTCGGCTTCGTCTGGTCGAATGCACCCCATCGATTACTCTTTTACACATATAGGGGTTTATTTCTGTAAACCAGAGATTTTAGATAAATTAAAAAAAATTATTCAAGGGCGTGAGTGTTATCCAGTTGATAGTGCTATTTCGCGAAATAACGCTCCCAGAAAACCTTTCTTGAAATAAATCGATTGTCTGGCCAGATGTGTGGCAAGTCTTGTTGAAAAAAGTCATTGTTTATATCCAAAATTGTTTAAACCAAACCTAGAGCGTTCGCCATTAACTGTAACATGATTTTCATAATAGTCTTAAAAAAATAAGGTCCTATCACTCCTTCAGATCAATTCTTCTATTGGAACCTTTGGCGGGAAACACTAAACTTGAAGAGATTTCACTGTTTTTCCTTCAATCAGTTTCCTTCACTCCTTCAGCTAAAAAACCATATCAAACAGTCACTTTCAGAAGATAAAGAGATAACTCCTGAATCACTTGAGGATTTTCATTGGTCCAAATCCGGCAGTTATCATTTTTCACAAACTCATTAACCCAGGAGTGCGCTTCGTCGGAAATGATTATTTTTATCTAAGATGAGGGTCGCCTTCTAACTTTTAATTAGTTTCTCCGCGCTTTTGAATGGTGGTGAATTTTCCATAGTGAATTCACACAATGTACTAAACAACTGCTGTGTAAGAGTAAAATTGACATTTCAAACAGTGTTGCCCTTTTTAAATATACGATGGTTGCTATTTACGTATCCGGAATAATAAATAAAAACAAATATTTATCATTGAGAATGGTTTTTTAATTGTCGGTTTCAACTTTTACTTGATGAAAATCCATTATAAATTGCTTTAAAATAAAACCACAGTTTTATATGATTTTCACTGAACTATATTATTCTGATATGTTTATACTCAATGTCTGAAGAAGCCACTGTATTGGCGAAACATGTCGGAATAAAATAATTCAGTGAAAATCGTATAAAACTGTAGTTTTATTTTAAAGTAATTTATAATGGTTTTATAGTTTTTCAAAATATTCTCCGCGATGATCGACACAGTTTTCTATACGTTTGAATCAATTTTCATTATAATTTTTCTATTTCGATTAAGGTATCACCAAAACATGTATTTCGAACGCATCAACCTCTTCTTCTGGCGTCGAAAATCGTTGATCACGTAGTTTATTCTTCACGGGAGGGAACAAAAAGAAATCGTTGTGTGTCAAATTCGGACTGTTTGGCGGATGACCCATCATTTCGATGTTTTAACCGGTCAAATATTGAGTGGTTTTGTTCGGTCCGATGTGTAAGAGCTCGCGTTGTCATGGTGAAGAAAGAACCTGCTTCGTTAGTTGTTTTTTCTTATTTCTTCAAAGATCTACGATTCTCTAGTGACACTGTAGCCAAATGCCCATTTATCCGAAAGAAATAGGCTAACATTTTTTTAGAAGTGCTTCTTGTTGGGTTTGGCTCATTTTGAAAGACCCATACAGCTGTTTACTTTCGCGCTCATACGCATAGGAGATTTGCCACCTGTTTAAATGTTATACACGGCTTTTGACGCACCACGATTGTATTTTTTCAGCATTTTTTTTTTCACCAATCGACACGAGTCTTTTTTGAGCGACTGCCAAATTATGCAGAATTCAACGTGCACATATCTTTTTCACGGTTAAATGTTCATTTAAGATCTTGTATATGTTTGTCATACTAATGCCCAGGGATGCCTCAATCTCACGGTATGTCACATTACGATCTTGCGTTATCAGTTCGCGCACAGTATCGATGTTTTCTGGCACAACAATCGATTTTCGATGACCTTTTTTAAATTCGCCCCTGAGCGAACAACGGCGACGATTCAATTCATTGAACCAGTGGTTCAAGATTGGGCTTCATCGCCAAAAGTCGAAGTGAGTTGGTCGATCTACTGTTGTTAAGATTATCCACGTCCAAAGTCGTAGTAAATCATCGACCGAAAATTCGCACAAGTTTTGACGCTCTTATTGGAAAACCCTTTATTATTGCATTTAAAGTACAAAATTATCCATGAGACATAAACTTTAGGAAATACTTTAGTACAGCACACTACAGTATAAATCGTAAATATGGTTTCTTTTTAAACATTATATAATATATAAAAAATATACAAACGTATTTAATACTGTTAACTATATTAAAAGAAACAAAAGGATTTTTACTTATTATTTTTTGTATCGCAAAAGTTTTTGCACCTGCTGTTACCCGCTCACGCAACGCGAAGTGGCCTTGCTACAATACAGCCCCATATAGCGAGGGTTTGTAGTAAATTATTTCGTTGGCCATTCCCCGGACGTACCCTAATGCCAAATACTATTTAGAGGAAATCTTACAAAATAATCTTATTGTTGGAGTGAATTTATTGTATTTTAATGGATCTTGGATATTTCAGTAAGATTTTACTCCTGTGAAATTCGATAAAACATGTCTAGGGTTGGTTCGAAATAAATTGTTCTGGTTACATACCATGTACAGTATAACTGACTGATACTCCCGAATTTATGTTAAATTATTTTGAGCGATTAAAAAATGATTAAAGACATAGATATTAACATACCTTTTCACAGAAATGGCCTAAGACGTCCCATTTTCAAGTAACTGCTTCTCTTTATATCATGGGATCATTGGAATTACTTGTACCTGACTTTGGAGTACAAAGGCAAGGAGTTTTTTGTGTCTATGGGAGAGTAGGGCAACAAAAGCACATTACAGTAAGAAAGATTAGCCTCATAAAACTTCTTTTGAATCTGGTACTTCAAAAATAAAATATGCTACCTTAATTAACCGAAAAATGGTGCTTGTTCCGCCTCTCCACATTAAACTTGGACTAATAAAAAAACCTGAGTGAAATATTTCCTCAATTAAGTAGTGCAAAACTAAAAGAAGGCATATTTACTGGACCTCAAAGTCAAAGTCAAAGTGTAGTGAAAGGATTTCTGAGCAACAAGAAACATGAAAACTATAAAAACTTTATAGATGAACTGTTGAAAGTCTATGAAATATTAGGTTGTTTAGGGTGCATGTCCTTAAAAATGCATTTTTTCCCTTCTATTTAAACTTTTTTCGCAAAATTTGGAGGCAGAAAGCGACGAACAAGGAGAGAGGTTTTACCAGGACATCAAGAGGATGAAAGCAAGCTGCCAGGGACGCTGGAACCCATCTATGTTGGATGATAACTGCTGGTTTTTTAAAAGAGGTGATGCTACAGAACACACAAGGGAAAAGTGGACGTTTTTGTCACTGTATGAAATCGCATGTATATTTTTTATTCACATAATCCTCAGTAATGTCTTTACATGGATTTAACACGTTTTACATGTTTATAATAAATACATATTGGATTGTAAAAATATGTCGTCTCCTTTTACCCATCACTGACCGCCTGTAACTAAAAAACTATACGTGTTACAGGTATTGCTTATCATTTTTGGATTTAGGACTACAAAATACAATTTGTTGACGTTTGTTAATATTGTCTCAAGCAAAATAGTGGAAAGCTATTGAGAACATTGTGGTCTTCCCCAACAATCTTCTTCACTACTCTTATTTTCTCCCATTCTCACTATGTGGCCCAGCAACTGCAGTCTTCTCGATTTCACAATCAAATTTATCCTTGAATCTTTGAGAATATTAATTTCCTCATTCGTTCTTCTCAGATTTTTGTTTACAAGCATCATCCCGATATTTTGTTCGATATTGAATAATAAAATGCTGATGAATTATTGCTGATATTTTTAAATCGTCCATTTCAAAAGGACTTTTTCTTTAATTAAAAAAAAAAGAACCAGTAATGTGAATTGAAATAATTTACCAGAGTTTTAGCTGACTTCACTTCATTTTGTTATAATGACCGACCATTTAGCTGGGAACAATTTTTAAATATAAAAGTTTTCATTGATATTAACGCCATTTTCAGTTTGCTGGAAGGGTATATTTACATGCTTTAATGAATATTGAATTCGAGTCATTTCATTTTATTAAAATAATACGTAAAGTGTAAACTCGGAGATCCGTATTTTAACGAGACATATTATTTTTGCGATGATTTTCCTCTCTCATGACTGTTACCCTGCTCGCAAGAGCTATTAATACCAAATCCCAACAGGAATCCTTATATTTACTGAAGTGCTCTGAATTTTACGATGAAAATCAGTCTATTTATTTTAGATTTTCTAGAATAAAGTCCAACACAGAGTACCTATCTGTCTGTTTACGTTTTTTTTGAATATATCCCTGTGGGCTGGCAGCAGAACTTGGGTTAGAATCGATAAATCTTAGAAAAGTTTCCGGGTTATGTACGTGACAGTAGTGAAATGAACTAAAGTGAATTACATTATACATTTTTCTATACTTTTCTTTGCTGTATACACTAGACGGTAAAAATATAGAATTAGCGTAACAGTTACGTTTTTTCAGACTTTCCATATCTTATAAAATGAAAGTCTATACAATTTAGAACCTGAAAAAATACAGGGTGGGCAATAAACAACTACCTGATCTGGCCAATTGATACTTCCATTCCTCGAAATTTTCTCACCGAATTGTTCCTTCAATAAATCGACTGGCTGTATGACATGTGGAGCCGTCCTGTTGGAATCATATCTCCTTCAGATCAATACCGTTCAAATTCGGAATTAAATAATATCGAGCAGTGTGAAATGCGTTCAGAATTTGTAGATATTTTCGCGAATACTGTGGGTTTCTCTGGGTTGGGTGATTATGTGCACTATAAAATACTCTATAAGTTTAGGGCACAGAACACCGATTTTGATAATAAATTTCGCAATTTGCAAGCGTTGCTCTGATACTAAACATTCCGTGATGATTGACCAGACAGTGTCATGATGGTTACATGATGATTTGTCAGATACCTCTATCGGAAGTTCAAACACAACAAAAAATTCCCATATACTTGGTTGATTAGCATACATTCAATATTTGAGATAAGAAAGGATCAGGGCAATAAATTGGTTCATCTTCATGGCAGTGGTGGCTCGTGGGTTTTTAAAGTTAGAGGGCGTAGGAGAAAGTAGTGCTGCTGAAGATTTTTTTGTGCTTTCCCCTTTCTCCTTTTTACTTTTCTTGCTATTGAAACCCTATTCAGGAGGTGAACCAGGAAAATTAGTTAAATGAAAGAAACAGAACGGAACTAAAATATAGTGTTTTGCTTTGAAAAATTATTTAGTGTAATAAATGCTGAAGGGGCAGTGCCCCAATGCCCTCCCTCACGAGCCACCACTGCTTCGTGGCTAGGTGATATAGCAAAAGCCAGAAATTCAATTGTCTCAAAAATCGAACTGTATTTCGATGGATTGTCCAGTTTATTGCAATCATTTGTTTACTACTCTATTATTATTGAAAACTATTCATATCAATGTAAACTTTATCAATCATTATTATTTACAAATATTGAATATGATCGGCGTTCAAACCCAATATGATTAGGCCCTCCACAAAATTTTCAAACGACATGGTCTGACAAATAAAACACTTTTTTGCAAATTCAACGCTTTTCTAACATTTCTACACCATTTTTATTGGACGATTTCTTCACGCCTTCAAAATGTCCTTCAGTTTCGTTAATTACCTCTTCATTGGAGCAGACTTTCTTTCCAGCGACCATTTTTTTGAGGTCTGAGAACAGGAAATACTCGCTGGAGGCCAGATCTGGAGAATAGGGTGGATGATGAAGCAATTCAAAGTACAATTCAGGCAATTTAGCCATAGTTGTCAACGAAATGTGACACTTGCATTGTCTTGGTGAAAGAGCACTTTTTTTGTTCATTTGGAGCATTTTGCGATCTCGTCCTTCAAACGCACCAATAGCGCTATGTAATATAAACTCAATGAGACTTACTAATAGCACCAAATAATTTATTTTTAATTTCCCGATGCGCGTTTCGTTAGACACGTTAGTATTATCACTAGATATCTGATTTAATGTACAACTAAATTAAATGAAAACATTGTTAGCGATATGTGTATCGTGAAACAAGTTAAAAACAAGTTGTGTTCATAGAATGCAAGAAAACATAACTAGTAAAACTAAAAATAGTAAAGATTTTTTTTTTGTTTTGATTGGCATAGTCTATATCATTCGCTTGCATATTTTTTCTGCTTGAAAAGCATCTTAAATTTTTGATGTTTTTTTCTCGGAGTTTTAGTCGTTTTCATTAACCAACATCCATTGTGTATTGTTATCGTTCCATCTATTTTAGACAGATCAGAAAAGAAACATCATTAACCTAGATTTGGGAAACGAGAAATTAATATTAATATATTTGGCTATCGAATAACATGATTGAAGTTCTCTGTTTAAGCCTACCACACCAGCCTAAACATTTATTTAAAACATTATACGGCAATTCTTGGTTGTCTTTAAAACGATAGACCGAATTTAGTTTGTTTTCAAAATATAAATTTCAATTTGGCCCGATTCCAAGCTATGCAAATTATAAAATATTTCTATCTCGATATCTTTTACAAATATTTAAAAAAAAACTTAATGTTAATGTCTTTTTTATAATTGAATATCAATACTGATTGTAGATTTCTTTTCGTTCTTGTTTTTCAAAAGCAATATATTTTATGGTAATGAACCTTTTTAAAAAGAAGAAATGTCAACATGTAAAAACCTTTTTCGGAAACAACAAAACAGCAAAGATCAGTTTTATTGAAATTTTTAGTCTCAGGAATTAACAGATACAGAGTCCTAATCCAGCAAATATGGTGGATAATCAAAAGCTGTACTCTTCGAACCAAAGCTTGGCGAATGACCGTGTTCTTGTGGGAGGGTTTTGCGATAAATATCATTTGGTTATTATTATAAATATTTGCATTTTGGACCGTCCACCATAAACGCCCGATCTAACTTCTTGTGGCCATTTAGCATTTACAAAGCTTACAACTTTAATCAAAGTGAACTTTTACACGGACATACTCAAAATTGCGGCGGACGTGACCACAATACTAAACAAGGTGATAAAACGAGGTCTGAAAAAATCTTTTGTTATATTTGTTATTCCTTTCGAACATTGTATTGATGCAGGGGAATTGTATTTCGAATAAAAACCTACTTAAAAAAATACGAAGGTTGATCAATAAGTACCCGTGTTTGATAACAGATGGCGTTGACGAGTGAAATTGACATTACCATCGTGTACTGCAGACAGTTAAAGGACCTCGTGCTGAATTTCAGATAAATTCATAGGTTAGTTTTTTTGACAGCCAGTATCATTCGTGTTTTGTATTTGTCGATAAAATGGAAAAAGATCAATATCGATCCGTAATTCGTTTATTATGGATGGAAAAACATGCGCAGAAATAAAAGTGAAAGTGGATGCTATGTATGGGGACCCTTCACCATCTATGACAACCGTGAGGTATTGGTTTAACGAGTTTAAGCGTGGTCGTACAACTGTTTTCGACAAAGAACGCCCAGGACGCCCGTCAGACGTGGTTACCGAGGAAATCGTCGAAAAGTTCAACGACGTGATTATCGCTGATCGCCGAACGAAAGTGCGCGAAGTAGCTGAGGCCGTAGGTGTCTCGTACGGAACCTTACTCACCCGACCTGGCACCCAGCGACTTTTTTCTGTTCCCTAACTTGAAAACATGGCTCATAGGAAAAAAGATCAACTCAAATGAAGAGGTTATCGCCGAGACATAAGCGTATTTTGGAGAATTTGAAAAATCATATTTGTTACACGTCTTAAAAAAGTTGGAGAAACGTTTGGAAAAGTGTATAGACCTAAAAGGAGACTACGTTGAAAAATAAAAATAAATTTGTGAAAAAAAATACGTCTTTATTTCAAACACGGGTACTTATTGATCAACCCTCGTATATCTTGAAGTTTCCTAAAAGTTTAGCTTTTTTTAACACCCTGTGTAACTATGAGATTTATTTATATTATCAAAGAAGGGCATATTTTCTATATATTGTATAATATATAATATTAAACGAGTGCACCAAGTAATTTTAAAGGCAGTTGTTCATTTTTTTCCTGGCGCTTGTTAAAACCAAGAAGAATTTTCCAGATGGGAAGCCTTCTGAATATGTTGGGAGATTTCTGGGTAATTCTGTCAGTTAAATGTTCCCGTCGTCAGGCTGAAACCTAATGAAGCAAAAGCGATGCAATCCTTCATGGCTACGCTATCACACCGCTCTTCTCTGCATTAAATAGGGGGAAGCTGTCGCTGAAAATGTCTGCTTGAAATTTGAGCAAACATTATGCGAAAGCACTATGTCAATTCTATCGAAAGATGGCCGTTCTCCCCCTTTACGCTTACCACCTTTGGAAAACACACAACTGCAAATTTTTTCAGGCGCCTGAACGTTATATCATCTTTTCCGAATATATTCTTTTATTCGAAACCAATAATATATATATTAAAGAAACATTTAATAGATTTTTTTTGTAACATTAATTTTTATGTTTATTATAAATATTGTTTTGCTCATTAGTAAAATTTGTATATAGAATCTAAAATTTTATTTAAAAGTTATTAAACCTGCCCTGTTACAGTAATATATCCATATAATTATATCTGCAAGTGCAACTGTAGTACCAAACATTGAATAAAATATATAAGTTTAAATATTTAAAAAATATAGGAAAAGCAAGCATCAAAATTTCTTGGTGCATAAAATGCAAAAACGAATGCCGTGACCTTTGACCAAACCTTTTTTGTATTTATTTAGTACACTTCTAACAATCTCTTTTTCAATTTCTATCTTCTAAAACCAGAAACAACACCATTAATAATTTCTGTGTGTCAACATATAAATTCAATAATTTTTTTTTTCTGTTGCATAGGGTGGAACGGTATTTTCTAATATAATTACCATATAAGTTTGTATTTCCTCACTGGAGCTCCCTTTTCAACTACCTTTAAGCGCGTTTTTCAGTCTTCGAAACAGTTACAGTACGAAACAACATTGGAAAATGGTTTTTGTGGACCCAAAACGGCGTCCACATTTTTAGCGAAAAAATTACGAATAGTTATTGCGGTACACTATCGTGATGCAAAAACCATGAATTGTTTTATCACAAATCTGGACGTAATATATACAATGTCTCTGATACTTAATAGGTGGTTACTCAGTAGAAGATTCTTGGTTTTGGTATTCTGTTCTCCACTGGTTGACATGGAAAGTCTTCCTGAACCAAATTCATTTTCAACCATTTCTCTATCATCACTGAAGTCCTGGCACCACTTTCAAACATTTTTTTTACATAGCTTCATCTTCTTCACAGACTTTTAGCAAAATTAAAACATCAGCATACAAAATTTATTAATGCAAATCCATTTAAAAAAAAAATACAGCTATAATTTCTAACCTAACAAGCGAAATTATATGGAACTTCTGTCAAATATCAAGGACAGTCATACCAACTAAAAAATAAGTAGTTGTATTGATACGAAAAAGCTGGCGAATTTTTAAAACAAAGTTTATCTTACTTTTTGATTTATATGTACGCTTCACAATAATAAATAAGTATTTTCTGAGGCTTTGGTCTTGTTAAGGACATCTGCATTACAAAGACGTTTTTAAAATTAAAGGATTAAGCAATTAGGGGTTGTCCTCCTTTAATTTATCCAGAATTTTTATTTTCCTTATTAAGATACACTTAGCAACTTCCGAAAAGGAATTAAAATTAAAAATAGGCAACTGTTTCATTTTCACTGTATTTAATTTTTGATGAATCTACTATCAATAAGCTGTAATCAGGTTATCTAAAATCAGTTTAGTATAAATTTCATGAAATTTTACATGAAACGTTAAAATAGAATATTTAATTCAATTTACCAATTTATTACCTTGATATAAATATATTATATAATAGGAATGTATTAGCTGATAATTTGTTACTTTGATAAGATGTAAGTCATATGAATTAATATAAAAAAGTAAAACTAGTGATGGACTGAATATTTACTTTATTGATTGATTTGTCCGTTACTGTGTGATTTACAAATTTTTTGCTTTGTTATCTATCACTTTTATTTTTGAAGTTTGTGTTACTATAGTTTGCTTTTTGGCGCTGTATGTAAAATTTTTAAATTTGTAATCTCGATATATGTCCGGTATCTATGAAATGGTTCGCAAAATTAGAATTTTGTTTTTTCAATAGGTGCGCAGATTTGTGTTATTTGAATCTGGTCTGAAAATTTCGACTGTTTGCCCCACATAACAGCTACTGCAGTCGTTACAACTTAACATAATTTATTTTGTGATGTTTTATTTTTGGCATTAAAAAATAATTTACTGGTTGACTAACACTATTTACAAATGATGTTTCCTTAAAGAGAGACTTATTTGTTCTGGACCGAAATAAATCTTACAGAATTTTTTATCATTTGTTTGTTTTACTTTTGGGTATACTTGATGAATTAATAATTGTTTCAGTTTTTTATTTATTAAGTAACTAATTTCTGTTTCATTGTAGCCCTTATTTTGTACTATAAGTTTTATTTTTTGCAGTTTTATTTTTCGATTATTTTCAGATAATGGAATTGTGAAAGCTCGATGCATCATAGACTTATATGCTGCATATTTATGTATAATGTGGTGGATTGATTCTTTTGTAATTGTCTTATCTGAGTATGTGGGTTTTCTATAGACATTAAATTCTAGTTTATTATTTTGTTTGGATATTGAAAGGTCCAGAAAATGTATGGTTTGATTTTGATCTTTTTCAAGTATAAATTTTATTTTTGAATGTATTATATTTAAAGGCTTTAATGTTTCTTCTTTTTGTATGTCATTTCCAGTAATAAACCAAAATGTCGTCTACATATCTAAACAAAAACAATATATTTTTTGTTTTATCCGTTTTTAAAAAAATATTTTCCAAATTTGACATTCAGTTCTGATAATAAAGTGCTTAGTGGGGAACCCATTGCTAGACCACCCTTTTGTTTGTAAAAAAACTTTTAAATTGACAATAATTTCATTTAATGCATAAGTAAAGAGTTCTAAAATATCGTGCTTAATAATTGGATTAATGTTATTTTTTATGAGTAAGTTATTAATTGTAGGCAGTCCCTATTCGGAATATTCGGGACATGTTGCTAATATCAAAGGATGCTACAAAGCCGTTTTTTTTGTATAGATAGTTTGCTAAACTTTTTTATAAGGCCCACCGAGTAATAAAGATTATATATTTCGGCCCAATTTCAGAACAAATAGTTGTTCCTCTTTGAGGAAACATAATTTGCAGATAGTGTTTAAAACTCCCCAGTCAACCAGTAAATTACTTTTTAATACCAAAGATGAAACATCACAAAATAAAAAATTTGGAGTTTATATATTAAATTGCAACCAGTGCAGGTACTGTTATGTAGGACAAACGGGCCGAAATTTGCAGACCAGATTCAGAGAACACAAATCTGCGAAAAGAAACATAATTTTAATTTTGCGAACCATTTCATAGAAACCGGATATATATTTCCTGAGATTACAAATTTAACATACAGCCCTTTAACATACCCCTTAACATACAGCCCAACATTTTTACACCCAGCCCCAAAAAGCAAAAAATTAAACATTTTAGAAGCTATTAAAATTTATAAATATAATAAAGACCCGTCTAGACAGTTATTAAACGATCAGACAGAACTCCGAAATTTCCTACTATTTAAAATATTGTAAAAAAAAAACAATCAAATTAGGTACATAGGATAAACAGCTGTAATACCTTAGTTTTAAAGTAGTGTTTGATAATGTAACATTGTTTTACGAAACTATTATCACACAAAATTAATAAATAAAAGCGATAGATAACAAAATAAAAAAAATATTTTATTGGGTTGGATATTTAATGACGACATTACAAAATATACTGCTTATTAGATGAGTTCACAGTAGAGTTAGAGTAGTTCACAAACATTTAACTATATCAGAATAATAATACTAAATATTAATAATACCAAAGCAGGTTTTACTGATCTTAGTCTTCAGGAATTGCAGAAAGGTTTATAGATTTGAAAGTAAACAGTATGAACCAGTGCGGTTTTGTGTACTATGTCTATTCTCTAATTCCATGAGAAGCGATTAGTCAATGCGAATCATCCAGATTAATCTCATTCTAGAGTAGATGTTTAATTTTGTGCATATCTCTATTCTCTATATATTTTATTTATCGCTATAATTTCACTTCGTCGCACTTGTCGCTTTCAATTCCATGCAATTTTCCTGAAAAATGTTTTCATTTGAACATTTCACTTCATCCTTTATTTAAGATTGTCTCCTTTGGTCTGGATAATACCTCACTTCTTATTTATTCTGGATCGTAATCAACTATGATTCTTATTTCATCCTTGCTACGGTGATCAGCGTCTCCAAAAGTTTTATTTGCCTTTACTTTGGTGAACTTGCCAATAGAGTTAACCAACCGTTTGCGTTCTTTAATCATTTTGACCTTTCCGGATAAGTTTCTTATCTATTTTGAATTTTCTGTGTTTTAATCTTTTCTTAATTCATTTTTAACCCTCCGATGAACGGAGGATACGGATTCTTTTTTGTGGTTTTAATGCATTTATTTTTAATGGACAATAACCAATTCTGATTAAAATAAGTTAATTAGAATTAATGTGTGTTAATTTTGATTTTATTCTTATTCACTTCATAGCAAAAAAAAACACAAAATGAAAATAAATATGTGTAGAATAACCAAAGACGTAAGCTCTAATAATCAAGCTGGCTAAGTGTCATTTAAATCATACCAAACGACCCTTTCTATTTAATTGCTGGATATTAATTACTTCACTCGCCAATTAACTTATAATACAATGGCTTGTGTGGCTGCCAATAACAAGTTCATACTCGCCCAATTAATTAACCAAATTAGAATGCTAAGAAATAGAAAAATTAAACTGGTCGGTATTCGCAGAAAGTTCCTTTTATTTCCATTGCTTTTTTAAATTAGTGAACTTCGACATGAATTCTGTTTACTTTATTCTTATTAAAAGTCCAGTTTGTGTTATCAATAGAGCAGTAAGAGTAGGAGAGTGGTGGTATTTTATTAAAATTTTAATTAGTAGAAGAACAGCACAAAACATAAAAGAAAATAATTAAAATTTAAAGAAATGCTTTCTGTTTTTCCCCAAAATAGCCGAATTTGCGAGGGAATTTACAGAATATTATGCCATTCCGGCGTATTTATCTCTAAAAGCATTTTTTACACTTATTTTTGCAGCTCTGACCAACAAATAACGTTGCATTATTATTTTTATTTTCGTTTTTATCAAACGGTTCCGAGCTATAAATAATTTAGCAATATGGACGATTTATTTGCCGTATCCATTACAACAGCACATGGTATTCGTTGTAAAAGAAACATATTTCGAATACGTGACTTCCAACGTACGTTTCCATAATTCTATTTTGTTGTATAAATAGTATCAAAAATTATTAACTGGATTCTCTTCAGTCTTTAACAAGATTGAACATATTTTTTCAACATGTTTACAGTTCGTTTTCCTCCACTTTGAGAAATTTCTTTTTTTTTGATCAATCAGAATTCTTTAAACAGACAAAAACTTCAGCTTCACTGAACCACTGCATACAACGCGAAAACTGTGGATTGTTTCAGACATACAATAAAGTTTATGGGATAAATCTCCATAAAAATTTGATGTTATTCCTTAATTTATATATGTAATGTGTCGGAAAAATAACGGAACTTGTTAAATAACAAAAAAAACCATAAGTTATTTTACCAAAATTATTTACTTTTATTCAATATTCATCTCTTCGGCATCAATACGCCGATGATCACGTTCAACCAATCTTCTTCAAGGCTTCTTGCACTTTGAATTTCGGGACCAGGAAATAATCACATGGTAATAAAACAGGTGAATACGGAGGACGTTGAAGCGCATAGACTTGTTTTTCCGCTAAAAATTCACGAACAGCGACGGTTCGGTGAGGTGGTGCATTATCGTGTAACAAAAACCAACTTCCCAGCACTCGATCATGTCTTTGGTGGTATATAATCGTAAGCGATCATTTCACGAACCTTCTCCACCAACTCATCGCGAGTCCGCGACCGGCCTGGAATTTATTCTGCTCGAACACACATACGGGATAAGCAATCATCGCCATAATTTTTTTTCATCAATTCAAATGTTTCTGTAAAAGTTTTACAGAGCTTGAAACAAAATTTAGTATTAGCTATTTGTTTCATCGTGTTTCTGTGACGAGGTGACTAAAGATACTAAAAGCGCTATAACTTGACAACCCGTTAAACGATTCTAATGATGGCGATATAATGATTTAATGGAGGAGATATCCAGCTTTCAGATTATATATTATTTCAATAGATGGCGCTAGTAGTTTTCTTTAAATTTAAAAAGTACCGTTATTTTTCCGACATACTGGCCGAATTTGGACCACCGCCGAGATTGGAACACCACTCTATCTAAGTCGGATAACACATATATATGTCCTAATAAGGTCCGTTTACTGCTTCATAGGCATACGACTCATAGCAAAAACTTAAACTTTTGTTCCTTTGCTAGAGAAAACGTTTGTTCCTTTGCTAGAGAAAAAGAAATATTATTACTGCAGTTGTCTGGGCATACCACTCATCGTTTGTAACCTCTAGATTGTTTGTAACCTCCAGTGATTCCCCTGTTGTTTATATTTATCAGGGGAAAAAGCATAAAAATGTTGAAGATATTCTTCATAAAAAATATTGGGAAAAAAAGATGTGGCACAGAAGAAAAGATTAAAAAGAAAAAACAAGGAATACAAATGAAAACATGGTGTTGTACCATATGTGATAAAATAAGGGAAGAATAGATGATTCAATGCATTACATGTTACGCTTGGGTTCATACAAAATATGCTGGTGTGGGTCCAAAGATCAAGAAATATTTTTGTTTTAATTTTACTGAATGGTCCATTCTAAGGAACCTGTGGTCCATCGCAAGAAACCGGTTTCCTTAGATGGACCGAACACTCAATTTTTAAAAATAATTTTTTTATGATAATAATATGTAAAAAAAATAAAATATTTATGTTAGTTTGAAGATTACAATAGTACAATTATTTTCCACCTAAATGTTTTTATTAAAAATGCTTTTACAAGTTCATATATAAAAAAAATGTTTAAGTGGTCCAAATTCGGCAACTCTCATCTATAACTTATTTGAAAAACTTTAGAACCTTTGGTGTTAAGTATAATCTTTATGTCTAATTTTCCACTCACAACAAATCATTAGTTAGCGTTTTGCTAACCAAGATAGCATCATTAGGAGATGATTAAACGTATCGAGAAAGGTAAAAGAATGTAGTTCATCTGAGTTACCTAAATCCTGACCAGACTGTTATCTCTAAACTGTATCTGGTAAGCTGGTAGAGGCAATAACAAATAATTTTGCAGCATGACATCACTCGATCACATGTTGTAAAAGAAACTAAGGGCCTCATCTGCTGAGTGACAAAAATTTTACCCTCGCGTGGTTTTTTCATCAGATCTGGTTCCGTTGGTCCAACATCAGTTTCGGTTAATTTAACCTTAGCTGGTACTTCATGAATCTCTTTCTGTCTCCAGTCGTTAAACTCATAACTGAACATCATCACTCAAAGGCTTTATACATCTGGAAGATAATTTCCGCATTCATCGCGATCTCCCGCCATCTTCAAAGTCATGCCAGGTGATATCGCGAGTCTTCGTTCGTGATCGTTCCATCTTTGATTAACGTTTTCATATATCTAGATCTTTGATGACAGATTAATTTGTCCATCTGGCCGTCCATGACATTTTCAGCATCCTCTACCAACACCACATTTCGAAAACATTGATACCTTTTCTGTCATTAGTCTTCACTGTACCTATCTTTTCTTTGTGTTAAGAGTTATGGCACGATTACTCCTTATTTTCCGCACTTTCTCCATACCAGCCAGTTTTCCCAGTACAATGCACTTTCTTATTTTTGTTCCACAGCCACCAGTCTCATCCACTTTAGAATTCAACTACGTGAACTGGCTAACTCTTTGGATATTTAAATGCGAGTTCAAATGCACATCTTGCTCTATTTTAAGGCTAATTTATTTCATAAATAATTAGTTTAAAACAATGAACAACGGCGACACAGGTATCTGTAAATTTAACCAATTAAAATCCCTGTTTTTTCTCACTCTTCAAACAATTTTTATACTGGACTTCTGATATCTCCATCGAAGCTGCTTGCGAACTGTCTGGATGGCTTTTATGGTCTCAGAATGGCACCCACGAAGTGGTTTCTTCACTCGAAGCAACGAGACAAGCCTAAATTATTCCTTAAAATTGATTGAATTTCTTCAAATGATATTTGATTTTGGTAATGTGTTCTTCATTGGTTGAACGATACTCATCTTCAGCTTCTTCATTACCATCAGTAAAGCCCTTGTTCCATTTACAATTAAAACATTTTATTTAACAAACCTTCATCACCGTAATATTTTCTTAACCCTTTTTATATAGTTTTTTTAACAAAATTTAATTCAAATTTCTGGATAAATTTACAAAAAAAAACAATTTTCTAAATGTAAATTAATTAAAATATAACAGCCTTAAATAAATATACTAAAGATTATAACCCTGCTTTTTCTAACAAAAATAATAAGTAATTATTATATCTAATATATTGGGCGTGAGTCAAAAATGTCACACGCCTTCCAATATCGGAATTATCCTTCATAAGGATTAATGTGATGCCATCGGCTAGCAAGATATAATCAAATAATCCTAAATTTTCCCTGGTGGTGGATTAAATGCACAACGTCCCATCGCAAAAATCAATAAACACCCCAAATCCATCTATCAAATAACGATCTAATTCTAGAACTGAGAACCTTGTATGAAAATAGTTTTTTTTCACGACCATAGACTTTTTTTCTTGACAAACACGTGCTCGTATTCTCATAGAAATCAAATTTGTTTGCACTTAAAGTTACAACCCCTCGAAAATTGATATTTAATTGCGGAGCACCCTGTAAAAAGGAATACGTGAGAAAACAGCTTTAGTACGAGACGGACAATACCTTATGGTGTCTTCGTACCATATGGCGCACTCAGTTTTTGGGTCCATTGTTGTATGTACTTTGTCGCAAAAAGGGTCCTACACCCCATCGTTCAAAACTTTATTATGGGGTTTTAAATTTGTCGCCTATTCAATATATCTCTAGTCCACATGTTAAGTATTTATTGACTGGTATTTTATGAAGTGTATGTTAACAGTACTTAAATAATTTTAGAGCGAATGCTTCTGAAAATACAAGGAATACGAGGAATTTTGTGACCATAAATAACTAAAGGAATGAGTCCATAAGAATATTTTCAGTAAAAGCACTTTGTTCCATTAGGAGGCATGATTTTTTCTCGACTCATTTTCCAAAGATTGACTTGTGAATTCTACGTTTCTTTTCTTCGCCGTTAAAAGCATCCCTTTTAGAAAGATTTCTTTTTTTCCTCCAGAAAAATCCCAACCAATTATGTTGAAAACATATTTAAAATATATATATATATATATATATATATATATATATATATATATATATATATATATATATATATATATTTATATATTAATATTTCTAACATTGAATTGATTATTTTAGAATGTTGATAAAATCAAGCTCTACAATTAATAAAGGGTGTTACAATAAGAGCCCATGAGGTGAATTTTAAATAAAACGTGGTTTTCTGTATAAAATATTTATTGATTTATAATATAGATATTTGGAAAGTATGTATGGAACATCCAGTAAATGCCACGGCTTTGGTGGCACACGCATACTTTTCTGGCGAAATTTTCAATAACGGTTTTGCATCTCGATGAGACAGCGTTCAATTTCGACCTTTTGTGCTTGGGTGGTCGTGGACTTGGAAACCCCACAAAAAAGTCCAGGGGTTAAATAGCGGCCAACTGTGGTCACCGAAATGGGAGATGATACGACCAGGAAAAGACTCGTGCAAGACCGTCAATGTTTCACTGGCGGTATGGCCAGTGGCACCGTTCTACTGAAACCACCTGCCTTCAAGAGTAATATCTTCCAATTGAGGGACAAAGAAGGTTAGGTCAGGTCTAGGTTATCATGTCACGATAACGTTCGCCATTAGCATAATGCATTAACTGCCTCGTTTTCAAAGAAATATGGCCCAATGATTTCTCCAGGCCACAATGCACATGAAACAGTGACACGTTAGGGTTGCATTTGTTTTTTATGAATCATTCGTAGATTTTCTCAGCCCCAAATGCGGCAGTTGTGCCTGTTAACGAAGTCATCGAGGTGAAAATGGGCCTTGTCGCTGAAGATGATTTTTTTCACAAAACCGGCATTCTATGATCCAATTGGCGAACTCTCTTCGCTGTGCATGTTAGCCAAAATTGTTGAGTCAATTGGACTTTATAAGCATGAAGATATTTAGTGAGAATATAGTTACGATGGCTGTTGAAATGTTCAATTTTTGTGCGCGATAACGAATTGTGGACCCAGGACTCTCGGCCACACGTTCACGAACTGCCGTGATGTTTTGTTCTGAACGACCACTACAAGCTCGCGTCGTGTGTTTCACATCAATAACTGAACCAGTACTTTCGAATTTTTCGGTTATTCTTTCTACAGTTGATAAATTATTTCTACCGAAAATCGGACGCACTTTACGAATCGTAGTAACCAAAATTTCACCGTTTTAATAGTAATGTTTAACAACAAGGATGCCTTGTTGTATCGTGTAGCGCTTCATGTTGATTAACTCCTATCTATCTCTTATCGACCTGTCACAATTCTTAACCTATGCAATCATGACAGTCAAAATGGCGCGCAATTCAAATTTTGCGCCCTTATTGTAATACCCTTTATTTTGTTATGTTTGTAATATAAAATTGAGTTAGTAAATAAATTATGTTGTTTATTTCCAGGCAAGTTTATGCATTTTTGAAGCTAGGTTTCACTTCACCTTCCTTCGAATGGTGATTTGAGTAGAAATATTCTGTACTATTGTCATAATATTACGATCAGAAAGTAAGACTTTAAATAAAAACAAAGTATTTATTTATGCATCCAACTTTTCTGTGCGTCCTTCAAAGTAATCCTCTTTCACTGGTCAATAGGTGGTCAATTTGCAACATTTCTTCCAATAATATTCCAAAATAAGTTTTTATACTCGGCTTCTCGGTATATTCTCAAAACGGCGTCCAAAACGTGGTTTCTTCAATCGTGCAGCAGGAAAAAGTCACACGATACTATATCTGATGAATATGGTACTTGTAGTACGGTGTTTGTCTGATTTTTAGGAATAAATTGACGAATAATTATTGAAGTGTGCGATAGTGCATTATAGTAACATAAAATCATGAAATATTTTGCCACAAATGCTTACGTTTTGACCTTAATACTTACTGGGTGATTACTGAATAAAATATTCTTGATTTTTGTAACGTTTTCTTCAGTGGTTGACGTGAAAGGTCCTCCTGCACGAGGATCATCTTCAACTACTTCTCTACCACCACTAAAGTCCTTGTACCACTTGTAAATATTTTTTTGATATACCTTCATCTCCGCAACACTTTCCTAATATTTTTAAAGCATGAGCACAAGAAATTTCGTTTTTTATGAAAAATTTAATGCACATTCTTTGATCGAAAAATTTTTCCATTTTAAAAAACGCCGACAACTATTATTAACAATTACAAAAGGCACCATCAGTTAATTGACCAACTGTGTAGATAAAAAATATATAAGAAATTCATTCATGTAGATGTATACGATGAAAGTGCAGTCATTTTAATTACACCTGTATCAAAACGATTTTTATATGGAAAATACTTAATATCTTATTCGAAATGGCAGATAGATATCAAAGACCTTTTTTACTCCGAAATTCTCGTTGATTTTCAGAACAGGATATTGGACCTCTGCTCATCGACAAAAGGTCTTAACTCGACTTTGATTTATTGAACGGTTTGTTCTCATTCTTTTATACAGCCTCTATGAAAAATTGAACGTATCTGAAATTACGGATTTACGGAAAATAATCCCCGTTTGTTTGACAAGTTCTTTGCGTTAGGTGATAAAAATTATTACTACTATTTTTAATATGATTTTTTTAATGAACCCTTGAATCGGTTTATACACACATGCTATCAAAGAATCAAAGAATAGTAACATAGTTCGATGTGATCGAACTTCACTATGAAAAAAACAAAACAAAATGTATTTTTTTTCTTTTGTTTAACGAGAAGGAATTTAAATCCCAACGGAAGTACAAGCATATTTATAATAGAGCAGTAAAGGAAACTTTGACAAAAACTTAGAATACATTCATCTTTGTTAAAATAAGATTGCAAATATTTTTGTCGACATCCAAAGCTTAAGGTACAAAATATAATCAAAAAGTAAGGTTACTTTTATTTGGTGTGGCGGTTAATAATTGGTTAAAAATGGTTTATTTCAAGTATGCGTCATTACCAGCTACACATTTTCCTATCTCTCTGGCAATTTGTGGATTTCCTGCCAGAAAAATCGTATATCTTTACAGGTCGTCTAGTCATCAAGCCATTTTTCGGCAACACGTGGTAGTCGGAAGTCTGTTGATTACGGGGGGTGTGGCAAGAGTTGACAGCCAAGTGCACTGTCTGTCGCTTTCGCTGTGTGTGATGGGGCGTTGTCGTGTTGCAAAACCACTTTTCCGTATCTTGTAGCCCATTGTGGTCGCTTTTCGATCAGTACATGGTTCAACTTGATCATTTTTTGACGGTAGCGAACGGTATTAACTGTTTCACCTGGTTTCGGAACCCATGGTACACGACGCCTCTCTGATCCCACCAAATGTACAGCATTGCCTTCTTTTGAAAGCGATTCGGCCTTTCGGTCGATGTTGATGGTTGTCTTGGGTTAATCCAGGATTTTTTGCGTTTTGGGTTCTCAAAATATATCAATTTTTCAATCACAATCCGATACAAAAAAGTCTTTGTTTCATACCGAGAAAGCAAAACTTCGCACACCGTTTTTCGCTTTTCCATCTCTCTGTCGTTCAGCTGATGTGGTACCCATTGTCCTACCTTCTGTGTTCATTGAGCATCAAACGGTATTATCACGAATATATTTTTGTTCTGTTCCTTTTGATAAGTGGATGATTCTTTCAATAATTTTCTAAACTTGTGTTTTCTAATTAATTTATCTACAACATTTTTATGTTTGTGTTATATTTAAAAAGTCACTTTACTTTTTGATCATAATAGTACATGCATTCGCTTGTCTGGAGCATATTTTCTGTTTGTAGCTGCTATTTCAGAATCTAACAGAAGCAATATAGTTCGATGTTGGCAAACTACACCACCAAAACAAAAGAGTATATTTTTATTTATTCAAAAAGACGACATCTAAGTCCCATAGGAAATATCAATACTTTTACTGTACACCAGATCAGTTTTAAAGGAAACTTTTGATAACTTTATATTTCTTAAAATAAAATTGCAATATTTTTTTGAACGTCGAAAGCTCAACGGCCGGAATATATTTATCATCCCTCTGATGAAGGTGACAAATGTACCATAAAACTATCCTTATTAGTTTTGAAACTTTTTAAATTTATTTCAAAAGTAAAACACTTACAGTAATATGAAGCTATTTGTCTTGACTTAAGTAACGTTTTAGAGAAGTTTGTAATGTCTGGGGTTCGGCAGATATATTTTACGTTTCGAAATAGGAAACAAAACTTTAAAGAGTCATATTTTTCAAATATTCCTGTCATATGAGTCATTCAAAAGAAATAGATGCACGTTTTGAGTCTCACGTTTTGACTCGTTTTTGATATTATTGAATGTAGAAAAGAAAAATATGCCTATATAAAGATTAATTGAATAAGTTCTAAGAAAGTTATTATTGTTGACCCTTTCTTTCAAATGATATGAAGAATCGTTCATTAGTTGTACGAAAGTTATTTTCCTTACACCCTGTATATACGAGGTATATAAATAAAATAATGAGACTGATGGCATACCGTTCAATCTGGCAACACTGTAAATATATATATATATATATATATATATATATATATATATATATATATATATATATATATATATATATATATATATATATATATATATATATATATATCTCCGTTCTGGGGGAGTGCAACATCTGATGCGTCTTCTATAAGAGTTAAATTTTCCTTTAATTGAAATAAGGGGTTTACATCCCAAAGGAAATACCTTCATATTTAATATACGACACATCAGTTGTAAAAAGTAACTTTAACAAAATTATATTCATCTATCTTAAAATGTTTGTTTTTCTGTGGAGCATCAAAAGCACGACGAACGAAGTATATTTATTATCTCTATCATGAAGGTGTCATATGTACCATAAAACTACCTTTATTGCTTTTGAAACTTTTAAAATTTATTTCGAAAGTAAAACACTTACAGTAATATGAAGCTATTTGTCTTGAATTATGTAACGTTCTGGAGAACTTTGTAATGTTTGGGTTTTGGAAAATATATTTTACTTTTCAAGAAATAAGAACCAAACTTTAGTGGGTCGTATTTTTCAAATTTTCCCGCCATGGGGGTCATTCAACAGTAAAATTGACTTTCTCACGTTTGATATTATTTATAGTAAAAAAAATTGTTAAAGCTTTTTTTGTTGGAAAGGAACTGACCTCACGATTGTCCGATAACTTCTGCGCGTTACGCGATAAAACAGCTACGTGTAATATGATATTTTATGAATTTTTGAATCGATATGCGCTTGCAAATCGACTTGCTATAGGAAAATCAAAAGTAACACCCAAAGCGCAATGAACTAGATATATTATCCCTCTCGTGAAGGTGTCAAATATGCTATAAAACTACCTTTATTAGTTTTGAAACTTTTAAAATTTATTTCAAAAGTAAAAGACTTAAAGTAATATTAACCTATTTGTCTGGAATTAAATAGCTTGTTGGAGAACCATGTTATGTCTGCGTCTTGGCAAATATATTCTATATTTCCAAAAATAAGAAACCAAAACTTTGCAGGATCACATATTTCATGTAATATAATTTAATGTATAAAAAAAATTCCTAGAATTCATCATTTATTTTAGGATATAATGATATTTTAGTTGGAAAGAATTATCTATGCAGTAGAATGTTGAAATCATAAAAAGATCGGGACCAATTAGACCCAATTTACATCTTACTTTGGAATTTTTCCATTAGAACTTTTAGTATGAAACACTAAACTCGAAGATATTTACCACTAAACACCAAATCACTATTTTAAACCTCTCGACGCGAGTTTCGCTAACCATGTTAGCATCATCAGGAGGTGATTCAATATATTCAATATATTAAATCATGTTCTATTGATGCTAATATGGTTAGGGAAACGTGCGTCGAGAAGTGATTCGGTGTTCTCTTCGAGTTTAGACTTACTTTGCATTAAACTCAACGAGATTTACCACTTTACCAGTTACCAGTTCTCGACGCACGTTTCGCTAACCATGTTAGCATCATCAGAAGATTATTTAATCTTAGATTAAAAAGATTAAATTATATAAAACACTAAAAAACAACATAATTAATTAAATAATTAATTAAAATAACAGACTAAGTCATCTCCTGATGATGTTAACATGGTTAGCGAAACGTGCGTCGAGAACTTTAAAAAAGTGATTCGGTGTTTAGTGGTAAATCTCGTTGAGTTTAGTGTTTCACACCGAAGGTTCCTATAGAAAAATTGACTTATTTTGGATTGTTAACGACATCTTTCGCTTGAAATCAATTGTCCACAATTGTCCATCAATTGTCCACAATTGTTGAATATTTGTCCACAGAAATTTTCGAGGCACAGGGCAGCTTTGTGTGCTTATTGTTTCTCCTATATTTTTACACCAATTAATTCACTACATTCATAAAGAGACATTATAGACGGCATTTTACTGAGAGCTATCTTAATCTAATACGTTCTATCGGGTAGCTTCTCAATATGTCAACAGTTTATCGAGATTTGGTTTTTTGGGGAATGCCTTCCCGATCATTCTGGCAGTTAACCGACGATCAGAACGCACAATATCTCGAATCTCAAATTTTCATCACTTCTTTGAGTTTAAAGCCTTCTACTGCGAGGTTCCTTTTCAATCGAGCCTTCGGAGAATGCCTTAAACCACCTGGAAACCTGGGCCCTTGATAAAACGCCGTTGAAGTTTTGCAAAGTCTGAAAAAAACTCATCAAAAACTCAACTCACTTATTTTCAGAACACACGAGAAAAATTCAATAAATTGGTTCACGCAAATAACTGCTACGGACCACCAAGTGACTTTAGGAAGTTCAACTGATACTGAATACGCATCAGATGTTAAGCTGTCATCTCTCCAAAGGGGAAGTCAACAGAGCCAGATCAAACGCTACGATATAAGTGACCGCGTAAATTATTTTTGTGGGTTAAAAATAAACAGTAGTTGCATATTGCGAGATTTGATAAATGTGTGTGAAAACTTTTGGATTCATTGTTTTCAACAATTCTTTATTTCTGAAGGTAACACCATAGAGTTAGGTTCAAGATATTTCGTTGCCTTTCGGCAAAATGTTAATTGCCCCAATAAATTTCAATAAAATATTCCTAGTTTCTTCAAAGCCATCAGAGTCGGAGTGGTTTAGCTTCTGAATAATTTTGAAAAAAATAAAATATTGTTAAATTAAATATTAAATTATTATTATCCCCGCGCGTGCTTGATTTACCCTAAAGGCGTTCGCACTCCCTCAAAGGGGAACATTGACTTATCCCACATATCCTAGATATCAGGAGGGTTAAGCTCTGTGGGGGGCCCTGCCTCTGTTATCGGGCCGCAAGGTGCCGCTAGAATTCCTTCCCGTTCCTGAGTTGTTCAAGAACTTCCGAACGGTTCTCGCTATTCCCAGTAGTGCTGATTTCTGCATAGGTTTGAAAAGTTGCTCGTTGAGACCCAATGCTTTCATGTTCTTCAGCCGGCTCTTTGGAATAACACTCGTTGTTGACGGGTTGAACTATTTCTACACTTTTCATGCCCCATTGTTTTTTAACTTGCTCTTGAAGTTCCTGGTATTTCTGAATTTTTTCCCTTTGCCTCCTCTTTAATACATTATTGTTATTAGGAATGGCCAGGTCGATAAATGAACAGCGTTTAGATAATTTATCCACAGTAATAATATCGAGCCTGTTGCCTGTTGCCAGTCTTCGCTTAGTGAGTACAGTACGGTCCCAATAGATTGGTTGTTATTAAATTATTATTATTATGTATCACTAAAACATTGTTTATTGGTTTGTGTATTTTGAATTTATTAGTACAATAAAAATTATAACTTAAATTTTATTATACATTTAATTCGATTTCACTCTCACTGTCACTTTGATTTACATTAATAATAAGTGGTAACATGGTTAATCAAATGTATCCAACTTTCTTTGGGAATACTATCTACAACTTTCCTAATTAATTTTGCACCACTTGCACTTAGAGTTAGATAAATATTTTCTGTTCTAACATTGGATTTTACCTGATGCCACATATGCTCAATTGGATTAAAAAAACAGTAATACGGGGAAAGGCGTAAAACCATATGTCCTATATCGGCAGCAATGTTATCACATCCATATTCCATTTTAATATTAAATGTCTTTAATATTTCTAGAAGATCACATTTTTAATATTTATTTTCGAAATATATATGGTTTTAATATATACTTCTGAATTTCCAATTTAGTGTTATTTGCATTAGGAACTTTATTTTTTTGGCGGTTATGATAACTAGCATTGTCTATTACAATTACGCCTTCCTTGGGCACATTGGGCAAAAGGTTATTTATAAAGCAATCTTCAAAAAGTGGTCCTGTGGTGTCGTCATGGTAATCCAAAGATGAATGTTTAATATTTTTGGAGGCCAACCGTAAACAATTTGGAACCCATCCATCCTGGGGACCAGCATGTAAAATTGTAATTCTTTTTCCCTTGTTTGCTGGGGCTTTGGTTTGGCATTTTCTTGATGTATCTACCCATCCTTTTGTGGCATCTCATGTGTATCGAACCGTTTCATCAAGGTAGATAATGGGACAATTTTTTAATCTGTATTTTTTTATAGAGGCTAAGTAGTCAAACCGCCATCATCGCAATCGTTGTGATTTCATAAATATTTGTCTTTTATTAAATGGTCCGATATGCAACCCCCATTAGAGATAATATTCTCCGGAGGCTAGTTCTGCTGCAAATAATGTTGGTTTCATATTTCCTTAGTCGCTATTGCAGTGAATGCAATGCAGGCACAGTTTGCTCTTCATACATAGCATACATTTTGCTTCGAATTAAGTCTTTGTCGCTTTCATCGACACATTTGTTTTTACCAGAATCACTATGAACTTTTTTGCCTTTAATTAGCTTCGTCACAATATCTTTAACTGTAGACAATAGCATTTTCGTTAATGAATACGTTTCTGCTTTAAGCCCCCAATTCAATAAACAAACATACACATTTTTACCAATTTGCTTAGCATCGAACGATAAATGTTTTTTTAAATTAGCACTACCGGAGGCACAATGATCATTATCTTGCCAAGAATGCCGCATTTTTAGCACATTTGGAATAATAAAAATACGATCGAAATAATAGAACTGCACTGTTTACGAAAATAATGCAAACTAAACTAAAATAATTCAAAACTACTAAACCAGATATAAAATTAATTTTATCTTTTTACCTGTTATTTTATTAGGCCCGGCCATGTTTACGCTTTTTTGCAACTTTGCCGGGTTTCGTTACGACAGGGGTTGTTTTATATATATATTGCAGCCATTCAGTCTATTGCAGTTTATTGCAGCCATTCAGTCAACGATATATCTAGAACAACAAAGCAGTTGTTGGCCAGCTATTAGGTTTAATACTTAAAGAAAAATTAGAAAAGAAAAAAAATCTAAATCAATAAAATATTTCATAGATGAAAGCACAATTTATAAACAATGTTTTATCCCAATAGTATATAATTTCTATTATAATACCAAAGTAGGAGAATGTTATTTCAGTACGAAAACCAATAAGAGTATATCCATTCTCCGATACCGCGAATCAGAATAAAAAAAACCTAATTGATTTAACAAAAATCCTAATAGAAAATTCCAAACGAAGAAAATAATAAGGCCGTTGCTTTAGAAAATACCAATCAATATGTCCAAAGAGCGTGTAATAAAATTTTTTGCCTCGGTAATTGTTTTAAAACCACGTCAAATTGCGACGTGGAAATGTAATTTACAAAAAAAAATTAAAAACGAATGATTCGACGGCATTAAACGAAAATCCCTGCAAATCTGTTGCCTTTAAAAAACTGTCCATAAACATTTTCAGATAGCAGTGATCGGTTTTTCATTCTGACGCTTGGAAATAATAAATCACTGGTGACGGGGGAAAAAAATGACTGACATATGTGTTTAATTACTACTGATGTAAACAGGACTCTTAGGAAAATTTAATCAGAATTGACGCTGTTAAGTGATGTTGATGGTTAGTTGATATGTGCATCGATTTTCTATCTCGACAAGTAAATAAAACTGTGAGGATTAATGTTCATTTTTTTGATTAAAACCGTAGATGATCCAGAAAAAGCACTGGACATATTGAATGTCTGTTTCAATGAAACGTGTAACTATTGCTTTAAAACTTCATAATATTCTCTAATGTTCTGAAATAATGATAGCAGTGGTTTAAGAACAATATTTCATGAACATAACTCTCAGATTTTGTTCTTTTTCTATTGTTTCTGATTTTTATGTCTTCTCTGACTTTTTTCACTGATAGCTAAAATTACATTAGTCTTAACAAGAAGCCTTTTATGAATCAAAAAGGTGAAAGCTGAATGGCTGTCTGGTTAATATAACAGAGGTTCAATTGCGTGGTGTTTTTAACTTTTTTCTTCAAGTCACATCATATGGCAAATGGACCAAAGGAATTCTGTAAGGGATACCGCTTGGAAAGAGCCCTTCAACATGCAGTGCATGGACAATGACAGAATAACGATATTAATATATATATATATATATATATATATATATATATATATATATATATATATATATATATATATATAGGCATTCAGTGCCAAATCGACCACTTTTGAACCCACCCCCTTTTGGTTTGGCTGAAATTTTTATATGTTATAGTACCCTAAATACTTTTCTGTGCCAAACCCTTACAGGGTTAAAGCAGTTGCACAGTGTGATACCAGACAAAGATGGTAGTCTTTTTGTCATATATTTTTCTAATTTAGAAGAGTGTAAAGTCTGTAAATTATTTAACCGTCAAAGTTAAGTGAACCGTTTATTTTAGTTATTAAGTTGATGATTTTTTCCGAAAAATTCAAAAATTTCATAGAAGATGCATTCAAATATTTTTTTGTAATTTTTTTAAAAAGTTCATTCAAAAACCAGTAATTAGAGAAAAACGTCTTATTTAGTTCATTTTTGGAATAGTTATGACTCTTTCGCCCGGTTTTCTTGGAAAATTCATAATAACTTTTTCCGGTTGAGTTAAAAAAAATTGAAGAAAACTCAGGAGAGCATTTAGTAGGGTAATATAACATAAAAATTTCAGGTATATCAAGAAGGGTCGAGTTCAAAAGTGATATATATATATATATATATATATATATATATATATATATATATATATATATATATTACAAGACGAGACAGAAAGTCCTGCCCATGGATCAGGGAACAAACAAAAGTCTGTGACATCATTGGAAGAGTAAAACAGTTGAAATGGAGATGGGCAGGCCCCCAGCGAGACGATGGGACGACAGATGGACCAAGGCAATCCTGGAGTGGATACCGCTTGATCGCAAACGTCCGCGAAGAAGACCGAAAGCACGATGGATTGATGACATCGTTAAGTATATTGGACCCGAGTGGCAGAGGAAAGCCCAGGACCGTGAAGGTTGGAAGCATGCTGAAGAGGCCTTCATCCTGCAGTGGATCGATGCGGGCTGATGATGATGATGATGATATATATATATATATATATATATATATATATATATATATATATATAGATCTAGACATATATTATTGACGAGACAAAGAAATGTTTAGTCATACTCCACGTGACCTGCCTTTACTCCAGATCAACATTTAGAAACACAGGTCGAAATTTAACGATTTTACTCTCTGTTTGCTCCTTAAGCTGTTCTCACACATTGCCACGAGCTCGACTGATGAAAGCTGTAAAGCCAGAAACCGGTATTGAAGTAGATTTCAATACGTTTCAACGCAGTTCTGACAACGTGAAGATATTATTCGCTGTACGTTATGTATTTTCCTCGTCCCTTCCATTGCATTACACTATTTCTTCTAATAATGAATCAAAAACTCTCTAATTTTAACATTTTCCATAGGTTTTCCAAAATCATAGCCAACAAGCAATCCAAATGATATAAAACACTGAACAATAACTCCCAAAATTATGGATCGCTTTAATAGATCATATTCTTTAGAAAATTCAAATCAGTGAAAGCGTGCAATAAATGATAAGTCAAGCAACTGAAAAATAGAACTATTTTTGTTATAGTTCAAGTTTAAGGTGATTATCAAAAGAAACATTATATTGTTGTTTATAACAGAAACATTAGATATCACCTAATGAATTAAAACCTAAGGGCTTTTAATAATTTTTATTGCATTTTGAAAGTGGAATATTTACCCTATTAAAACCAAACATATACTAGCTGACATAGAAATGTCAACACAGTATATCCCAGAATATTACATTTTTTTTTGTGGGAGATATAGCAAATCAACAGTATAAAATAATAATTTTTTATCCATGTTGGGCCAGTGATTTTTGTTTGCTGAATTTTACAATTTTATTACTTTAGTATCGAGCTTTTTTTACGGTTATTTCCGTTCAATTCAATGATTTACCATACCCATAGTAGGAGAAGTTACAGAGGCGCAGTAGGAGTCCACTGGCTTCAAGAAGACACAAGGAAGATGTGCTAGGACGTTGAAGAAGAACTACGAAACACCACATTAAGCTCCTTGTTTTCACACCTGTATATTAAAAACGAATAAAATTTAATAAATAATTTATAGCGTTCATATTTTTATGACAGTCAGCATATTTAAACTATTCTACATAATAATGCGTGATTTATGGTACATTCCAACACGTACGTCTATTAATTATATACTTTTTATTTAATTGTTTAAATGATTTCCTCTAATTGCGGATGAGGATATCATTGATTTAATGTGAGCCTGCCTATCAGCATATGAATTTGTTTTTATTTAAAGTGAAGAGCCAGTCATCTTGAAACCACTTGACATAAAAAAAATGAAGGCCTAAGCTATAGAAACACGACTTTGCTATTTAAGGATTTATTTTATATTAGAGTTTAATTGATGGCAAACCTATTAAATACTTAATAATCCTATTTGGGTAGGATTTTTCATAAGAAAATATTTTTTTATTAAAGAATTTATTCAGTTTTTTTTTTAAATGCTAATCTACAAAAATACAACTATTATTAATACCAGATCTGGTTCAATTCTTGCTCGAGATAAATTACTTACGTCAGGTGGCCCTTCCACAAGTACCATCAATTGTATTCGTTAGGAACTTAGGTTTGATGTAATTATATATTCATAAAATAAATTAATGCTTTGTTTGATTCTCTTTTTCATTGATTTTCAATTTTATTTCCGTAAATGTGTTTTCAGATTTTTCTTTCCCATATCTGTATTTGTTGCTCTTCTTTCGTGTTTAGTGTCCCTAATGTTGACCTCTACAACACTATTGGTCTTGTATCTGCCTGATTCTCCTTTCTAACTTTCTCGAGATATTAAGTCCTCATCTTAATTATTGGCCTTGTTTTACTACCTTTGACATTTATTTAAGAAAAACCAAACCTTCGAAGTAACCTCCCCCTTTTTGTATGCATTTTCACCACGTTCAGGCAAATATTGAATCCCAGATCAAGAAAAACTTGATAGTTTTTATGTGCTCCGTGCTATTTTCGACTTCCTCAAGAGATGTGAAGCGGCTGTCAACCCTGCTGTGATGTTGCAGCGATCGAATGAGATAAAATGAGATGAGATGAATGAAAATCTAAAGGAGGCAAGTCTGGAGAATACAGCGGGTATGATAAAATCTTCCAGATCAACTCGGTGACAGTATAAGGGCTTTTTTTCTCCAGAGCGTCACTAACACCAATCGGTTGCTGCTGATAATGGTCAACAGTGACCGTTTGATCAAATTGAAGCAACTGATATGGGCAGTTCCTCAAACGTTGCTAATGACATTGTATCTACAACTTAATGTTCGGGTTCGGTTGCCTCGATTTAAAGCCAGTGTACAGAAGTTTAATGCCAAGTATTTCCGCAAACATTTGGTTACACTGATTTCTGATGACAAACCTTCTTTTTGTCCAATTCATCTATTGAAATCTTCAGTATGAAACACTAAATTCGAAGAGATTTACCACTAAACACCAAATCACTTTTTAGTAACCTTCTCAACGCGTGTTTCTCGTTTAGACATTTAAAAAGTTTAAATTTATTGAAGTGAAACTTCTTAGGCGGCGATTCGATAATCGATAATTGGACGATAATTGGCAATGAAATTTCAAGGATGCGTCACCTTTAGGAATATTTCGTTACATGAGAGAGAAGAAATATATAACGTAGAGAGAAGGAGAAAGAGAGCTATTCATTCCGACGCCATGGGAGTGGAGCAAAAGAGAGAACGTATACACAACGATACAAAGCTATTGAATAAGATAGTGTCGCGTTTTAGATGTACGAGTCAGACACTATATATGATTTGAGAAGTTTCACTTCTATCACATGTACGGTGCTGCAAGCGCAAAGTTTTCTATTTTATTATTAATTATTTTATGTTTATTAAGATTATAAAACAAGATAATTAATTTCAATAACAGGTTAAATAATCTCCTGATGATGCTAACATGGTTAACGAGACGCGCGTCTAGAAGGTTAAAAATAGTGATTTTGTGCTTAGTGGTAAATCTTTTTTTTTTGTTAGCGATTGTTTTGGTTCCTTGGTTGCATGTTGAGAGATGTACCAGTTAGGTCTTTAATTTGGTTTGTCCATATTTTTGGAGGTCTGTCGCATTATCTAAAACTTCTGTATCTATAAAAAGACTGATTTCTAGGTTATTTGCGTCTCTGCGTTCATTGTGGCTGAAAAATCTTAGATTTCGCTCATGAATCATTTGGTATAGCCCTGTGGGTTCATTAATTTCTTATATAACGGATGGGTTATAAAATTTTCACGAAAATTCTATAAACTATACAATAAGTCCCTTATATGTAACATAATATTTTACACTCATACACTTATATTTTAACTATTTTAATAATATGAAATATTTTTTTTAATACACACAGATAAATATAAATGACTCTTTTATGTGTTAAGAGTATCAACTGAAATTTATCTCGAAACGTTTAACTTATTTGTCATTAATAAAAGGTCGTTGAGAAAGTAAGCTTACACCAATGCCAACATAAATTAAACAAGCACAAAATACCCCAGCAATAAATTCATTAACTCGGACTTAAATATTAATCGATGAATTAGTAATTTCTCAGTTTATTTCGAGAAAATTATACAGTCTCGAATTGTGATTTATGTCTTTTTGCAGTGAGAGAATTCCAAAAGAAAAGAGAGGGAGAGTAGGAAATACAACCTAACGCTATATAACTGTTACTAAAATAATTTTAAAGCAAAATAAGATCGAATAATTTTGCGTATTTCTCCTAAATTTTTAAGTTCCTAGACACATTAGACCCTCAACTTAATTCTCGGCCTTTTTGACTACCTTTCATATTAATTTCTGAAAAATGTAATAGACACTTATTCGTCGAAATAATTTCCCTCACTTTTTATATATTATAAAACGGTGAGTAACTCATTGAGTCATTGACTTCCTTAAGAAATATCAAAGGGGGCGGGGGGCTCAAGTCTGGAGAATACGCCGGGTACGATAAAATTTCGCAGCCCAATTGGGCATCCAGGGGTGATATTATTTCTTTAAATCTGGCTTGAAATATTGGGTGGTTTCTGTCAAAACAGTTCTCAGCAGTTATTAGGTCATAACAGTTAAGATACAGATAAATAAGCTATTTTCTTAGTTTGCAACCTGCTATAGATTGCCTAACGCCTCTGTAGGTCACTTTTTAAACTATTTGGAAGACAACCTAAATGACAATATATTTCAAAGAAATAAAACCTTTTTTCTGTGTGATATAAATATCGATTTATTGAAAAACAGCAGTGAGTCCAGAAGGTGAAAGACATTATCAGGAGAGCAGGTTTCACACAGATTGTTATTAGAGAAACCTACAATGGTGTCTCACAAACACTGATTGATCACATAATTACCAATGAGTTTGAATGAAGTGGAGTTTGTTAGAGATTTTCCGATGATAAGTGATCACGAGGTTATTGGTACCGAGTTTAAACTTCAGGGTATTGTATGTGAAACACCTCGACACACGTATGCTCGGAATCTGAATAAGCAAGCAGTCTCGAGGCTGATTACAGAGTTGATAGGGAATGATTGGGACTACAGTTCCGTTATTGTTTCGTTATTATTCCGTTATTATTCCGTTGATGTTAATAAATTATATGTTGATTTTATGCAAAACCTACATGATGCTATTGATAGGGCTGTTCCCTTAAAAAAGTTGTCTTGGGTGGGCAAAAACCTAAGAAATGCCCAAGTTGAGATGGTCAGAGCGTATAGAATGTTTTCCTTCATAAAGAATGAACAGGATTGGAGAATTTATAAACAGAAAAGAAATATTGCACTGTCCATGATGCGACTTGAGAGGAAAAAGTATATCGATGCTTGTAGAGGAGACGGGAGGAAGATGTGGACAACAATAAAAAATTTACTAGGCAATGGTAAGGGGCGTGCCGATTTTTTTCGAATCGACTTTGACGGTCACTATGGACCTACGGAGGAAAACTTCAATAACTTCGATAGTTTGAATGAAGTAGAACAGAGTATCGAAGAGCGGGATGCAAGACTCAGGATTTTTCTGGGTTTAACCATGTTATACTAAACAAATTAAGAAAAGTTGTGTTTAGCTTAAAAAGTCGAAGTACAAGTGACAATGAAATTACGATAACCGGATTGTACCAATTCCGAAAATACCAAAGCCTAGTGTACCAAGTGACTTTAGACCAATTAATGTATTACCTGTTGTTGATAAAATCATTGGGACTGTTGTATGTACAGAGTTGAGAACTTATTTTGAAACCAATGAATTATTATTTTCTGCTCAATCGGGGTTTAGGACAAAACATTCTTGTGAGACGGCTTGAGGAACGATATAAAGGACGGAAAAATTGTGATTAATATGTTTATAGATTTAAAGCGAGCATTCGAAACTATTGACCGGGATATACTGTGTAAATAATTATTAAGTCATGGTGTAAGATCAAAAGCTTTAAAATTGATCAAGATTTACTTAACAGACAGACATCATAGATCGAGGGTTGAGGAAAAGTGTCGGCAAAGAGGGAAAGTGCTTGCGGAGTTTCTCAGAGTAGTGTTTTGGACCCACTGCTGTTTTTGATATATGTCAACGATATTTCTACAATATTGGATAAATGCTTTATTAGTATTTTTACAGATGATACTGTCATATCTGTATCTGGTTATAATTTGCCTGAAATGGTTGAAACATTGAATAGTAAACTGTCAATACTATTTAGATGGCTATGCAAAAATAAACTTAGACTAAACGAACTGAAAACAAGGTGCATGGTGATAGGGTCTAAAGCAAACTGCAAAAGATTTAATGAGTTAGGGTTAAAAATAAATATAAACAACTATGATATTGAAATTGTAAATGAAATTAAATACTTAGGAGTACTGCTACATGATTACTAACATTTGGTAATCATGTCAGTTATCTACGTAGAAAGATTCGGAAAAAATAGGGTTCTTTAGTCGTATATCGTCACATTTATCATCCTGGTCGAAGAGGCTTGCATATAATACTATAGTTTTATCTCATTTTACTTATTGTATGTCTGTACTGATATCATGTAATAAGGAGAGTATTAGTAGACTCCAAATACAGGAGAACAAGGCTATGCGTGTACTATTGAACTGTAATAGGTATACACCGATAGAGGTAATGTTGCGATCATTGGACTGGTTTTCAGTTGCCCCATTATTTGAATACTTTTTTGGTACAAAGAATAAATATGCATTCTTACGATTTCCGTTCTAAGAACAATTATGATGTACCAGTTGTGAGAACTGGTCTCTAGAAGACATTGTTTTGGGAAGGTGTTTGCCTCTTCAATTCTTTGCCCGACCATATAGAGCTTCTAATGTGCATGTATTTAATAGACTGTTAAATTATTATTTGAAGCAATAGAGTGTTTTATCATTTGAATAGTGGTAATTATTGCCTTTTGATTGTAATTTCTTTTGTTAAGATTTCTTAGACTTTTTCTTACTTTAATTTTTTTATGTATATTAATTTTGTTTTGTTACTATTAGCTGCATATGCTAAATAAAGTGTGTATTTATTTATTTATTTGTTTATATTTTCGGTGCTCATTTCTAGAATCATTTTGCTTTATGTGGCCCTACATTGTCCTGAAGCAAAATGAGTTCACTTCCTCTCTTGCCAGTATAAGGTTTTTTCTAATTGTTGTTTTGTCTGAATTTAAAGTTCGGACGCAATAAAAATCACTCTAAATGAATCAATTTTTCTATAGAACGAGTCAGTAATGTACGACTGTGATAAGTAGTGACCTGGCCCGAGCTCGGGCAAAACTCCGCTCTTTAGTTATTACTTAAGTGACATTATTTTGCCTAACAACTAGAAAAAATCACGAAATAACGATTCTCTTTGTTTCAATAAATAATTCTCAAACGAGACCGAGTAAAAGTATTGCTTTGCTCCAAAAATTTCCTTTTTTTTTGAGCAAGCTAATATTTCATTAATTGTTAAACTTTTTTGTCTTGACTTTAGCTTCAGTAAAAACTTTAATTAATGTTATTATTATTTACGTATGTGCTAATTGAAATGTAGATATTGCCTATTGTTATTATTAATAATACAAATAAATTGCATATTTTTTGTGGCGTAGAGAATTACATGCTCTCATTTATTTTACTTTATCAATACTAATTTTTTGGTAACAAATTATCTGTAAATATAATACTAAAAACAGCAGAGCTTGAAATATTTTTCACCGCCAATGAAATCAACGACAAAAGATAACCTAAAAGACTATTTGAAATTTATCGTATTGCTTTGATTCTCGACAAGATATTTGGAAACAAATTGGTTTGGATAAAAAAACATGTCTTTTTTTCTAAGCGGAAGAACGACGTTGAGTTGTGATAAATTTAAATCCGAATCTTTTTTTTTTCGGTATATTGCGACTTCTTTGTTGTATAGGACCTTTCAAGAAAATGTTTTTTTTACATCTAATCTAGTACATATTTGGCAGCTGTATTTTTTCTCGTTTTCGCATTTGAGAAACTAAATATTTACCATACGTCGTACAGTATCGAACAGAAAAACTTTTAGAATTTATTGAGAAATAAAACTATTTCAACCATCCCAGATGTTTTCTTCTATATTATACACAATATTCTCATGCATCAGTCCTCCTGTTATGAAGAACAAAATATAACATTATTATAAAGTCTAAATAAAGAAACTATTTTTCCTTCACATCAAGCCTATGGCTTGGCGCCAAATCTGCCATTTTAGAAAATTGATATCATGATGCCATCGAAAGCAAAATCCCACACACGAAATAGTAAACAGGAAATTACAAAAAATATAACGACAAATGACCTGGAAATAGTAAAATTTCCATCAGAATTATTATCATATGTATATGACTTCGTATATTTCCCGCCATAAATGAAATCAGCGATATAAGAGAGTCAAAGAAGGCTCTAGAAAATTTATTGGATTGCTCAGATTCTCTAAAAGATATTTGAAAACAAATTGGTTTCAATAAAAAACCAAGCTCTTCTTAGACAGAAAGGAAGAGGTGTTAGATTATTGGAATGGATTTTTTTCCCAGATATTTTTCCGCATATTTTTTTTGTATATTATCTTCTTTCCTAAATGAAGTTTTTAAAGTTTATCTGTTACCATTTGAAATCTAGATTTTGAGGACATTTTTAATTTAACTGAAGTAGCCGATACTTGATGGAAATTCATTTTAAATAAATAAGCAAAGCTTAATATCTAAAATTTCCACTATATTTAAAATTGTATGTATAATAATTGTTTATGTGATGTTAAACTAGCAGTAAGAAAAGTAATTTTAAAACCAAACCTAAACTGTTTATCGGCCTAATAATACCATAAAAGATGACTGTGGGGAAACCCATTTTTACAACATCTAGGAGGGCAAACGGTGAACCGTTATACTAAACTATATACCGAATACTAAACAACACAATAATTCTCATTATACTAACTACTTAATGCTAGAAAATCATACTTTTAATGATAATTTTAAAATCTTACGTAATGAAAATTAATACAAAAAAATAAAACTTTTAGATAGCCTAGAAAGTAATAAAAAGAAAAATTTAGATATCTTGCTAAATGACCAGCTACACGTGAATGGTTCACTGTTATTAATATTGCCGTCTTAGACGTCAAAAAAATGGGATTCCCCAGTATCATCTTTTATGGTATTATTTGTTTATGGACAGTTTAGGTTGTAATTACTTTTCTTACGGTTAGTTTAACATAGTTTTTATTTGAAAATCGCACTGTGTATCGAAACAATTGATGTGTAAATTGTTGTTAAATATAGTGGATATATTAGATATTAATCTTTGCTTATTAACTTTTTTTTGTTCTAGTCATAAACAATGTATGTATTGTCTGAATGATTGCGGCCTGTTCATATATTTTTTTCTTTTTTTGGGTCAGCCACAATCTAAAACTCAAAAAATATCAAAAATATCTGTTCTTATGTAAATAAGGAATCACTGGGTAAAAATTAAAAAAAAAAATAAAAAGACAAATTTCTCAGTGATTCTTTTCTGTAATTAATTTGCCTAACGAACAAAAGTTTAAAAATTACAAACATTATCTAAAATAAATATAAACTTTTGAACGTTAACGTTTCGGGAGGTCTTCTCCCGTTTTTAAAGCGAATCTAAAAAATAAATTATATTAATTTCTATATATATAATGAAAATATAGAAAGTAAAAATATTTTGTGAATGTGTAAGTATCATTGACATTGACATCGTGGCGAAAAACCCAAAAAAAAAAGAATAAAATATAAACATTTCTGGCTTCTTTGGAGAGATGGCTTCCTTGGAGAAATGGCTTCCTTCTATTGGAGAGATGTACTAGTTAGGTCTTTAATTTGGTTTTTCAACCTTTCGGAGGTCTGTCGTGTGATGTAAAACTCTTGATTCGTCCCTGTATCTGTAAAAAATTGATTTCTAAGTTATTTCCGTCCCTGCGTTCAAAATGGCTTAAGAATCTTAATATTCGTTCATGAACTAATTTGTTGTTTAACTGATGCGTTTGTTCATCTAGCAGTCCACGGAATACGAAAGACTCGTCTCCAGAATCAAAGTTTAAAAGAATCAACGCGCTTGAGGTCTTTTTTTTTAATGGTTCATGTTTCAACAGAATATAACAATACTGGAAAAACTAAGGTTTTTACTATCTGTTTGTGTTCTGTATTATGTTCCTATTCCTCCAGATTTTTTGCAAGTTTTGCATTGTATTTCCTGCTGTTTTGCATCCTCCTCTGATTTTATGAGTATTATCTTCTTCGTTCGACATAAAAGAGATCTGAATTAACATCCAGATCGCCTATAAATATATATAATAATAAGGGGTAATCAAGAGGTTTTTTTCTTAAAGAAAAAAAAGTTGTCAAAGGAAGGGGCTGTTTTATAGCCGATGAAATAAACTAATGTTTCCACCGTTTACCTCACTCACCCAATTAGTCATATATTGATAAAATATAAGATAAAGTGTAATCTATGAAATTAAAGTGGTAGGAATATCTGAGTTTTTCAAGCCATTGTTCAATTCTCACAATTACGTCAAAGGTTAATTGATCGTGGTTACTGTTCCATTATAGCAAAAACTAATGAAAAAGAAGCATTTACTTTAAAAGTTTAATAAAAGCAATTTTAAAAGCAGTTACTGTACCAAAAAGGTCAACAGGGTCAATAACATATATATCCAGGCAATATCAATTACACAATTAATTGTTTCCTCTAATAAAACGAATGAATCTCTTTAATATTTGAAATTCCCGTATGTTCTTCCAGACCCCAAAACACGAGGTATGGGCATTATGCCCCACTATACCCCTATAAGACAATAAATTTTCTAAAGCAACACTCTTTTTGGCTATCTGAACATAAATATTTTAAGAAAACCCAGCTGTAGCTATGAATTTTGTTGATAAACCTAATCAATTTTTTAGAGAGTTCTCCGGTTACATTGTATCGACCATTATAGAGATAAATAGCGTGTTTAATATCAGTAATCTTTGACTTTGTGGCATAAATTAAACTGGACAACGTTTCGGTTAATATCAACGCTCAATTTTATATGACATATTAACGTTAGGTCAAAATTAATTTAGAAATTATTGACAGAAATGACCTTTAGGATATAATAACTTACTCCTTTTACTTCATAAATTATCCTAGAGTGTTGTAAAATATAGAAGTTTGATTTTAAATTTTTATATAATTATCTACGAGGGGGTACAGTTTAATAGTCAGTCTAGAATATTTAGTTTAAAGGATTTAGGTTAGTTAAAAGTTCTATCAAAATAGTTTATGCCAATTAGGATGAAATGCACAAATAGCAAAAGATTTTGATGGATTAGATGCCTTTGGGGTGTTCAAAAATATTTACAGAAAAAAACTTCTTTGTATTCTTCTTTACAGAAGAATCATGACCTATGGAAACTCATTCCATTGCGTACTTTTTGAACTAATTCTCGCCAACGTTATCTATTTCTTGCAGAATTTACGATCATTTCTCCCATTTTAGGCTGTCAAAAGCTTTCCGATAATCAAGGAAACGGAGATAGACAGAATAGTTGTTCTCCGACTTTTTCTATTATATGTTGAATGTTGAATATCTGTTCACGTTCCTCTCCCTGGCATGAATCCAGCCTGCTCTGGAAGAAATCTGCCATGATAAGTAGGATTTTAAGAATTCGTTGATCATGTGAAAATGGATTTTACTTGCATGTGGAATGACCTCGAAAAGGTATAAATAATATAATCTTCTGGTCACAGTCCGGTGTTCTACACTTTTTGGCATATATTGTAAAATAGCGCATCAGTAATATATTTGAAACGTAAACCTATCAAACATTTAACCGAAACACCGTTACTAAATGAGAAAGCAATATCCGTACGCCTCTGATTCAAATGCATTTTTACGACACCTTATAAATGTATAGTTTTATTACAGATATGTCATCAATATTAAACTGAAAACATTTATATTATACACACAACATTACATCTTTGATATACAACTTCTGTTGCGTCTTTTAACGTTCGCAATAACAATTTTATTTTGCCGTTCGAATCAACTCTCTCCAACCAGATAAACTAAATTTCCTTTTCTTTTGATTTCGAGACGCAAAATGGATTAATTCTAATTAAATATTTAAGCCACGGCTTCGTAGCTGAAGAAAAACAGTTTAACGCCAATTTCTTCTCCTGTTTTACAACGCATAAGGTCATTTAGCAAGTCATTGCACCTACAAATTAAACGTAAGTAGAAATTATAAATTTATTGAGCCATAGGCGTAGTACTATTACAAACTATATTGCTAAAATTAATTGCGAAAAAAAGAAAACAAACAGATACTGAATTAATGAAATGTAACAATCATGACTGTAATCTCAATTGCTGAAGGTACCCGTGCATCTGGATATAGATAATATTAATTTCTGATTACTTTGTGTAGAGATTTAAAATTTTGAATAGACGTAAACTTTTTTAACACATGGGCTGAAAAGTCCCGGGCCTAACACATAGATGGCGCTAGTTTTATTGCAGTCACCTTTTTTTCAGTTAATACTAACCTTCAAAAGACAGCTGTTAAAATTTCATGATATTCTATTCATCAGTTTGTGAGTTATTGTGCTAAGAGTGACGCTACTTTTGTTATTTTCAAAACAATGGATCAAAAACAATTTCGTATTTTAATTTTACACTGCTTCTTGATGGGAAAAAATACCGTTCAAGCGAAGCAATGGCTTGAAAAGTGTTATGGGGACTCCGCTCCATCAGAAACAACAATAAATCGTTGGTTTGCTGACTTCAAACGTGGTCGTAGAGACACCGATGATGCAGAACGCATTGGACGTCCAAATGAGGCGGTAACACCAGAAAACATAAAAAAAAATCCACAAAATCGTTTTGAATAATCGAAAAGTGAAGTTGCGTGAGTTAGCTGACATCGTAAAGATATCAAAAGAACGTGTTGGCTTTATATTGCATAAGCATTTGACTATGAGAAAGCTCTGTTCAAAGTGGGTGCCGCGTTTGCTCACTGTTGACCAAAAACGAGAACGTGTTGATGATTCTGAGCAGTGTTTGGCCATGTTTAAACGTAACAAACCGGAATTTTTGCGTCGATATGTGACAATGGATGAAACATGGATCCATCACTTCACTCCGGAATCAAAACGATCTTCATCTGAGTGGACAGCAACTGGTGAATCTCGTCCAAAGCGCCCGAAAGCACAACAATCGGCTGGAAAGGTTATGGCCTCGGTATTTTGGGATGTGCGTGGTGTAATATTCATCGACTATCTTGAGAAAGGAAATACCATTAACAGTGAATATTATATAGCGTTATTGGAGCGTTTGAAGGCCGAAATTGCAAAGAAACGACCGCATATGGCAAAGAAAAAAATTTTGTTTCATCAAGACAACGCACCGTGTCACAAGTCAATCAAAACAATGGCAAAACTACCTGAATTGAATTTCGAATTGCTCCCACATCCACCGTATTTGCCAGATTTGGCTCCCAGCGACTACTGGCTGTTCGCAGACCTGAAAAAAATGCTCGCCGGTAAGAAATTTCGCACGAATGAAGAGGTTATCGCTGAAACTGAGGCCTATTTTGAGGCAAAAGATAAATCATTCTACAAAAGTGGTATTGAAATATTAGAGCGGCGCTGGAATGATTGCGTTGCTCTTGATGGAGATTACGTTGATGAATAAAGCTAATTTTGAACCAAAAAAACTGTGTTTTCTTTGTTAGGCCCGGGACTTTTCAGCCCATATGTTATAGTATAATAACATCGCTAAAATAGGCACCGTTTTTTTGCTTTGCAAATAGTAATATTTTTTTATAATATGAAATCACGTTTACAAATAATATATATATATATATATATATATATATATATATATATATATATATATATATATATATATATATATATATATATATATATATATATATATATATATGTATATATATATGTGTGTGTGTGTGTGTGTGTGTGTATATATACTCTATGCTTATCCGCATACTCTCGAAAATAAAATCGGAGCAAATGCATTTTAAATAAATGTTTGTTTATACACAATTAAACACTAACTGACTTGACTCCGAAATTAAAATAGATATTCACACTTATTATTCTTAAAGAATTTTATCTACTTGAAGTTTTTTTTTGGTGAAATTGACTTACCACGATTATCTAAAGATTCAAAATATACATTCGGGAAATAAGTTTTTTTTGTATTTATTTTTACATATTTTTTTTTAATGATACAAAAAGCATTTTTGTTAAAGGTAAATTTAGATATGCATGAGCGTGTCTCAATCTTCGTATTGTGTATTTCTAAAGCATTTTCAACTTAAACATTTTTCCTTGCATTTTTATAAAACATAAATCACTTTGGGACTTTTGTTGTTCATATTTCAAGTTATTTGTGAGCAGATTTCCTTTTACCATAGAAAACGATGTAGAAATAAAAATACAACCTATTCTAGTCATTTCAAAGTTTTATTGGTTTGTCGTACGCTGCTGAATAAAAGCATTCTGCGATATGTTTGCCTATCAAACTACCGATTTAGAGAGAAGACAAAGTATTTTAAAAATGCTAAAGTAATACTCAGTGTTATATTACAAACCATACTCCATTCCATTAAAAATAGATCAATTTTCGTCTGAGTTTACCTGCCGAAAAAAAAAAGGATATTACATTACAAAAGACCATATACGTTTTATCCCTTAATAAAACCTTTTGGATTATTGTACTTACTTAAATTAATTTTATAATTATATAACACAAAAATATAATTAAAAAACAAATGGCATCTTTTTGTCCAGTGATTCCATCAGATTAAACAATTGAGAGCAGTACAATTGAGAGCAGTTAAAGGAAATCCCTAGCAGGTAAAAAAATGAACGACAGAAAAAATTATAGACAACAATAAACAAATATATAAATATTCTGAATTATTTACAAGAAAAAAATCACATCGATTAGTTATATAATCAAAAGTAATAAATTTTGTTGTAGATAACATTACACAATTATCTGTTTATTGGTTTTTAAAAATGTCGATTCTCTGTCAAAATGATTAATAATATCTATTATTTTTTCTCCTTTTATGATACTAACGGCGTTAGTTCCAATTATAAAGTTATTTTTTTTAATTATCTCATATGTAATTGGTTTTAAATCAAATTTATAGTCGAAAATAAATCACGGGTTTGTAAAAGACAAGCGTGCATAGAGCTATGGTGATAGATCAGACTATAAAATTTCTTTTAATGACTCCAGCATTTTTATATGCCTATTTAGAAACGATGTAATCTCAGTTATAGATAGTTTTTGTAAATTACCCATATAATTTTTTGACGAATTTATGAATAGTCTATTTTAAAGCTTTGGTATTACTGGTTACAAACATGTTTATTACCTCTAGCAATAAGATAATGGTAGCAAACATTTGTATTACCTATAGCAATAAGATTATTTAAGTTATTTGAGTATTTTTTTTCCTTTTTCTACTAAATTAATAAAAATAATGGAATTGGGCTCGTGGAGAATATTCAAAAACAAGGAAGCATTTTTCCAGGCTCCACATAGTAATTGCTCATTTCCTCAGTCGCCCACAAAATGTCAGCAAGCACCTCCCGAAACCGGTTTCTGGCCTTAAGCCGTCATCAATCGGCGGAAAGAAAAAGAAATGAACAATTATCACGGAAAAACTTTTCCTTGTTTTTGGATATTACTAAATTAATGGTAAAGTATAATTGAAACAGGCGCGAAATGGCCTCCCATAAGATCAATCATATCCTTTAACGCCAGTAATACCACCAATTTTTCTTTTTTTTTTAGTAAGGATGCAACTTAAGATTTTTTAATGATCATCAACAAACTTTTAACTAACCAACTATAGTTAATTTAGTCGTTTTAAACAGTTATTTGGCCGTCCAACTATTTTTTAGTTATTTAGGCGTCTAGTTTTAATTTTAACAACTGTTTCAATATACAGGGTGTTTGGTGCATCGTGTACCAAATTAAAATGGCCGATAGGAGGGGTCTTTTGCTATCTCCCCAGCCTTCATAAAGCATTATTGGGCCCACAGGTTTTTTTATGTTAATTTTTAAATATTTTTTTGAAAAATTCCAAAAGTCAGCATTAAAAATTGAATTTTAAAAAAAGTTATTGGTATATCCTCCAAATTATTTTTTAATTTTAATGTGTAATGTTGTAAGGTTCTATGAAAATCAAAATTAAATGCAAGCGATCTAGTTTTTTTATGAACTCGCAAAGTTTTTGGAAGAAGTTAAAATAAATTTAAAGCTCAACTTTAAATTGCATATAAACAAAACTAAAAGGTATCATGTTCTTCGAATTCTTTAAAAAAAATTCTGGTTTATCCTCTTTCTAACGGTATGCATTCATGCCATAAAAACGTTTTACTAACTTCACTAATTTACTAACTTTGTGTATCGGGACGCATTAGGCTGATATTGGATATGCAGGATAAAAACTTGTTTTAGTGTAAACAACACGCGCAAAGCAGGGAAAAACTGTTATCTCCCTCATGCACAGTAGAATTGCATTATCTGCCTCTCTCTCTCTTTCATTAGGTAAACGAAAAACCAGCTCAAAAAACGCGGACCGTGGTTTCAGTTTTTTTAGTCTAGATTTGACTGCCTTTGCTGATTAACGTATTTTTTGTTCCAACGCAGGGCCGCTAATCTTTTAATTCTGTTACTTGTATTAGTGTTTTTGTGATATTTTGTTCATTTGATGATGACTGCATTGACGAAGAATACGCGCGCGGACATTTTGATGACATATGGAAGCGTCAATGGTGTAGCACGAGAAGCCCAAATAACCTATCAAGAACGCTTTCCTTACAGACGCTTGCCTTCCCGGAGATCAGCAATTCGAGCAAGATTTGTTATTAATTAAAACATTGATTATTAAGATTTTATGTTCACTCCAATTTTAAATCCAAGGAACGTTAGTACCCTATGTAAGAAAGAGATAGCAGCCATACTTCACTACGCAAGAGTGAGATATGAGGTATGTTATTTACGCAAATAAGTAACATCGAATATCCACCTGATGCGTCCCGATTCATCAACTTAGCAAACTAGTGAAGTTAGTAAAACGTTTTTATGGCGTGAATGCATACCGTTAAATAGAGGTTAACCAGAGATTTTTTTAAAGAATTCGAAGACCATGATCGCTTTTAGTTTTTTTTAATATGCAATTTAAAATTGAGCTTCAAATTTATTTTTACTTCTTCCAATGTCGCTTGCATCTAATTTTGATTGTTATAGAACCCTACAACATTACACATTAAAATAAAAAAATAATTTGGAGGCTATACCAATAACTTTTTTTTTTATTTAATTCAATTCCAAGACTTTTGGAATTCTTCAAATAAAGAATTAAATAATTAACACAAAAAAACCTGTCGGCCCAATAATGCTTTATGGAGGCTAAGGAGATAACAAAAGACCCCTCCTATCGGCCATTTTAATTTGGTAAGCGATGCACCAAACACCAAGTATATATTCTAAGTACTACTATGGTCAAAACGTAAAATGACTTTTGTTTTAAAAATTCGTTCGCTTCACGTATCGATACATTTTTGTTTTAGTTGGTATGACTGTCCTTAACATCTCACAGAAGTTTCATATGTATGTGTGTGTTCATATGTTTCATAGAAATTTCAAAGTGTTAGGGCTATGAAGCTATGACAAAAAAAATGTTTACAAGTATTACAAGGTGTTTAGTGACAATAGAGAAACAATTGTTCATGAACCTCGTTCAGGAAGACCTTCCACGTTAATTAATAAAGAAAACATTATCAAAATCAAGGATTTTGTAACGGGTAATCGTCGATTAAGTCAATTCGAAAAAAACATCCAGATCTGTGGTAAAACAATTCATAGTTTTTTACATCACGATAACGCCCCATCGCACACCACAAACAAGTACTCTATGCTAAATTCAAAGAGATTTACCACTAAACACCGAATTCAATTTTTCTTGTATTCTTTTTTTACACGCTTCATTAGGTAGGTAGTACGCTTCCTAGGTAGTAGGTTAGCAATTAGGTTTCTCATATAAATAGAACATAGTTTAGTTTTAGAATTAGATTAAATCATCTCCTGATGATGCTAACATGGTTAGCGAAACGTGCGTCGAGAACTTTAAAAAAAATATATTCGGTGTTTAGTGGCAAATCTCTTTAAGCTTAGTGTTTTACACCGAAGGTTCCTATAGAAATATTGAAGTACTCTATGATCTAACATTTTAACACTTTTAGTAATAATTATTAAGGTTTTAATCCCAATACCCAGAAAAAGCCGTAAGTTATTATGAAAACCACATATAAAGTTAAAACTATATATTTATTTATATCCATTTTTGAGCGCATATATTCTGGAATGTATTAAAACGACTTTTTACTTTGCACTTTGATTTGGCAGGCAGATTTTTCATTTCATTCTATGCCATAATTACTTGGAGCTCATTTCATTCTCTAGGGAGTTGCGTTTTGAAGCGGGAAAAATTAACAGACATAAATTACAATAATTAACATGGGTGACACCAATCCATCCAATTCTTTTGTTATATCAACACCTTTATCCTACTGGCTGCTATTATATTTAGGTTTATTTTTGTTACTAATTCTTGAAGTAGTTGACATTGGATATTCGTTGGGGAAGTTTTTTTTGCATGCTTTGTTTTCTCTTTTAAAGGTTCCCGTTCATTTTTGTTTGTTAAAAAACATTTGATTTGAGATAGAGACGAATCTAGAATGATGTCCATTTTCGATAGATTTTTTGTTGTCAAAACAATATATCGATATTGAGTGTTTTGTAAAGTATTGTTGATTAGATATAGTATTGCATAGTGTTGATGTTGATTTTTATTGATTCTGTATTTTTTTATAGAGGTTAAGTAGTCAAACCGCCATCATCGCAATCATTGTGATTCCATTAATATTTGTCTTTTATTAATGGTCCGATATGCAAAACCCATTAGAGATAATATTCTCCCGAGTCTAGTTCTGCTGCATAGAATGTTGATTTCATCTTTCCTTAGTCGCTGTTGCAATGAATGCAATGCAACCACAGTTTGCTCTTCATACATAGCATAAATTTTGCTTCGATTTAAGTCTTTGTCGCTTTCGTCAACACATTTACTTTTACCAGAATCACTACGAACTTTTTTGGCTTTAATTGGCTTCGTCACAATATCTTTAACTATAGACAACGGGGTTTTCGTTAATGAAGACGTTTCTGCTGCGGCTGCATTTACATTAAGCCCCCTATTCAATAAAGAAACATACACATTTTTAACAATTTGCTTAGCATCGGACGGTAAATATTTTTTTTTTAAATTAGTAGTTTCAAAATATCGAACGAACTCGATTAATTTTATCTTTTTATCTGTTATTTTATTAGGCCCGGCCCTAATAATTTTTCGTAAGTGAACCTATTTATATGCCAGACCGAGGACTTGTTAGTGTTATATCTCGTTTTGAAGCTGGAAGATGGCGCTTTAAAATAACTAAAGGGTATTCCATTAAGAGGTTTCGAATGTTGGTAACGAATAAAAGAAATGTTTCATAACATACCTGAAAGTTATTTATGCCAGTGCGAAGCTGGATAGTGTACAATTATACGTGGAATACAACATCTGTCGAATGACCGCCATGACTTCTCTGGCAGCTCACAATTCTTTTATTGAAATTCTCGATTACTGCTGAACACATTTGCGGAGTTATGTCAAGATTTGTTCGCCTAATTTCTTCTTTCAACTGTTGAACGGGTTGCAGATTATTTTCGTAGGCTTTGCTCTTCACATAGCCCCAGAAAAAATAGTCTAGAGGCGTCAAGTCGCATGACCTTGGTGGCCAATTTACGTCCCCATTCCGGGAGATCAGCCTCCCTCCAGACTGTGTACGCAATAAAGTCAATGTTTCACGTGCTGTATGACATGTCGCACCATCTTGTTGGAACCACATATTCTCTAAATCCATGTCCAAAATTTGACCCCATAAAAAAACATCAAGCATCGTTCGGTATCGTTCTCCGTTTACTGTAACAGCTCGTTCATCTTCATCTTCAAAAAAAATATGGTCCAATGACACCCTCAGCCCAAAAACCGCACCAAACTGTGACACGTTGAGCATGCATCGGGATTTCGTGGATTTCTCTAGGATTTTCATTGCCCCAGATGCGACAATTTTGTTTATTTACGTAACCGTTTAAGTGGAAATGAGCCTCGTCACTGAAAATGATTTTATCGCAAAAATTATTGTCATTTGTCTTCATCTGTAGGATCTAATTGACAAATGTACGGCGTTGCCCATGGTCGGCTGGCTTTAGCTCCTGTGTTAGCTGAATTTTGTAAGGACAGGAGAGGGTGATCTCCCGGAATAGGGACGTAAATTGGCCACCAAGGTCATGCGACTTGACGTCGCTAGACTATTTTTTTGTGGGGCTATGTGAAGAGCAAAGCTTACGAAAATAATCCGCAAACCGTTCAACAGTTGAAAGAAGAAATTAGGCGAATAATTCGTGACATAACTCCGCAAATGTGTTTAGCAGTAATCGAGAATTTCAACAAAAGAATTGTGAGCTGCCAGAGAAGTCGTGGCGGTCATTTGACAGATGTTGTATACCACGTATAATTGTACACTATCCAGCTTCGCACTGCCATAAATAACTTTCATGTATGTTATGAAACGTTTCTTTTATTCGTTACCAACATTCGAAACCTCTTAATGGAATACCCGTTATAAGGCGGAAAAAATTCTAATCCAATTATATTCTGCAATCAACTAGCAACTTCATTTGGCTATCGGAGCCGCTCTATTTTTCAGTTACGTATATTTATCCAAGAACAGTTTATTTGAAGATACAAGCAAAATAACGAAACAAATATTATGTATTAGAACTATAATAACAAAAACACCTGGCGAAAGACACGTATTTTATTTGATATACTTTTCCATTTATTTGTAAATTCAGGTCTTACTTATCTTTCATATATTCGTATTCAGTTCCCCAGGGTGTATATTTAAATAAATATGTAAACAAAGATTTTAAATGACATCCTTGTGACACAAAAAAGAATCTATAAGTTTTGTTGCCTCAATGTTTATTTGCATTTTCTGGTGGAAACTTCGTAATCTCTGTTGTAGATAATGAAAAGATAATGCAATATCTCGCAAAGGCAGCAACTATGAATGGTGTAGAGTAAGTAATTTTATTACAACAGTAAAATACGATTCTAACATTATTAATTCTAATACAGAACAGCTTTACCAAGGTTAAACTCAAGATTTAATGTCTGTTTAGTTAAGTTTAGAGCATAATTAATTTCTTAGCACGAATTTTGGTAAATTTAAACTATGTTGTGAACATTAATATCCAGAGCTTATTGTTATACAAATTATTCATACAAAAAACTATGCAGTATTATACTGGGTTTAGCAACTATATTCATGCGGTATTTAGTTGGTAAATTGGAGCGCTGGGTAATATTTATGCAAGAACGCCGATAATTGCTTTTCAGTTGCTCATTAATGGAAAAAATGTTAAATAGATTTACCTAAGAAAGGAAAGTGACATCATTGATATTTTTTTACTTGAAACTTCTTTTTCTTATAGCGTATTTTGTTGTAAATATTTTACTGTATATACAGTGAGTGTCAAAATGTTAGATACACCGAAGCAATTTCAAAAAATGTCAATGTCAATGTTTTATTTATTTGTTTCAAATACAAGTCAAATTATTGGAAAAGGCAAAAAGGACCTTGATCAGAATATAAAACAACTATTAGATCATATTTATGTTCTTGGGCATCAGATTGTTAGGCACACTCTTTAAAATTGCTTAATCCTCTAGATATTTTATCACAATTTATCAGTTTAGTTCAAGCATAAGTTTAATCTTGTGGATTTGTATAGAAAAAAATTGGGATTCATTATGGGAAACTATAAGTGTTTTTCCGAAGAAGAAAGATGTCTTTTTTTTTCGTTACATGCATACGGAATGATTTTTTTCATCGGTTACCAACTTGATGCGGTTCGGTTCAACTGGAAAGCCGCTTGCTCTGTTAAGAAGAAAATAGATATATATTATTATTATTATTCACGTGTGGGCCCTAGTGGACCACACGAAGTACAGTTAGAGGCGTTTGTAGTTATTAGCCTTCCTTTGCGGCCATACCGATTTTATTCTTTCGCTATGAGCTTGGTCCTTTCGTCAGACCAAGCTGTTGCAGTCTCCCTACATTTTTCTCTCTGGCCAAACTCCCAAACGTTAACCTAGTGTCTGAAACAGCCTCTGTCCTGAATATCACTTTGTGTAATATTTGCTGATCTTAGGTCCACTTTAATTACAGCAATCGATTTAATTATTTCTACTTTAGCTCTACTCCTATTTTCATCAAATTCGACAATTTGTCTAGTTAGCCTACTCAGATTCATCCATTTTATGTGTCCGTAAAACTTGATTCTTCTTTTTCTCATATCGCTATGTATATCTGTGTATTGTTTGATTTCTTGGTTTTCTCGAAGTCGGTATGTTGTACTATTTATTTGTCTGGGGCCTAAGATTTTTCTTATAATTTTTCTTTCCTTCTTTCCCATCTCCTCAATGTCTCTCTTTCTATTCAAAATGAGCGTACCTGCCCCATATACACATTCTGGCTTAACAACTGTGCTGTAATGTCTCAGTTTTGTGTTTTTAGATATGCATTTTTTGTTGTAAATATTTTGTGTAAGTCTCAATGCAGTTTCCATTTTTTGACATCTACCCTTATTGGCCGCTTTTTCCAGCGCGTTTTCTATGACTATTTTACCCAAATATTTGAATTGAGAGACTCGTCTAATGTTACCAAAAAATTTATTTTTAGAAATGGTGTTCTTAGTCTGTTGCAGGTCATGTATTATACCTTTTCAAAGGAAATTGGAGTCCCACCTTTTCTGCTGTTTCTTTTAGGATTTTAATCTGTTTTTGTTCTCAGCAACATCAGCAAACGCCAGACAGTCAATTTTGATGTTGGTTCTCCCCAGTTTAATGGGCTGGTCAATATTCAAGGCCGACTTTTTTTCACGCCACTCCTGTATTACTTTTTCTAGAACACAGTTAAATAAGAATGGCGACAGTCCAACCTCTTGTCTCACTGCAGTTTTAATTTCCGGGCTCTGGGATGCCACCCATGAATTTAACTTTTGACCTTATGTTAGTTAGTGTTGCTTTAATAATTACCAGCGTTTTCAGATCTAGTCCTTGTTCTTCTAAGATTTGGAATAAAGATTCGCGGTCAATAGAATATTTTTTTTTTGAAATCCACAAATATACAGACGAGATTTTTATTGTACAGTTTTTGATGCCTTAGGATCAACTTTAGATTCAGGATCTGTTCAGGGCAGGATCTCCTGGTCGAAAACCTGCTTGATATTCACCATTTTTTGGTTCTAACTGTCCCTGTGCTCTCTGTGGTATCCCTCTATAGTTGTTTACATCTGTTCCATCTCCTTTCTTATGTAGTGGATGGATTAGAGCATCTTTTCAATCTTCCGAAATCCGTTCGGTTCGCCAACATTATTGTAGAATTTTCGTTATTTTTTTGATTGTACCTGGACCAGCGGATTTCAAAAGTTCAGAAGTGATTACATCTTCACCAGAAGCGTTGTTATTTTTAAGTGGCTTGATTTACCTAATTATTTCATCTTCATTCGGTGGTAATGAATCTGGGTTTGTTTGTTTAGGGTTTAGTCCGTTGGTAATCTGTTTAAGGGCTCAGGACAGTTTAGTAGTTGTTCAAAATATTTGGCAAGTTCTTTGCAATTGACATGGTTATTTAGAGCTAATTGTCCGTTTTCCGTTTGGAACCAAAGGCTTTAGGGTTGATAGCCTGTTAATTTAGTTTTAAATGTTTTGTAAAAATTTCGGGTGTTATATTTTTGGAAATATTTTTCTATTTCATTAAGTTGATTGTTTTCATATTATCTTTTAGTTTGTCTAATTAGCTTCGATGTTTCTTTCATTACTTCCAAAAAGATGTTACAGTTTATTGCTGTTTTTTTACTGTTCCACTCTTTGAATGCTTTATTTCGGGTTAATAGTGCTTGCTCGCAACCTTCATCCCACCACGGATGTTTTCTACGTTTTTGTAAAGGGACCAACTTTAAGGCTTTTTTAATAATTTTTTGTTTCAATTTGTTTCATTCAGTTGGTTTTATTTTCGTAGGGTAGAACTTTGGTATTAGCAGTCTCTTTTGACTAAGTTTTCGAGGTTTTAAGCTAAGTTTGATTATAGTCAAGTAGTGACCCGTGTCTATATTAGCTCCTTTCCTGACTTGAACATTCAAAAATCTCTTTATAATTGGGGTACGAAATGGCACATGGTCAATTTGAAATTCGCCTATGTACGTGTTTAGACCCTCCAGGTCTTTTGTTTCGTTATTTTCTTCTTAAAATGGGTTGACATTATTTTTAGATTAAACTGCGAACATAGTTAGAGGGAATTTTAGAAATAGTCTTTTCCAGAATTTCCCAGGACTTATTTACTTTTTCAGGATTAGATTTATTTTCTTCGTTATCTGGGAGATGTGCATTGATTAATGTATAGTTTTGGTTAGCACACGTGAGGGATAGTGTCATAAGTCGATTATTTACCAGCTGGATATTAGTTTTAGAACCAAAAATGGTTTTTGAGATAGACCGAGATGTGGTGTATTTTTAAGTATTCTTTTGTCCGTTTTACTTTTAAAAAGTCTGTAGTTGCCGAAGTCCAAGGTATTATCATCTGTCAACCTGGTTTCTTGCAGAGCTAAAATTTTTTGCTGAATCAATGTTCACCCCAATTCGTGTAGTTTTCCTGGGCACAGGAAATCAATTGTATCTCAATTGTTAGTGATATTTACCGTTCCAAAGAAAGTTTTTGTTTTCGATAGATATTTCGAATAGATATATATATATATATATATATATATATATATATATATATATATATATATATATATATATATATATATATATATATATATATATATATATATATATTAACCAGTAATGTTTCAAGTCCTCGAGCAAATTTGTCTTGTTTAACTTTGCATTACTCCCACTAATAACTGAGATAATCTGATGAAACGTGATGCATTACTCAACCAAAACCCCGTCGAATTGCAATAAAAAAAACAGTAGTATAAGTGCATAACTTTTTCTGATGAAACATCACGCTACTAATCGACGAGAATTTACGAATGGGAGAAGGCCACGCATAGTGGTCAGATAGGCAAGTAATAGTCAGTTATTTCCTAGATGTAAATACATTTGATATATCAATGGTTAAGGGTTCCGATACATCTGGAAGATAAATTTTTTTTTTTTATTCTGCTAGCCAATTATTCACAGCAGCACTGAGTACATCTTTGTAGAGAGAAAAATAAGCTTAGGGTTTATAAAAATAATCGCTAGCAGGACTGGATAATAGGGAAGCTATTAAAAAAATATCCAATCCTGTGTGTTCTAACGTATGTCCAATCCAACCCCACTTTCTAGTGTTTATTCCGCTTTTCGATTATTTTTGAGCCGTCAGGTGAAAAAGGTACTTATTACTGATTCGATTTAGTCACAATCTACGAAGTCGTCTTGGTAGACATTTATTAATAAAGAGTTTTTCTGTTTAAAAGTTTTTCTGTCAGTGTCTTTATGTTCTACTAAGTTTCACATCCATACAGAAAGACTGATTTAATGTTTGACTAAAATATTTGCATTTTCTACATGGAACCAAGCAAACTGTAGACTTGTTGCTCTTTTCGTATCCTATTAGGAACACATTACAAGTTTCCATTGCCCCGCTTTCTACGACGGTGCTTTCAAAATAGGTAAGCTCTTCGTCTTTTATGGGGCTGTTGTTTGCGTGGAACGGTGATGTTTCTGGTATTTATTCTTATTGATTTCGTTTTATTTATATTTATTTTTATAGGTCGAAAGCTTTAACCCTGAAGACGTGCATAGTTCGTATATTCTAGATCGCTCAAGTAGAAAGTCCTGATCCAGCAGATGCCCTCTATATTTATTTGTCTGGGAGAGAACTGTAAAAAATAGTGCCTCTCTTCATAAAAGTTATGCTGTATTTCTAATAACTAGCAACAAAATTCAGATGTTTAAACAGTCTATATTAAACAATTTTAAATTTTACCAATAACAGAATATATATGTTGTATCATAATTTCTAAATTATTAAATATTTGTATTTTTACTATAAAACATTAAAGCGAGGGGATGCTAAATTTTAAATTACAAATATATTTTACACAGAAAATGAATTAAAACTTATTTAACTAATGAATAAACAAACGCGTTTGTGTTCTTTTTGTATTCGACATCTGAATTGTTTGCAATTTTAATTACAAGTAGTAATTTAGAAATGAGATTGAAATAGTCACAGTCGCACAATTGGTGAGCTGACAGGAGTAGAATGTTGGTAAATAATGAGACGAAAGTGTATATTGTTATATGGGAACATTAGTATTAGCTAACGAAGGGGTTCGTTGTCATTAATTCTAGTCCTGTTGGGGAATTTCAATCGTTACTTCTTTATTACTGAGTACAAATTGCCCTAGTGGAAAGCTACTTTAACGTAACCGGTGCCAAATGAGAATCGCTTTAATTTAATCAACTTTGCTTCGAAATGAAACAGTTGAAAACTATTATTCAGATAAACAACTTCAATTTCCCTTATATTTACCAAGGATATAATGTATATATTTATCAATATATTTGGTAAATTTGGTGTAATAAAAACTATATTATTCAAATATGTTGTCATTATCTCAAAAATCCACTTTTATTATACAAAGAAAAATATATTGAAGGTATTTTCGTACGAAAATTGACTAGACGGATCCCCCTCTCTTCTCTATAATTTGCGGTTTATCATGATTGACACCCTCAATTTATTTTATTTTATATTTGCGAAGAAGATAAGACCTCAGAATACTGAAACATAAAACAACGACGCAATATTACTTTAAAGAACGTAAAATATCTACATATAAATAATAATTTCCCTGTGTTTTTTTGGTATTTTATTTTTCACGCGTTACGTATTATTATGCGTTATAGGGAATCGTATATTGTTGAAATTGGAATTTTAGTTTTTGTTAGAAAATATTAAAAGATAACGTGTCGTTTATTTGACCCTTAGCTCAAACCTGTTTGTAGGGTTCATGGCGTTTATAGGGCTGTTGAAACAATATGCTATCGATTTTCCGCAGCAAAATGATTTGAAAATGGTTAATTTGTTGTGTATCCTATGCCTAAATAGGCTGCATAATTTAAAATTAATTTTATTTATACAGGGTGTCTCACAAACTCGTGGCGGGGTATAGTTTTGTTTTTTCTTATCGAACACTTTATATGTTCATCAATTTTTGCATTCTACTCTGGATTCTAGACATATTTCGTGAAACATGTCCTATAACTAAACACATTGGTTTTACCGATATCCGCTCTTTTGTAAAAAACACAATTTTTTTAGGTATAGGATATGTTTCACGAAATATGTTTAGAATTAATAGTAGAATGCAAAAATGGATGAACAAATAGGGTATTCGATAAGAAAAAACAAAACTATACCCCACCATGATTTTTTGAAACACCCTATATATATATATATATATATATATATATATATATATATATATATATATATATATATATATATATATATATATCCTCCCAGTCAAGCAACTAAGGAATGTTCATTTTGGCGGAGACCCAGGTTGTTGAGCGTTCCACATGAGATTGTGGAACCCAACGGTCGGGGGTGTATAACTCCTGACTACTGTTGTCTCGTTGGACGCAATCCAAATAAATCAAAAAACTGCAATTATAAGCCATCCAACGAGAAGTCGGCGAAACTGTGGGTTGTTTGATTGTGGAGAGGGACTCTCTATTTTTGACGAGAGAGCATATGTCGGTACCCTGATGAGTCTAACCACCAACAGACGAAATATGTGTCCTCCAAAGTGAGGGATGGGTGGGGCTTCCTGCCAGTCAAGCAACTAACGAAAATATATATATATATATATATATATATATATATATATATATATATATATATATATATATATATATATATATATATATATATATATATATATATATATATATATATATATATATATATATATATATATATATATATATATTATTATTATTTTATTTATTGGGACTTTCAGTCACTGTATATAAGGTTTAATTGTTTATTGTTTTATTTACGTTTCGGTTTTACAACGAACCATCATCAGAATACTTCTAAAATAAAAATTACTTTTATAAAAAAAAAAAAATACACACTTACATTTAAAAACCTACCAATATCAATTAAACAATTAACTTTTTTGAATTTTTTAACTAATATGTGTCAATTTTTTATAAAAATTTAAATGACATATTTAAAATTTAAAATTGACGACTCTTGTTCGACTCTTGAACACTTGAGAGTGTGAAATGATATTTTGGCGAAATGTCGTGAGTTTTCACAGAACGAATACATTAATGCCTGAAATGATTTACGCATTCAAATGATTGTACAGATCATTCCGACTCGTTTCTAAATATCCAAATAAAATCTTGAAATAATATGTTTTAAAGCAACAAATCCATGATGATTCAGTTCTCAAGAACCGAATAATTATACAAGCGTTGTCGCAAACCGCATCAATGTGCGTACAAATGTTTTTCATCTTTTCGGAAAATGCACTTAACCAAGCTTGAAACGATATTTAAGATACGATCATTTCTCTATTGAAATCACATTAAAAGACAGAAACAGCGAAAAAGGTTCGTGCTCGCTACTATTTATTTTATATTAACTCACACATTATACATGTCCTCCATTTATCGACACTTGTCTCGAAATCGGTTTTGAACATTGTTAGACATACACTGTCGTAAAATGGATTTAAATATGAGTAACAAAGAAAGAAAAACCTGTGGAAGTATATGTTTGTTTTAAACAAACTTTTTAAATGATTCTTTGACACATGAATAATATCGTAATCTAACTACACTTTCGTAAGAATCAAGAAAAACATATATGAATCGTTGTAATAATGTCCCATCTGATAGAGAGATGTTCATATTAGATTCATCACTCCATAATACTTTTCAGATACTGCAGGTTTTTTCACGTGCATTCGTTAATCACTTGCTGGGTGCAGTCCAACCACCCAAGATTACTTACCTTTTTTATTTCAAACGATGGAACTTTTGCCTTCTGGGGATTTTCTTTCTTCGGCACCTCCATAAACACCTTTCAACTCGGTGCCCCTCTGAGCACTCTCGGAGATATCTTCACTATTCGGTTCACAAATGCCTAAAGGAATGACCAAAACCATAACAATATAATATCACTTGATATCTCCTGGTTTTCTTTTGAAAATTTGAAAAAATAATTGATATTAAATTTCTTTTTTTAACAATAAATAATGAAAATGTTGATTTTTTGTTTTTTTATAAAAGTAATTTTTATTTTGGAAGTATTCTGATGATGGTTCGTTGTAAAACCGAAACGTAAATAAAACAATAAAAAATTAAAACTTATTTACACTGACCGAAAGTCCCATATATATATATATATATATATATATATATATATATATATATATATATATATATATATATATATATATATATATATATATATATATACATATATATATATATATATATATATATATATATATATATATATATATAAATAATTATTTCTAAAAAAGAATCCTAATCGCTCAGTAAAAATATATATATTTAACCAAATATCTTGAGCGAGAAAATGCAGTCGCTCCATATAAAGGGACAAGACTTTTACATATCATATAACAAACATTTTCAATATCTGATTGTACCGGATTTTTAAAAACTATTAGAGGGACTCTCCTTTCCTAATCCCCAATCATAAATCCTTTGTGAATTCACAAACAAAAAGAAGCCTCCACTAGTCATTCCAATCTGCTTGCAGATTACTCAGTTTCAATCTAAGGATAGTTTGCCGATAGGTAAATAATCTTGGACGATAGGAAATGGAGAAGTCCGGCGTTTTCCAAAATGCAATTCCCGCTTCACGTAACCCAACAATCAAAATCGCCTTTGGTATTTCAGTTGCTTTTTAACTCTTGGCATTTTAACGCTCTATTATTTACAATTGTTTTAACTGTTACTATCAAGTAGCTAAACTAAGCTGATTGAAAATAAAGAGGGAAGAGAAACAATGCCTTTTATGTTGAGAATCTCAAACAAAAGAGATAAGGATTTAACCTTTTTTGCTTAGTTTACTGGCTGATGCTGGTTTGTCAAATACTTCGTAATTTTTTTATAGAAAATTGTTTTGCCTCGTTATTGCTCAATTACGATTTCGAAATCTGGTTTTTTGGATATCTCAATATTTTCCTTGTTGTTTTTTGTTGCGTACTGGAGGAAAAGGTCAAATAAATAGAATTTAGGACGCAATAAAGCGATAAATCCTCGATTTGGATAGTTGAAGGCGAAATTGAGCGAGATTGTTTTTATTCAATGAACGCAGACCGAATAAATTAGGGGCTTTGTTTAAAGCCCGAATAGGAACGAAAGAAAATTGAGGACGATGAAAATTCGGCGTTGTTAAGACGGGCCTTTGAATATTAAACGAAAGCCTTCCTTTTTTTCATCTTCTTAAATTATTATTTCTTATAATCAGACCGTCGTCAGTATTGGTGCGAATTGAGCATGACAATAATCGCCTTCCGAGCACGTCCAACCCAAACTTTTTCCAAAATATTCTATCTTCGCCGAGCTATAATTTGATAGCATTAAGAATTTTTCGTAAATATGTCTTGTACGGCCTCAAACCCATGATTACTCAACCGTTTTTTTTTCAAATATATTTTGTACATATAGCCATTGTAATCCACTATGTTGGTTTGATGCAAAAGTTCCAAAACTTTGTTTATTAAAAATTAGATTTAGTCAATATATTATGTGCCGTTCTGTTCAGTGACCTTTCTGCATTTCTCCGATAGCTGCATAATTCCACTCTCATAGAAATTCTGAGATTTCTAGCTAATGAACTGATCCAGGTGTTTTTCAAGTCTTTGACAGAAGTAATTATACCATCCATCAAAGCTGGTTTAAAATGATCTAAATAAATCAACTATAGATATGCGGATTAAAAAAATACTACCGGAAATAAAGTGAAAGCAATTGGTAGACCGCCCACATTTACTGAAGACATGAAAACAATTCTAACCAAACATATTATTCAACTTGAAGAATGTTTTTTTTTTGATTTGACTATGCGAGAAATGCGAAAACTAGCTTTCGAAGTTGCCGAAAAATACTCTTTACCACATACATTTAATAAAGAAAAGAAAATAGCAGGGAAAAAGTGGTTGGCTCATTTATGCGTAGAAATCCACAGCTATCAATACGAAAACCTGAAGGTACATCAATGGCAAGAGCATGAGGCTTCAATATAGAGAACTTAGGACATTTTTTTGATATTTTAGAAAAAAACTGTGGACGACAGCAGAAACTATTTTTAATATCGATGAATCGGGATTTTCGACAGTACAAAAAAGTAAGAGGCGTAATAAGTGCTGAACGGGGCGTTCTTACAACTATGGTATGCGTGGTCAGTGCTGCTGAGTTTTATTTTTCTCCGATGATCAAAAAAATTAACAAAGATCTTCAAATTGGGACACCCTCGGCAAGCTTTGTTACATAAGGTTACATAAATTGCGAATTGTTTGCTGAGTGGTTGTAGCATTTCAAAAATCAAGATAAGAAAGAACGTAAACGCTTGTGCCTTTGTTAGAGAAAATGGAATAGTATTACTGTAGTTATCTGGACATACTCACATTGTTTGAAACCTCTAGATGTTCCTTTCTTTGGGCCGATACAGAAATATTTTGTTCAAACTTTTCGTCAATATAAAGGTGATAAGATATATCAAATTCAAATTTTTAAATTACTAAATGAGCGGCAACTATGGCAGTAGCTAAAAATGCCTTTCGTGCCACTGGTATTTAGTCAGTTAACCGACATGTCTTTCAGGATCACCGGTTTGCACCATCAGATATGCTACAGTATCAACATTGTGGTAATGTTACTGAAATTGAAATAATTCTGGAAATTCAACAAGTATGTCAATACCCAATGACAGTGAAAGCGGCAGTCATTCCGCTGTTGTTTATATATCTCAAGAGAAAAAGTGTAAAAACTTTGAAGATATTCTTCACAAAATATGATCGCTACCAACCCAAAATCCACAGCCAGGTCCATCGTCTTCTCGAGCACAAAGAAATATTGCTCAGAAAGCACAATTATTATCACCTATTGATAACTTTCTGGGATTAAAACGTAGCATCGAAGAAAAGGTTCAAAAGACAAAACCACAAAATATTGGGAAGAAAAGATGTGGCAAAGAAGAGATGATTAAAAAGAAAAAACAAAGAGTTCGAATGAAAACTACATGGTTTTGTACCATATGTGATAAAATAAGGGAAGAAGAGATGACTCATTGCATTACATGTCACGCTTGGGTTCATACAAAATGTGCTGGTGTGAGTCCAAAGATCAAGAAATATTTTTGTTTTAATTTGACTTAATGGTCCATTCTAAGGAGCCAGTGGTCCATCACAAGAAACCGGTTTCCTTGGATGGGCCGAACACTCAATTTTTTAAAACTAATTTTTTATGATGATAATAAGTAAAAAAATAAAATAGTTATGTTAGTTTGAAGATTACAATAGTAAAATTATTTTCCACCTAGAGGTTTTTATTAAAAATGCTTTTACAAGCTCATATATAAAAAAATATTTAAGTGGTCCAAATTCGGCAACTCTCCCCTATATTACGCCCTGATTGTGATGTTCAAGGCTGGCCTGGATCTACCCGTGATTTTTTGCACTTTAGATTGTCAAAATAGATCCAGTTTACATCACCTGTCCCAACTCGATGCAAAAAACATTTTATGTCTGGCAAGCAAAATTGCATAAGTGGTTTTTTGCCTTTTCTGGACGCTTCTTGTCTTTTATATCAAAATCACCATTTTTAAAGCGTTCACAAGTTTTTTGGGTTAAAGCATATTCACAATGTGCTTCAACCAACAATCGATAACTTTTAGCAGCAATTTTCTTCAAATGAAGGATGGGTATTAAACTTCCTCGCAAAACGTATTTTTTAGTACATAATTCGACATGTTCAAAGCTATGATAAACAATTTTTTTTTACACAATGACTATTAATAACGAACTGAATTTTGATGGCCTATGTTTACCCTCCAAAAAAGCCATAAACGTCATTAGTCTATACCAACAAATACATTAGTAACGCCATCTCTTAGCAAAATCGTCATTATTAACCGAAATACCTATTATATTTATATTTTTCATGAAAAATTGTTTCGTTAAGCTGTAGCAGTGAAAAGTGAGCTTAGTCAAGTCATTTTATGTATTTAACGGAGGTGCCTTAGGAAATGTCCGACGCCTATGAGGTCCATTCAGACGTTGTCCGTGAAAAATAAAAGCGCTGTGTATAACCGATTGTTGAAACCTTAGTACGCTTATCCGAACACTGTTTAAAGGCTTAAAATTGTGACGCATGTCATCTTTATCTTAGACCATATGGTCGGAACGAGTATAAAAGCACGCACAAACTACTAACAGTAAATCTTTTAACGCCTCTTTCAATATAAACCCAAATAAGAAATTATGGATATTAAAAATGTCATTCGATCAAATCCATGTGCCCTTCCCGAAAACGATGGCGCAGGTAGAATATTTGCACCAAGATTTATTTTTGGCTGTCCCATAAATTCGACACGCCCCTGCCTTTCCAATATGGCTTGTTTATTTGACTTAACACCCTTGAATTAGATTTATTCAGTCATTTTGATAATTAAAAGACACAAACAGTCGAGCGTCTATATGTTACCTACTATTTTCACTTCTCCACTGAAATATATCTTTGCTTCCGTTGTTTACGTTTTGAAACGAATAAGAAGGGTAGTTGTTACGAAAATAAAGAATAACTTTCTTAGACAATTTCAAAGAAAGTTCTTTATCTTAATCTTAGTGGTCAAAAATACTGAAATTAAATGAACGACGTACACAAAAACTGTTTATTAGATGCGTAAAATAGCTCTGTTGATTTAACATATGGTAATAAATAAGTTTCTTTTACGAGGGTTATTATTTTACAAAATGTGCCCATCTCTAAAAAGACGGGAATAAAAGATCTCACCCGCTTTAACTGCTCTCAAATGTCGACACAAGCTCGACGGATGGAGACTTACAGAACGCGTGTTTTTGAGTGGCATAAAAGATTCAGAGGAGGCCGGAAACATTGAGGATGAACAACGCGCTTGACATCCGATCTCGGCCCGAATCGATGAAAATGTAGCCAAAGTGCGAGCATTCCTGAACTCTGATCTTCAGTTAACTGTTCGTTTGATGGCACAGGAGATGAATTCAACTGTGCCATCCATTCAATGTGCAGAAATCAACTGTGCATTCAATTGTAACCGATGATTGGCAAATGCAAAAGGTGTGCGCGAAGTTGGTGTAGCAGGTTTTGTGAGACGAGCAGAAGGAACACCGTGTAACGATTTGCCGTGAACTGTTGGAACATTTGGAGACCGATCCAAATGTTCTGAACAAAGTGATAACCGGTGACAAAACTTGGATTTTCGAGTACGATCCGGAGACCAAAAGGCAAAATTCTGAGTGGCACACAAACGTATATCGTCGACCAAAAAAAGCTCGCATGAGAAAGTTAGGAGTGAAATTGATGCTCATTGTTTTCTTTGATGTAAAAGGTGAGGTCCACAAGGATTTGGTGCCCGCTGGCCAAACTCTCGTGCGTATGAGGATGAGGATCCGCCGCGTCCGAAGAGAGATGCTCCGTCTTAACAACGCGCCCAGTCACACGTCGCTAATTGTGATGGAGATACTAGCCAAACACAACGTGCCAATGCTGCTCCAACTACTTTATAGTCCAGATATGGCTCCTCCAGACTTTTTGTTCCCTCGGATCAACAGGAGCCTGAAAGGACGTCGTTTCGGGACGATTGAGGCGGTCCAAAAGGTTTCAACGGAATGTTTGAATAGCCTTGCAATTGCGGGGTTCTAGGGGGCGTGTCATCACTGTCAGCGGTGTATTGATGCAGAAGGATTATATTTTGAAAATTAATTATTAAGTTACTTTACATATTTCTATATATATATATATATATATATATATATATATATATATATATATATATATATATATATATATATATATATATATATATATATATATATATATATATATAAATATATATATATATATATATATATATATATATATATATATATATATATAATATATATATATATATATATATATATATATATATATATATATATATATATATATATATTATGTTTAGTTTCTCTGGCGATTTAGTGATATAGTTTCGATATTCCTTTCGTTACTAACTAATCTGACGATATATATCAGAAATATAGTTTTCACATACTGAACGTGTTTATATTATGTTTTGGAAACGTCTCTTAGATCAATCAAAGTTGTAGTTAATATTTTAATTATCTATACATTTACTCTTATTTCCGTTAAATACAGCTGTAAAAACATTATTAATAATTGTTACTTAATACCTCCATATCTATAATCATTTTTCTTGATTTACCTTCACTGAAAATTATGTTCTACTAACATAGTATATTCTATATAATTAAATAATGAATATTGAATGAATAATGAATATATATATATATATATATATATATATATATATATATATATATATATATATATATATATATATATATATATATATATATATATATATATTCCATCATATCTTGCACATGGATTATCTGCAAAGCTGGTACGCCCACAAGAAAATTGAATAGGCTGTTTTTATTCTAGCAAAAAATTATAAATATTCAAAAATCTGTAATGCCGAAAAGTTTAATGTATTCAGAGTCTTAAGTCGCACAAAATGTTACAAAAAAAAGCCCTTATTATAGCTGACGATAAAATATAGCCTAAATTGAAATCCTTCCTTCATTAAAAACTACAAAGATCTTTCTGCTTAAAAAATTGCGAAAATTCAATAAAAAAAGCAGACGATGTTTTCGCCACTGAATAGCTAATTTGTTGGCAAATGAGGGAGAAAATATTATGGTTTGGGTAATTTTCGTATACAAAAAAGTACAGTAAATAAAAGCTGCAACCTTTTTTTTTTGTTCAGACACATCAGACATTCTTTTCACAATATATTTGAGACATGTTTTACTTATTACACCATTGTTAAAAAAACTCTCTTTATTTGAGTTAAAATATATTATGTTAATATTCATACATTTTTTTGGTTGCGTAAAAAAGAAGAACAGACAATTTCTTAATCTGTTTAAGTAAAGAAGGCAACGTAAATCAGTTAAAACAGATTAAAGGATTTCGAGTAACTTTGTGCTGCAGTGAGAAAAATCCAAGTGTAGTCAGTTTTTTAAGGGTTAAGGGTTAAGAAAATTATACTTTGAAATTACGCCTTGTATCCTTTAATTTTGACTGCAATTTTGTTTAAAATATATACAAAAAATGACGATAGAAAAATATGCCTAATAAGAAAAATAAAATATACATGTGACTTTTTTGAAAAAGGACATGTCTTCAAAGTGCACATATTACCTTCAAAAAGATTTTCTTGCTTTATAAGGAACTCTTTTCCATATAATCTTAAATTTTATACGGACGGTTTAAACTTAATTGGATCATCGTATCAACACAGCCTGTGACTAATGCAAAATGAAATTTTGAAGAACACTTTATTTATAAATAATTTCCTCTGTTAAAAGTAAGCTGATATTGTTTTTATTCGAAAAGCAATTCAAATAGTGCAAATATCGAATTTCTCCGCGAACCATTTTTCTTAGAAGTTTTTAATAGCTAACGTTAATTTCGGCGAAACGAGGTCTTTTCAAAACATCAGTATTTGAGGAAATAAATGACTGTGGTTCTCGTGGAAGACAAATGCGATACAAAAAAAAGTGTTATTTCCCTCGGTAAATTAAGAGAACTTAATTTAAACTGAAATAAAAACAAAGCCGTAAGACCTGAAAAAACATTACCAGTATTAACGGTTTTCTAATAAAAAAAGGTTTACGATCCAAAGTAAAACGACTACTCGTTAAATCAATTTGCCCTTATTATCAATCATGATTTCAAAAATACAGTGTTAGTGACTTTGAAAACATATTTTTTTTATATATTGTTGTTATAAATTGTTGTCAATGTAAGTATCGTTGACATATACAAAAAAATATATTTACTTTCACTCGTTACTTATATATATTACAAATTAATATAATTTATTTTTTAGTTTAGTTTTGAAAACGGGGGGAGAGTACCCCCCGAAACGTTAACGTTAAAAGTTTGTACAATTTTTTATAACATTTTTATATCTTTAAAATTTTGTTCGTTAGACAAATTTATTACAAAAAAGAATCACTGAGAAATTTGTCTCCGTTTAATTTTTTGTTTTTACCCAGTGATTCTTTCTTTAAATAAGAACAGGTATTTTTGATATTTCTTGAGTTTTAGATAGTGGCGAAAAACCCAAATAAAGGAAAAAAAGTATATGAACACGCCACAATCATTCAGACATTACTTACTTTGAAAACAATTAATATATTTGTTACTTTAGTAATGTTTATTTATTTGGTCTTAGTATAGAATCATCGCTAAAATTGATAGTTATTTCACTCAATCTCCTCATTAGCCAATGTTTTTCGAAGGTGTCGAGTTTGGTGAATGTGGAGTAAAAACCCCTAGCCTAGACTTTTAATGTTTTCTCTTGGTGGATACTGACCTTTGGACTTTGGAATTATCTATGATCCCTGCCATGTTTGCCAACTTTATTATGACGTTCTCGTAAAATGGTCACAACCTCTTCAACAGTTAAATTTCTCCCCTATAGAAAATGCCACAAAATTCATAAGAAGGGATAACCTGAAATTGTCAAATCTGATAAATTTAGATAACGAATTAAGAGAGCTAAGACCTAAAACGAAGGTTGCTCGCTCCGACAAACAAAACAAAATATTTCTGTGGGTTTTTTAAAAACATTTTTCAACATAGTCACCTTGCTATTTAATATATTTACACCAACGACATTCCAATTTTTTATATCCTCTGCATAAAGCAATTTGGTCAACTTGGTCAACGTGCAGCAAGCCATTCCTTTAATTTTGAGTAGAGGAAGTAAACGCAGGGAACCAAATGTAGCCATTTAGAAAAATACTACTAATATATTGAGTAGAGAAAGTCACAAATAAATAGGTCCTACGTAGAATATCTAGCGAAATAGGTCTAACAACAACCGTAAATACCGGCAAATTAGAATACTTCGGGTATGTAACGAGAGGATAACGTTACGAACTATTTAGATTCATTGTGCAGGGAAAGAATAGAGGGGAGAAGAAGCGTGGGAAGACCAAGAATGTCATGGCTGCAAATTCTGCGAGAATGGTTCAACTCTGCATCGAACCAATTATTTAGAGCAGCTGTGGACAGGATGATGACAGGTCATGATGATTGCCAATCTTCGTTTGAAGACGGCACGATAAGAAAAAGAAGAAAAAACTATATGTATTGTTGAATAAATTGTATTATTATAATATGTATTGTTGAATTACTGTTAATAAACTGAATACATCGTAGTAAATGTGCATATTATCTAATTATTTAAGTAAATATATAAACTGCTATAACATATCATTAATTCTGTAATGAATGGTAACATTGAATATAAAATTCCATCTAATCGATTTGGTATATTTTTCAGTTTTTATTTCTTGATCGATAGATATATTGAAATCGGGACTGGAATTTTTAGGGATAGTAAAAGTTGAGTCTAATAATGGATACAACATTCGGAAGAATAAATTTTTATTAGACAGCCCGTCCCTTCCTTTTCAAAACAGTGGACTTTTGAGAAAGTTTTCCCGAATCCAAAATTTATTTTCTCAACTTACGAAATTTCCACCCCTGCTTCATTTTATTATACTTCCGCAAAAACTAATTTTAAGGAAAGGATTATGAAATTTCAAGAGACATCGACTTTTATTACTTTAAAAATGAAAATCAAGGCTGCTTAATATTTATTTCGCTCAATCTTTCTTTTACTACTTGTCTCAACTGGATACATTCGTCCTTTTTTTCTTGTTTTTATATACCTGGTATGTTATATACACTGTGATGCTTAAAAATTGTTGCTCTGTTAACATCGAGGGAAATAAATTATAGTATAATTGATATAACTTAAAACTTACCACCGTAGGCTATGAATTATTATTCCTAACATAAGGTCCCGGACAAAAAGATAAGACACCCCTGCCCAAAAGAATTTTTTTTGCATCAGGTGAAACACTGCAAGAAGTGATAAAGACAAAAAAGGTAATTTCACTAAACGGCCAGTTTCATATTAAAGTTGAACAAAGTGTACACAACATTTCGTATTGTACGCCACCATTTATATAATGGCAGGTTTTTGCTGCTCTTAATTTCAAGACGTATAAGAGATCTAATATAGCCAAATGAAAAAAAAATCTTATTAGTTTTATCGGTTGGAAACACTTTGATAATTAATATCCGTTATCAGTTTAAAAAGCAACAATTTTTTCCATAAAAAGATCAAAATCAAAATTTACTATATTGAAACCAAAAATCAAAGGCACATAAATCAAAATATTTATTTCTTTAGTTTTTTACGACTTCTCCTGACTTAATACATCTTTTTTATCTCTATCTCATTTTCAATATATACATTTTCATTTATTCATTCAGTATCTCTTTAATAAATTAAATCGCAAAGAATGAGCAAGAGAATGAACATAACCTTTAATACATCAACGTTGAAATACATTCATGTGATAACCAGCCCGTTTCTTCCGATAAAATATGAGAGGCTTCAGTTTTTCGATATTTATGCCTCTTTACGTAATCAGTTTTATTGATTTTTCTCTATCGAATTTTTTATGTAAGGAGGTGCGAAATATATACCTGTAATTTTCAATCTTCCTAAAACCAGAGCTAAAAAGGAAAAAAATAGGATTTATGTTACACTGGGCGTTGTATTATTCAAGCCGAACGAATACAGAAAAAATATGTATATATGTATAAATGTATATATATATATATATATATATATATATATATATATATATATATATATATATATATATATATATACATTTATACATATATATGTATATGTATATATTCTGAAAGTAACAAGTTTCTCCAGGATAGTTTATAATAAAATTCACCCATATACAAAAGCCAAAACGTGCAAGAAACAAAAAATTTAGTCCATCTCGAAAGTTTTCAACAACATGTATTCAACTACATGGGTTCAAATAAAGGGGAATAAGCAGTTAGTTTATATGTGTAAGAAAACGTTCCTCGGAATTTTGTGTATTGGTGGAGACAGAGTAAAAAGAGTACTAAATCGGCACTTTCAAAGTTCAAAAATGGCCACTGGAAGAAAAGGTGGAGATACAAAGACAAATAAATTTTCAAAAAGAAGAGAAGAAGTTATTCAATTCATTAAAAAGTTTAAGCCATTGGAGTCTCATTACGGCAGAGTGAAAATTGCTTCTTGCTGCTACCTGGCCAGTGATCTAAATATGACAAAATGTGGAAGATGTTTCAACGAGAAGACACTTGAGCTGAAAGTGTAAAAGAGAGTTATTTTCGTTTTATTTTCAATACATGCTTCAATGTCGGCTTTGGACCTTCTCGAACCGATGTTTGCCCTAACTTGGGGCAAAAATCAAGAATGAAAAAAATCAAGAAAGAAAGAAGAGACGCTTGAAGAATATATAAACATTTTTAAAGAACATGGTACGATTATAAAACTTGACAAAAATATCCCCGATAGTGACTGGAAAGGTACTGGTCAACAAATCCTTAAGCCAATATCACACTGGCATTTCAAATTCAACTAGTGCAAAAAATTCATTATATGACGCGGCAACAATAACGCCATCACCATTCGAGGTGAGTTATTTTACCGTTCAGACACAGGAGTATCAAAGAAAAACCAGACTGCTTTCAATATCCAGCGAGAAGGAATTTCTTCCGGAATGAAACCGAAAGATGTGAAGATGAGAGGCGTAAACCACCTATTAAGCATGCACTATGGAAAGGAGTGGAAAAAACTGGAAAGTCAGGAATATTATAAATATTGTTGGAAACATTTTACGATAATAATATTCCCAGTGATTCTGAAGAAACCAGTGAAGACAAGGATCATATTTTTGCAAACAAACCGAAGATATACCCGATTTGAGAGTTTAAGACATATTTTGTGAATAAAGTTTTTTTTATGCAATGAAATTTGATTCACTTCTGTAACTTTCATCTTCAAATCACGCCAAATTCATTTTGTTTGGTTTCAAATTGCACTTAATCCACAGTTTGGTGGCAAACGCCACGAAATACCAGTTTTAAATCCAAATTGTGATCTGATTGTGATTTCAAAAGACGTGGTTGTTTTTTACAACGTGACCGTATAGCAAAGCCGTTTAGTCCGTATAGCAAAAAATAATTTAGTTTTAATTAAATAACGCCAAAATCATTCCAAAACAGTTTTTTGAGGTTATCTCAAAATTATGAAAAATACATTCAAGGGGATTCATTACAAATGATAATGGTTAGAGGAACAAGATTTGAGAGATTGGTTGAGAGAAATTGATTTAGCGTTTAATGGACAGAGTCTTTATGTCCATTTTCACACCAAATAGTTCCATGTAAGATTTTATGAATTGTACATTATTGGAATATCACCTCATACCAAATATGGAAGGGAATTACTTTACATACCTTTTAGTCACCTTCAAATCAACATATTACTTTCGTTTAAGTAAGCATTTTAGACTAAAAGAAAAACTACAAAAAGTAAAGTGACATTTACAAATTCACGTGCTTTACCTATCGATATGAACATATATAGCCTTAATTTTTTTAAGTTGCAATGCCTGTTTCTTCTAACCGAAGTTTCTTATCCTTTCGCTTGTTATTATAAAAAGTTAGTAACTATAGTGTTTTTTGTAGATTCGATAATTTGTTAGCTACATTGAGTAATCGCGGATTAAGTACCAGAAAAATTGTAGATATTACTAGAATGCAGAGAAGTCATCATTCAAGAGAGTCGCTGGCCATTTTGAAGGAAAGATAAGAAGTTGGGTATAAAAACTGTTTTGAAGATTGGCAGAAACGTTGCAATAAGTATATTGCAGAGAGAGGGTGTTACTTTGAAGAGACAATATAATAGGGATGAATAAATAAATAATTTGTGTTTTGTTTTAAGTAATCTTACTTTTTGACCATATTGCTTTACAAAGTCATACTTAAGCCTTGCGCTCTGAAGATAATAAGGTGTAAATTTATTTAGGCGAAGTATTATTTCATGGTTGAAAATTATTTAAACTATCCGTGAAAGTTCTGAAAGCTTCTATAACAGTGCGGGTTTTCATACATTTCCAACTTAGTTATAGTGTTAAAACTAACTCAGCTATACTTGACAACTATTGTAATGTAAAACCGTGAATAAATGGAAAAGTTTTGTAAAGCGAACTATACGCAAAACGGTTCAAAATTTTCAATTTTGAATAAGCTGCATGTAACACGTATGACTCATGTGTCACCGAAGGCCATCATGTCCAACGTCACTTAGCGGAAATGTAATTGCGGCATTCAAATTGGCGTCAGATTTCGTTACAAATTTATGCGATGGCATCAGTAAACTTTGACATTAATTAATTAATAACAGCGCAATAAAATTGGCTGGGGAGGGAAACTTCAAACTTCACAGGGGCTAAGTTGTTTTTGTATATAGAAGCAATTAATAACGAATGAGCCGCTCTGTCAGGTCGTTAGAACTTATTAAACACTATAATGCTACTTTGTTGCTATTGTATAACAACTAAACAAAAATTCACTTATTTCAACATTTATTATAATATTAAAGTTAAGTTAAAATTAAGAAATCATTATCATATCTCTATGATACTAACGGGATTAAATATTGATATGCAGGAACCGAATCTGGACTGTAAACCACGAGGAAAATTTACCAGTTTTCTTCATTCAAATGCGATTTTATCACGATTATAAAATTTGATATTCTGTCTTTATGAAAGAAGTGTGAGATCAAGCCAACAACAGGGTTTTGTTCTCTGGAATTCCATATGCGTTCGAAAAAATATTGTAAAACTTAGTTTTCTCTTTGCATATATTAATTAAGCATTTAATATTGAAGTATTTGGAAAATACATAAAAATGTATTCTGTTTACGAAAATTCACAATTTTAATATAAAAATACGGACAATTTTAAGAGAAAAACGGACCTCAAACGGACAATTTTAAGAGAATAAAGATATTTGTTGGTTTTTTTTAAATTATTTTAGTTATTTTAAAGTTAAATATATTACTGGTCTTTTGCGCTTTACTACCAATATGACCAAACAGTAATGCGATTTATTACATATAAAACAAACTATTTATTTTTGTATACAAATTTATTTTCTGCCCTTCAAAGTAACCCCTACGCACTGTAATACGCCTATTATACCGCTTTTTTTTTAAGCCTTTGAAACAGTTGTTCCACTCGATTTCTTGTATCCAGAGAACAGAAAAAGTCACACAGTGTCAAATCTAGCAAATACGGTGCTTTTGAAATGGTATTGATTTAATTTTTAGCGAAAAATTGACAACTAATTATTGCGGTTTGCGATGGTGCCTTATAGGAATGCGAAATCCATGAATTGTTTTACCACAGTAATATCTAATCTATCTCCAGTACTTAATTGCCTATTCCGCATTAAAAGATCCTTGATTTTGGTAATGTTTTCTTTATCAGTTGACGTGAAAGATCCATCTGAACGAGGTTCATCTTTAACTGCTTTTCTACCATTACTAAAGTCATATCACATATTTCCTTTGACGTAGCTTCATCACCGTTATACCTTAATTTCGTTTTTTCAAAAAAAAAAAATATAAAAAAAGTAAAGTGTTTGGGTTAGAGGCGCATCAGCAACTAGGCTATTTAGCGACTGGACCTACAGCTTAACGTGGGTTCCGAACCACGGTCATCAGCTTCCGACAAACCCAGGCCAGCACCCCCCTCGGGCTATAAACCCTTGGTTATGTGCCTACCCATAAGTCTATCAGGAAACCTACCGACTGGCGAGTGACCAACGTAGAATATTTCTCAGAAGGCATCCGGCCTTACCCAGCCTTTAACTGGCGTGACTGAGGGGTAATTCGTAGTCGGATTTTACACTCTTGCCTAGAAACAATCACAAACATTTAGAAAAGATAAACGGACAAAAGAAAGAAAAATAACCATCCGAGCGCTGGAATCGAACCAGCTACCGCTCCAGCGCGGATTCGGCAAAGCAGACGCTCTTACCGCCGCACCAACGCGACCGGCAAAAAAAAATTATACAAATGTATCTTATGCAAGACGTGATAGTGCCACAATCACTCAAGCACAAATCAAATAATTAGACTCGAAAATACTCTCTCACCCACCGTATTCTCCTGATGCTACACCGTCAGATATAGGGGTCATTTTCTTAGGAAAAAGTTGCTATTGCGACAACTATCAAAACTGCACTCAGAATATATATATATATATATATATATATATATATATATATATATATATATATATATATATATATATATATATATATATATATATATATATTGTACAAATACTAAACTGTCCTGAGCCCTTAAACAAATTATCAACACTAAACACTAAACAAACAAACCCAGATTCATTACCACCGAATGAAGAGGGAATAATTAGGCAAATCAAGCGGCTTAAAAATAACAAAGCTTCTGGTGAAGATGGAATCACTCCTGAACTTTTGAAGTCCGCTGGTCCCTGTACAATCAAGGAAATAACCAAAATTCTACAAGAAGTTTGGCGAACCGAACGTATTCCGGAAGACTGGAAAGATGCTCTACTCCATCCACTACATAAGAAAGGAGATAGAACGGATATAAACAACTATAGAGGAATATTTCTTCATCCAGTTTGTTACAAGATTATATCTCAATGTCTACTAGACAGAGCACAGGGACAGTTAGAACCGAACATTGGTGAATATCAAGCAGGTTTTCGACCGGGCAGATCCTGCCCTGAACAGATCCTGAATCTAAAGTTGATTCTAACACATCAAAAACTGTACAATAAAAATCTCGTCTGTACATTTGTGGATTTCAAAAAAGCATATGATTCTATTGACTGCGAATCTTTATTCCGAATCTTGAAAGAACAAGGACTAGATCTGAAAACGCTGGCAATTATTAAAGCAACGTTAACTAACACGAGGTCAAAAGTTAAATTCATGGGTGACATCTCAGAGCCCTTAGAAATTAAAACTGGTGTGAGACAAGGGGATGGACTCTCGCCACTCTTATTTAACTGTGTTCTAGAAAAAGTAATACAGGAGTGGCGTGAAAAAAAGTCGGCACTGAATATTGACCAGTCCATTAAACTGGGGAGAACCAACATCAAAATTGATTGTCTGGCATTTGCTGATGATCTAGCAATTTTAGCTCAAGATGTATTAACGGCACAGAAACAGATTGAAATCCTAAAAGAAACAGCAGAAAAGGTAGGACTCCAAATTTCCTTTGAAAAGAACACCATTTCTAAAAACAAAATATGGTAACATCAGACGAGTCTCTCAATTCTAATATTTGGGTGAAATAATCATGGAAAATGGGTTGGAAAAAGCGGCCAATAAGGGTAGATGTCAAAAAATGGAAACGGCATTAAGACTTACACAAAATATTTACAACAAAAAATGCCTATCTAAAAACACAAAACTGAGACATTACAATACAGTTATTAAGCCAGAATGTCTATATGGTGCAGAAACACTCATTTTGAATAGAAAGAGAGACATCGAGGACATTGGAAAGAAGGAAAGAAAAATCATAAGAAAAATCCTAGGCCCCAAACAAATAAATAGCACAACATACCGACTTCGAGAAAACCAAGAAATCAAACAATACATAGATATACATAGCGATATGAGAAAAAGAAGACTTAAGTTTTACGGACACATCAAACGGATGAATCCGAGTAGGCTAACTATATAAATAGTCGAATTTTATGAAAATAGGAGTAGAGCTAAAGTAGAAATAATTAAATGGATTGCGGCAATTAAAGAGGACCTAAGATCAGCAAATATTACACAAAGTGAAATTCAGGATAGAGGCTGTTTCAGACACAAGGTTAACGTTTGGAAGGTTGGCCAGAGAGAAAAATGTAGGAAGACTGGAACAACTTGGTCTGACGAAAGGAAAAAGCTCATAGCGAAAGAATGAAATTAGTATGGGCTCAAAGGAAGGCTAATAACAACAAACGCCTCTAATTGTACTTCGCGTGGTCCACCAGGGCCCACCCGTGAATAATAAATAATAATAATATATATATATATATATATATATATATATATATATAATGTGAACATTATATTAAACACACCCTCCCTTATAAAAGCCTATTAAAAATCCTGCAAGGCAAATATTTTATAAATAAATACGCCCCCTTTAAAAAGAAACGCCTGCAGCGAAATGTTCTGAACTATATAGGGGGGCAGTAAGCCTTTACATCTACTGCTTCTGCGTACTTTATAATCATCTCATCACCCATTTGCATGCAAGTATTTTAATGAAAAAACGAAAAAAACGTTATTTAATAACGAAAGACCCAATAGGGCATCCTTAGTTTTATGGTGTTTGAAATCAGTAGTTAGAATGTAATAGGTGTACAAATAAGTTATCTAACTTTATTTTAAAAAATCAACATTTATTCGCAAGGAAATAGAAATTATTTTCAATAGCTTTCGGTCAGTCAACTACAGAATGTTATCGTAAAATACAATTGCTTGTTTTGACTGGCTCGATTGTTCCTGACTCATTAGCCAGGTTAAGCAGGTCGAAATATGCAGCAGTCGCATGGAACAAAATCAGGTGGTCTGGTTATTGTATTGACTATTGTTTCATGAGATTGTGTCGAGTATTTTTGCCAAAGCATGTGTGTAGTATATCGAGAGCTTACTCGTTTTATATATATATATATATATATATGTATATTAAAGACAAACACTTTAACGAAAAAATATAAGTGTTAAACACTACTGTTATATGTATTAGATTAACTATTAATACTCCTTGTTGGAAGACATCGAAATAATTTTACACCTGATAAATCGTCAATAGAAATGCTTTAAAATTTAAAAGGGATTCTTTTTTATATATTTAAATAATACTTTTATACACAGTATTGTGGAATTTCAAATACTAATGGAGGGGCCTTCATTGGAATGCAAGATAAGTAACGCATGTCTACATTTAACATGTCTTTTCTGTAATTCATTCCTGCCCATATAACTTGTAAATTATTTCTCTTGAAAATCAATACGTAAACATGTATTATTAATAACCCATTAGAAAGAATGACAAGTGTTATCAGCAACTATCTGCAGGACATGTTAATAAAATTTTGAACAATAAATAGCGAACTTTTAACCTTTAAACAATTTTTAAGGAGAAAAAGTCGAGCGTCGAGGAATTTAAAAAAGTGAATTAGTCTTTAGTTGTAAATCTCTTCGAGTTTAGTGTTTTACGTCGAAGGTTCCAATAGTTCCAGTGATCCCAGTTGAAGCTCAACAATTTTTGCTGGGTCTTGATTGAAATGTGACTGGTCCTGATTGAAAAATGACACACAACGCCTTTCCTGTTTACTAACTCTAGCCATTTTTCTTCAATTGTTGCCTTTTGCCGATCAAATTTTGAACAGTAGAGGTCTGGGTCGATGTTTTGGTTGCGGGAATAAGCTCAAAGTATATGGGTTCCTTCCAATCCCACCAAATGTAAAGCATAATTGGCTTAGGATAAAATAAAAGCTGTTTTTCGCTGACCCTAACAACCTACATGATTTTTTTCGTTGAAATTTGTTGTGCACAATCCATTTTTCAACACGAATTACCATCCGCTTCACATTTTTTTGTTTTTCAGCAGATCCCATGAAGAAATTCAATTCAGTAGATTTCGCTCAGTAAGTTTGAAGGACCTACACAAGGACAAAAATTGCCAATATTTAATTTATCTGCTATACCACAGACCGTAGTGCGTGGATCTTCTGTTATCGTGGCCTTTATTTCCTCTATATCAGTGCTTGAAACGCGGCCAGAGGGATGCCGATCTTCCAGGTCAAAATCTTCGCCCCTGAACCTTCTAAATCAATGCTCTTCCCAACAGAATCCTCTGCGTAAACGGCACAAATCTTATTTTTTGTTTGAACTGCGTTCTTGCCATTTTTGAAATAATATAATGTGGCGTAAACGCAGTTATCGACCGATATGTTCAATTTAACTCAACTTGACTAACTGAAAGCAAATCATAGTGAATCTGAACGTAAATAAATATTACTAATTCAACACAGATTTTCGTTTATAAGCCTTAAAAAAGCGACCAAATACGAACTGTTCGGACAAGGCGCAATATATATATATATATATATATATATATATATATATATATATATATATATATATATATATATATATATATATATATATATATATATATGCTAGACTATTAGTTCGAGTAAAAGGATTTTTCATGCACAAAAGTAGAAAGCGGAAAGCAAATCTTCAACAGGACTATTTTCTTCTACGCCCTCCCACTATAAAAATCCACGAGCCGCTACTTATATATATATATATATATATATATATATATATATATATATATATATATATATATATATATATAAATATAAACACTCAAACGTATAGATAATCGTAGTAAATAATATAAAATATTAAGCAAAGCGATTTGTAAGTCATATGTGTCATAGTCTATTGCGAATATTAATTAGATAAATTAACACCCTGTAAAATACTGAATCAAGAGTGATGTGAGTTAATCTTAATTAATTTGAACAAAAATTAAAATATCTAAATCTCTTTGGCGCATAAACATGGCCGCTAGTAAAGCATCTTAATGATTGCACTGTATTACAGTCTCGTTAAATATCCAAAAAGATCAGCATGTGTGTGGGAAATAAAACCAAGATAGCTGAGCAAGGAGTGAAACCAGAGTTCCTGACATGATTTATATTAGGATTTATGGCATAGAACGGATTTATGCTCCCAAAAAAGACGTCCTCTATTGCTGAAATTGTTTTGTCGTTCTTTCATTTTCGTTTCACGCTCATTTTGATAAACTGCTGTGCAAATATCTTCATATCATCTGCATATTATTAAAAAACGGTGTCAGGTTTCACGTTTTACATCACTAACATTATAAACTAACCGAAAAATTCACCACTTAAAGTAAAAGTTTTAGTGCACACCCCATTATTTTTCATGTCTAAAATCAGAACGAGATTTGTAAAGGTCCATAAATCTATCATGATTCTTTTTACGGCGTTTTACTTTAGTGCAGCAATCTTACAGATTCGATGACGTAAATGAAAAATTATAAGGGAAAATCCTGAAAATTGTTAGTAGATCAAAGGAGAGAATAATTTCATCCACTTGATGTTCCGAAGAGACTCTTTAATTTGAACTAATTTAGACGTTGTAGTTGTCCGCATGTGATACATCCAGAATATAGATATTTTCAGATTTTTTGAGAGGGAACTTTAACAGTTTCGAAAAAGGGTGAACCAGTTTTAGTATTTTCACTTAAAAGTTTTTTTTTTTTTGATAACACTGAATTTATTGGCTTGTCTCAATTTTTTTCTGCAATAGAAGCTACAGACACAAATACTTTTCTAGTGTTACATATATATATATATGTATATATATATATATATATATATATATATATATATATATATATATATATATATATATATATATATATATATATATGTATATATATATATATATATATATATATATGAAAAACAGAAATCTTTCATCCGAACTTCCACGTGCCTTTGTTCGCGTCAAATCAGCCGCCACCATCACGCCGAGACAAGTACCTCCCAGGACCGGTTTCTGGCCTTACAGCCGTCATCAGCTGGACTCGAATCCAACGCAACGAGACAGCTGAATAGAAACGAACAGAGCAGGACCAATCGTTGTATCGATCGGATGTACTCCCGGTATAACCTGTAACGATGTACTACTATAGTAACGATCGGATGTACTCCCGGTCTAATAGTCTAATGTATTCTTCTAGTATAGTATAGTATATATATATATATATATATATATATATATATATATATATATATATATATATATATACTTACTTACTTTCTTACTTAATCTTTCCTCTTGATTTCGGGGGTGTCGACGTTAAATTTCCTTTCATGTGTTAATGAAGTTTCTTCGTAATTTACTGTCCTTGGCCAGGTTATCTGCTTCGTGCCATGTTTTGCCTCTTCTTTGGATTGTGTCTGTGATATCCTTATTCCATTCTTGCAGGACCTTCCCCTTTTGTTCTTTCCCATCGCTCTACCGTCCCAAACTTTCTTGGTTTGTCTGTCTTGATCCATTCTGTTTACCAGCCATTTTAGTTTTTGCTCTTCTGTTTTTGATATGCGTTCTGGTATTTCCAAGCTGTGCATGACTATGTTATTCCTCACCTTGTCTATTCTTTTTATTTCCTGTACCTTACGAAGATAGCTCATTTCTGCCGCTTGAACTTTACCCTTTTGCCGTTCATTCAAGACCCAATTTTCGCATCCATATGTTAGTGTGGGGATATATATTGCTTTATATATTGTTAATTTCGTTTTTTTGGATATTTATTTGTTGTTTAAGAAGCCTCTGCTAAGCGATTGGAGCAATCTCCCTGCTTTCGCCAGTCTATTGTTCAGTTCATCGTCCTGGTTTCCCCTATTATTAATAGTAGTACCTAAGTAGTTATACTTTTCAGTATGTTTGATTTCCATATTATTTAAGGTTATTGCTCTCTTCTTGCAATGTTCTTGGTTATTTGTCAATATTATAATCTGTGTCTTATTTACATTGATGTGCAGTCCAAACTTTTCAGCTGCTTCGTTCCATACTTCTATGTTCAATTTTAATTTTTCCTCAGATGCTGCCATGAGTAGTATATCGTCAGCAAATATACACATTTCTGCATTAACTGGTTTCATCTTTGCCCATCCCACGTAGTATTTCTTAAAATTATTCTTACATGTTTTGATTATTTCATCTATTTTTCCTCCTTGTCTCACTTCTTCCATTGTGGTGAAAGAAGCAGATACTCTGTTGTGAGATCTAAATATATATATATATATATATATATATATATATATATATATATATATATATATATATATATATATATATATATATATATATATATATATATATATATATATATATATATATATATATATATATATATATATATATATATATATATATGCGTGTGCTATGTACGATTTCCTTTTGTAAAATTTGTAAACGAAAGAGTTATTCAAGTTATTTTGGCAGTATATTAGGTCTCACTCTCACTAAAGGTTTACAAATTTCAGAATAGATATGTCATAGTACTGAGGGTATTAGGTATTAAGCGATTAAGATTGATTACAACAATTAATAGTTCTCTAGCACCTTCACAGCATGAGTTTTTGAATGCAAATTAACTTTTAGGATTCTCAATGCCAAAAGTAAAAGTAAAAGTATAACGTCACCCTTTGCCCCTTAACGCCATATTTCTGCAAAACAACGGATCTCCCCATATAGCAAGCGGAATATTCGATTTATTAGAGTTCTAAGTCTACCTTTAACCATAACCATCAATATCATAAGATCTTTCACCAATTGAACATAGGATATTATACCTTGCTACTTCTAATTTTTTTAGTTTCAACCAACTTTAGTTTCAACCAACTACCAAGACCAAATCTCCTTAATTATTAATTGTGTAAGGAATCGAGGTGAATCAACATAGTTTTAATCATTACTTACTAATTCACTGGTTTACTGGTGTAGTATTAAGTCCTCAAATTAATTCTCATCCCCTATGCTTCATCGGCTGCAGAACCTATTCGAATCAGATTTTTCCCGTCATATAATTATTTTAAAGTACAATCTTAATCAATTTCTCCCGATTTATGTCAGTGTCGACGATACCTAAACGCCTAAAAGCGGTTATTAAAGCTCATGATGGATCAATGGGGATGGATCAATGGGGATCAATAAAATATTAAATTTGTGATTAATAAATGATATTAAGTAATATAATTATGAAGATATGATATATAATCCAGCCTTGTTAATTAATTTAATTCCAGGTTATTAATTAATATTAATTCCTTCTTAATCAACGAATTTTTAGTTAATAAACTAAAAAACTAAAACTTATCAAGCTCACAAAATGCCCTTGAATATAATCTTAAATAAGGATAAACGAATATTTATTAGTTACCATTTTAAATATCCCTTATAGCCGTAATCTCTTAATCTCCGCATTTGAAAAATTTCAAAGGATTTTCTAAAATACATTTTTTTTTTCAAATACGTATTTTATATTTTAGTTTGACCCAAACTTATAACACATAATTCCGTCATATTGAGAGCTTAAGTAGATTTAGTTTAAAAGTACACAAAACATCTGTTATGAATAGGTTCAATTATTATACGATTTAGGACTTAAGAAAATAATATTTTCTAAATGACGGTTAACCAAAAGAGTTCCTGGACCTTTAATACCATTTTTATGGATACTTATAACGTATAATACATGTGATTTTATGCGATTAAACTAAATATCAAAGGCATTAACCTTTAGGGCAGTTTTATATATTAAACTATGTATTTCCTTTTATGCGGAGGTTTGTTATTTCCAATGTAAACTGCCTTCAACTGGACAGTAAATATGTACAAAACCCGAACAAGTAAACTAAAGTAAATTTGTTTATAAACTCGTGTTTATTTTAAGAAAGAGCCAGAAAATACGAAGAGGAATTTGGATTGGTGTGTCAGTGACTTGGAATATCATATTTTATAAAGCCAATTTTATTTACAATGTGTTTAAAATATGTTATTATTTAAATAGGAAAGGGCTGTCCCTTTACAAAAGGGTCAGAACTTTAAAATGAGGCACACTGATAATTACAAGTGATAATACAGACCTACAAGAAAAAAAAAATGGGGTCTAGGATTTTACAACGGATTTTAGTTTTATTTGGGGCGCTAAATCTAAATCTAAAACAATTTTTCCATCAATCCATCCATCAAAGTTTTTTTTTCAATTCAATACGTTCAAGTATGGATGTACACCCACCAAATGCACATCAAATATCCTTGCTTCTGCGATAGCAGAGGCCACTGGGTTAGAAAAGAGTGGCATAAAAGAGAAAACAAGGACGTTGGGGAAAAAGTGTCATTAAAGACCCCTTAGTTGGAGGAGAGAAAATCATCTTTTCACTACTGCATATCAAGCTGGGTCTAATGAAGCAGTTTGTAAAGGCTTTTGATAAGAATGGATCATGCTTTGTATATATAGGGAAACAAAATGCCTCAGTTGAGTACTGCAAAAATAGCCGGAATATTTAACGACCCACAAATAAGACAACTCATTAAGGATTCTTCCTTCGTAAATTCGATGAATGAGGCTGAGCAAAAAAACTGGACTTCATTTGATGCAATTGTCGGAAATTTTCTGGGCAAACGCAAAGCTGAAAACTATGTTGAACTAGTAAACAAGATACTTCTCAATCTCAAATCTACAAATCCGTTTGCACAGCCATGTAGACCGTTTTCCTCAAAATTTAGGAGACATCAGTGAGGAACAAGGTGAAAGATTTCACCAGGATATTAAAATAATGGAGGACCGCTACTAAGAAGAGTCATGGATTCGTCGATTTAACTTAAAATATTATAAGGTATATTTCACAAAAATGTTATATCTTAGAAATTAGAACTCTTAGGTAAAAATTAATACCATATTTGAATTTAGGGCATCAAATTCATATGTAATCAGCCCCAAATACTTCAGCTGCAAAACAACTGTTGGCCTGTGTAATCCGGTAATTTTTATTGTACCTTGAAGAAGAAATAATGGTATTATTTTTGAATCTCATGTCGTTCAAATGCCCCTCTTGGCTTCATATGGTTGAATGCATTCTGAAGATGCAATTTTCGATTACACTTTCACAGATGTCGCGGGGTATATTTTCAATGGTGGCCTAAATATTTCATTTAAGGCTAAGAATTGGTCAGGGTTTATTTTTGTAAATCAGAAATTTAATATACCCCCTGTAAAAAAAATCCAAGGGTTTGAGATGGTATGATCTTGGTGGCCAGCTGACATTACCATTTCGCGAAATAACGCGTCAGATTTTCTTGCAAAACTCGATTCTCTGACGAATGTGTGGCAAGTCGTACCGTCTTGTTGAAAGAAAACATTGTTTATGAATGAATGAATAATGCAAGTAGATATAAAAAAAATAATTTGAACTTAACCTAACAATGGTCCAAAAATATTTATATAGAAATTAAAAATTAATTCTAAGATCATTACAAAAAATATTTCCAAAACACCGCACGAGCACGAGCACCATCTCAAAAGCTGATTTATACTGAGTAACCGGGCACTGAAAAATATCTATTAAGGACACAGAAACGTTCCCGCCATTACAATATTATCTAAGTTGAGTATATTGTTTTATATATTAAATATGTGGTTGAATTAGTGTATACCAAAAAAATGCCTGGAGCTGGTGCAGTGCTCGCAGAAATTTTGATAGTTGACAGACTTTCATAATGCGAATCAAAATTACCTAAAATTAACATTTTATAATTCATGATACAAGAAAGAGATTCCAAGGTATCAAAAATTAGTTTGTATTGGTGAATATTTGATTTTTGGGTGAATATAAACAGAAAAAAAAATTATGGTCTGACTTATGAGCACTTTGCAGCCAACAATGTCAGAACTTTACTCAAAAATGGACAGGTAACTCCTCAAAGATGGACAGGTCCACGCTTGTTGACTCTTCGACGCTTCTAAGGATAAATGAACTTTCTAGAGACCACGTACCTGGGATCGAACAGCTCAGCATCAAAAACAGATGGTTGCAGCCATATCTCCGACAGAGCAATAATGTGATAATTCAATTCTTCTATAGGAACGTTTGGAGTGAAACACTAAACTTGAAGACATTTACCACTAAACACCAAATCACTTTTTTTGCACTGCTCGACGCACGGTTCGCTAACCATGTAACCATGATTTTCATCGACTCAAATACTGCAGTTACGTTTGTTCATAAACCCATTAAGCCAGAAGTGCGCTTCGTCGGAAACGATTATTTTTTCACCAAAGTTGGGGGTTGACGTCCAACTTCCACAATATTTACACAATATACTGAACACAGCATGTCAAACAGTGTTGCCGATGTTACGTTTCAAGTTTTGACACTTTCAATGGAAAACTATTTAATTTAGGTTATTTTTAGGTTAGGTTTACCATTTTCATCTTAATTCTTATCTTTAAAATAATTTACACCACGGAGTTGTTACTAAAAATTGCAATTGATATAATAAAACAAATTAGAGAATACATTTCAAACAATGTTACCGTTATTAAAGTTCTGACGAGCTTACTGGAAAACTGTTTATATTATTATACTAGGGAATTAATTAAAGTGTATTCACATAACAAAAAATACCATATGTGCGGTAAAAAATTAAAATATTCTTTTGTTACAAAATGATTTCCAATCCAAGATCCAACCACTATTTTACAGTACAAACAGTTATGCTCCAAACACTTCAGTATATATAAGACACGATCTAAATTAAAACTTTCTGCAATATCTTCTGAAGCAAATTGAGAACACCCACTGTTACCAAAAGGGGAATAATGAATAATGAATTAAGTATAAGAAAAAAATATGAAATGCAAAAACGGTTAGAAAAAAATGGGAAATACTTACTGAGGTCCCGTTCTTTATTCTCCAATATCTAAATTGTATTCAAGCCATCGCTTCAGAGAAATAAAGGTTATGGAAAACATACGTCAGTCTAATCTCGTTTAAATTGATATAAGATAAAAACGGTTTTTCCTTAAAAGGAAAAGGTTAGTCTTGGAAAAAAAGGAAAGATAAAATTATAAATTTGCTCCTTTTTACCTTCAGGGTAGAATTTATGATATTGGTGCCACTTAACACTCAGATAAAATATTCCAGATAGAAATATTAAATGTGCAAATGTTATATTACATATAATTACATTGCAATAGCTTAAAAGATTCTCACCTCTTTTTATCAGTAGATGTTCTGTTTTTAATACATATTTGGCAGTTTCTTTTTCGTCTTGACATCTATCAAACTGAATAATTGGCGTTTATAAAATTGTATCGTACATTATGGAACACCCTGTAGTGTTTGTGCAATTGTAAAAATAGTTGTTCTATAAAAAAACGGTTTTTTTAGTGATAATACATATTTATTAGGTTGTTAAGAAAGTTAGTATTAAATGCTGTAGTTTCAAATTAATTTATACTAAATTACTTTGACTTTACAATAATTTAAGAGGAAATATCCTAATTGATATACCACCGAAATAATCAATAATATTAAATTCACGATATTAAAAAGTCACGATATTGTAGAAAGTATAAAGAAAAACTCTTGAAGGTTTATTTATTGAAGTACAAGGATTTAAGAAAAATTATTAAATGGTAACTTGAGATTGCAAATAAAATTTATATAGAAATTGTTCAGAACTCTATTCTAATGATTCTGGAGTGTTTTGGTCGTATATTAGTAGAAAAAGTAATTCAACGAGAATACCGGATAGGCTGGATTTTTATGATGACAAATTTTTTGGTACTCCAAATTCTATTGTGAATGCTTTTGGGAGTTTTTTCGCTAGTGTTTATGATACTGCTACTGGACATTTAGGGAGAAGGGTGAGTGATTCTTGTTTTGCTCATCATATAGTTATTGACTATTTTGATGAACAGGAAGTTAAGGATGGAATAAAAAAATTGAAGCCTAAATTAACATCAGGCTACAATAATGTTCCAGCATTTTTAGTTCGAGATTGTTTGTCTGTGTTCTCTAAACCTTTGAGTAAGGCTCAACAGTTTGGAAAGGTTGACAAATTGTGAAGATTCCTACTATCTTACCTCACTAATCATTTATATATAATGCAAATATGGGGGTATCCCAGAGTTCCAGTCCTGTCCCGCTGTTCTTTCTGATGCACATTGATGTGCATTGATGTGCACCAGGCTTTTGGATTGTGAAAGTCTCATGTTTGCAGATGACTTGAAACTTTTTAAAATTGTAAACAACATCCAGAATTGTAAGGGACTGCAGAGAAATTTGGAAAAAGTGAATGATTGGTGTAAGTTGAATGGGCAATCAACTATTAAGAAGTGCAAAGTAGTAAAATTTTCTAATAACTTAAATAACTTTAAGATCAATTATTGCATAAACGCCTGTATTCTGGAACAAGTCCCTAATTTTAAAGATTTAGGAATAACTTTCGTCAAAGCATTCTTTTGGGAGTCACATACATAATGTACTGAATAGTGCTTTTAAATCGCTTGGGTTTATAATACGTAATTGTAGATCATTTGATAATTGTGATGCTCTAAAGAGTTTGTTCTCTGCTTGTGTTAGATCTAAAATTGAGTATGGTTCTGTGGTGTCAGCCCCATATTACAAAAACCGTACGAAACATTTGAAGGACGTGCAACGGCGATTTTTAAACTTTTTTTACTTTAAATCCTTTGCCGTTTACCCGGGAAGAGACTTTGATCATCATCAGTTGCTAATTAGTCAGTTCTTTTTTGACCGTAAACATCGAGAGCAAGAATTAAGTGATATTATTGAAAAGCAACATCCTAAAAAACTGTAGATGCAAGGTCGTTCGAAAGGCACGAACATTTGAGGCCGAGCTGGAAAGTTTGAATTAAATGAGCGAATAAAAGCCAAAAGAGGTGGAGGATGAAGAATTGGAAACAATGCTGGAAGAAAAACCATGCCATACTACTTGAACAAAAAATCAGCACATTTTCACAACTCTACTCTTCATTAGGTGAACTCAAGTCTATCCCCTAAAACAGTTGACGGTACACGGTAGATTTTTAAGACCTGCACAGCAAAAATACATAGTGCGATGTACGTAAATGTTTAAACTCCAAATATGTCACGGTACAAAATTACAACCCTTGTAAAATTAGTCTCTATAGACCCAAGTTATTTTATACGTAAAATGTTCAGACTTTGATATCTCTTTTAATATACGTACACCTTTCCCGAATGATATAAACTAATTAAAAAACATTATTCAACTTTTTACGCGGTAACTGTGAAATGTGAGTTTTAATTTTATTTTCTAATTAGCCTAAATTAGCACTAAAAAGTGTCAAAATGATATATGGTGATGCATCAACCGTTCCCCACTATCGTGATAACAAAAACAATAAAAAATGGGAGCTGCCATTTCTGACAGAATGAAACGCATCACATACATACGTTTACATTTCGAAAAAAAGTGCTAAGTCAAGACTCGAAAATTAACTTTGATGGCATAATCAGTATAATATCATAAGTACGTTCCTTTAAGCCAGCTCTTCGTATATCTAATTAGAAGTAAAGGATTTTTTTTTGCTAAAAACTGCGGAAAAAAACTTTCCTCTCTGTTAATTATAATTCTCTTAAAAGGTTCTTAAACTTTACAAAAAAGTATCAGGTGTAAGTTAATAAATACAGGGTTGTTAGACTAGAAATATAAAATTCATTATATATGAGGGCGACTCGAAGTTTCTAGCTTAACAACCAAAAATATTGTTATAATTTTCAAAGCGTCTTTAATAATTCTACCCCTTCCCAGAAGGCAATGGCAGCCAAAATTTCTTACTTCAAGTTAAAACATCTACCAAGAAGAAATTTTTTTGAAGTTACAACAGAACCAAATCTGATGAATACTTTGGATATTCTAATAATTCTTTCTTTTTTTTCCTACTTTCTTCTTCAAACCGGGTCCTTCTCAAGAAATTTATTATAGCTATCGGATGTTTTAGGTTCCTCAAGAAAATTATGCATAGCCTTTTATATCGATGGAACCGTTTTGTCTCTGATGAAGTTTCATTAACGCTTACCTATTATTTTCACTGCTCTTTGTATTCTGGTGTATACCGATAAACCTGTATGTGTTATGGTTATAAAACCAAAAAAAGAACCAAGCCTCCGTTAAAAGAATAAAACCTTGCATTTAAGTGCATTTTTGTTCGATTAAAAGCAAATTGCGTACCCATCCTGCACATCCTGCAAATCCTGCAGATCCTTTTATACACAATTTCTTAGTTAAAATTTAAAAAGTTGATAAATTTGAGATACTTACTAACTGAAACTACTTTGTCATCATCATCGTCAAATCCTAACTATTTACACTAGTGATCTACTGGTACTATTCCATCTTTCAATATATCACGAAGCAAATTTAAATTTAATATATATATAGGTATATAGTCAGAGCTGATCTGTGAAAGGCACAAATGGACCCGATAGAGATTGAGGATAGAAGAACGTACAGAAACAAAATACATATGTGGAACGTTGCATCGGAGATGGAAGTTACGAGGAGACGGGGACAGAGTGTATGGAGGAGAGAAAGAGAATACATGGAGAAAGGATGAGAGAGGTGTGGACGATCAGAAAGAACACTCGAAAATGAGTCATCTATATATATATATATATATATATATATATATATATATATATATATATATATATATATATATTGCTAGCATTATATATTATATTATATATATATATATATATTTGATTATTATATATATATATATATATATATTTGATTGCATAGCAGGCTAATGGAAAGAGATGATAACAGAGATTTTTTAACTGTGATCCACGCCCTCTGTGTATACCTTCAGCGGCCACCATAGCGTCAGCAAGTATCCCTCAGGGCCAATATCTGGTCTTATAACCGTCATCGACCGGGCTTGAAATGAACTGAAGAAAAGCGTCTGAAACAAATCCGTAGAGGTCTCACCATTCATTTGGGATTTTTGCCCCCAAGAATCCCTCTTCAGCTGGTAGGGTGGTATTCGTCTTTTTTTAGACTCTTTAATTTAATCTTTATCATCACTGAAGGAAACGATCAGGGCCAGGCCATGTCAACTAGCCATGTTGATGGCGACAGTTAAAACTACGCGGTTTTAAAGACACAGCTGTAGAACAAATGTATGTCGAAAAGTAAACAATAGAAATGTTATTTCTTCAAAAGGTGTGTGAAAACTATATTTTTCATTAATTTTCATTACCGACAACAAAAGAACACAATATATCACACAATATACAGATTGTCGAATATTGTCGTTACTTAAATCTAAATCAGATATTTTAAAACTCATCGCCTGCGAATTCCCCAGATCCCAATCTACCAAGCTCGACATAAAGCAGAACGCTTATTTTGAATAAATACATACTTAGGTTGACCCTAATCGAAAAACAATAGCACACTGTGTGTGTTTGTGAATTCAGTATTTTATACACTTTATAGATTTTACAAATAAGTTATTTTACGAATCAGCTTGATAATAAGAAACCAAAAAAGTTATACTGATACAAGTGAATATATATATATATATATATATATATATATATATATATATATATATATATATATATATATATATATATATATATATATATATATGAGCAGTGGTTAGTTGCTTGACCGGGAGGAAGCGCCACCCATCCCTTATATTGGAGGACACATGTTTCATCTGTTGGTGGTTAGACTCATCAGGGTACCGACTTATGCTCTCTCGCCAAGAATAGGCAACCAAAAACTTGTAGGCTTTGAAAATTAAACAAAAATTGTGTTGTTTGAAAGAAGCTATCATTGTGTTATTTGAAAGCTGTTGTATTTGAATGTGTATATAAATAAAGTTTTAATTCAGCTGCAACGATGTAAGTCTACGCGTTTAATTATTAATTAATATTAATTATTGTTAACTGTATAATTATGTTATTAATTATATATTATATTATTATTAATTATATAGCGTATTAAAACAATACGGTGTTCCCATTTTAAAAAAATATTGATTTAGTAGGTACTGAAGAAATTTGGCAACACAGGAAAGCATTGTTTGTAAATTTTTCTTAGTCAAGTTATTTCCTACAACTTTGCATTTGGAAGTGTGTATTATATATATATATATATATATATATATATATATATATATATATATATATATATATATATATATATAATATTTCCTTTTGTGGATCAGACCTTGACGTGGTAAAGGGGTTTGAGTAGGACAATGAAGCTTTGAGCCATGCTGTCTGGAGCGTAAGTTCCTGGGAGGGTTACCCCTGGCGGAAGGCAGAGGTCTCAGACTGACATGATCCAAAATATGCCAACCCGCATTGGACCAGCGTGGCAGATTAGGGTCCATGCCTTCGACATGACAGTACAACTTCAAACACGGCCCTCATTCCCCGGCGGCCAAGGGGCAACTACCTACCGCAGCGGGAAGATCTGCTCCAAGGCAGAGTATGATGCTTAAATCATCTTAGATTCACAGATGATATCGTTCTTCTTTCACAAGACCCAGAGGAGCTGTAAAAACACTTACAAGAGCTGCAAAGGGATGCGGAATCATTTGGCTTGAAAATAAGCCAGAAGAAGAGTCAGATCATGTTCAATAAATTTGCTGAGGACAAAAGGATTTCTGTTTTAGAAACGGCTTTAGAAGTTGTGGATCACAACATATATCTTGGGCAGAGGGTTTCAATGGAAGGGGATATCGTCCGGGAGGTGAAACGACGCGTTAAATGTGGTTAGCAGGCATATGGCAGGCTCAACATAGTGTTTAAGAGTAAACTACCACTTTGCCCGAAAAGAAAAGTCTTTGATCAGTGTGTCCTGTCCGCTTTGACAAACGGAAGTAAGACCTGCACACTCACATCACAGTCAGTTCAAAAACTCTTCGAGTAGCACAGAGGGGAATGGAAAGATGTATGCTTGGCATTACTAGACGGGATACAAAGACCTCCACATGGATTAGAGGACAGACGAAATTGAGTGACATCATTGGAAGAATAAAGCAATTGAAAAGGAAGTGGGCAGGCCATGTAGCAAGGGCGATGGGATGAAAGATGTACCAGGGCGGTCCTGGACTGGATACCGCTTGATTGCAAACGTCCACGGAGAAGACCGAAAATAGGATATATATATATATATATATATATATATATATATATATATATATATATATATATATATATATATATATATATCAATATCAACCACCAAATATCATGCAGTACAACTTTTTTCATAACATTTACTTTATTTTCTACTTTTCGATCTCTTACAACTTGCAGGACAATTGAATACAAAGAGAAAAAAATATATATTTTTCATTATTTTTTTGGCTGTGTATCAGTTTCGTGGAATAATGGAGTCTATGAACGCAATGTTAGGGCTTCAACCTTTACTTGTTGAATTGAAACCTAAATATGCAATTGGGACGTGTCAAAAGGAAACCATATAAGCGATACAGAAATTTTAGCCTTTTATAGGGTGAGGTCCATAGTTCAATTTTCAATGAAATCTACGAAAAAGGAAAAGGTTTTTCTTTAATTACACATATCCAGTTCTTTTTTTGAGCTTTGAGGCTCGCGAGCATATTAATAAATAGATTTACTACGTTCTGAAACGTAATATGATGTCTCGTCTATTTAGATGGACGTACGTACAAGCACAGTTCTCGACTTACAAGAAGCAGTTTGTTAACATAGTTTTACTGGTCCTCATACCTCACGAGTCACTTAAGAAAAACTAAACGAAGTGGAATCAGAAGTTCTGCCTCATCTACCTTATTATCTTAAGATTACTCCATCTTTCGTTCGTCTGAAAACTTTACTGGGAAAACTTTGAACAATAAAGAGCCACTCAGAGATGGCACTATTACATTTCTCCTTGGTGGAATATTACTTTTACCAAACCGTTACCAACTTCACGCTAACAGATATAATAAAGGGTTGTCCAATAAGAGTGCCAAAACTTTAGAATGAGGCACAATGCTAACTACAAACGATAATCCGGTAATTTTAATTTTATCTTGAGGAACAAATAATGGCATTATGTTTTGTGAAGTGCGCTTGGTCGGATAAAAAAAATATTCCCAAGGTTGGAGCGCGTTCCAAGTTCCAGTTTCTACGCGCCCTTGAATTGTGTATCTTTCCATGCTGAATGGATGCAATGTACTCCATACAACAACCGGTGAGTGACATATTAATTTGAAACAGCGTTGCCGCTATTACGTTTCAAAGTTCTGACACTCTTATTTGAAAACTCTAATTATTTTAAAACGTATATCTTAGTTGTCTTTTGGATAAAATATCATTGTTATTGTCGGCTGTATAAAGTTGAATAAAGAGCATTTTTTACACACACACATATATATATATATATATATATATATATATATATATATATATATATATATATATATATATATATATATGTATAGTTGGCCAGTTGAAATGTTATATATGCCAATGAAAGTTATATATATGGCCAGTTGACCTGGCCTGGCCCCGATCGTCTCTCCCAACTGCTTTTCTTGCGTTTGTCTGGAGCTCGGCTGATGACGGCTGAAAGGCTAGAGACCGGTCCCGAGAGACACGTGACGTCGCATGGTGGACAGTTGAGCGAAGGCGATCGGTGGCATCACGTGGAGAAAGGGTGAGAGGTTTCACCCTAGGAGAAAGGGTGAAAAGTTTCTGTATATATATATATATATATATATATATATATATATATATATATATATATGAACATTTTTGTTAGGTGTTTGACCGGGAATGAGCCCCATCCCCATCCCTGCAATTGGAGGGCACATGTTTCGCCTCTCGATGTTCAGGCTCGTCAGGATACCGACACATGCTCTCCCGTCAAGAATAGGGAGAGCCCATCCACAGCCAGCAACCTATACCCTCGCCGACTTCCCGGCGTATATATGTATATGTGTATGTATATATATATATATATATATATATATATATATATATATATATATATATATATATATATATATATATATATAGAACTATATATATAACTATATATATAGAATATATATATATAGAACTAACGAACTAATTAAGAACTAATTAATCGAACTTGACAACATACATTGGGATATTATTGGGCTCTGTCATACACGAAGAAAGGGCGAATAGTTAATCAAACTAGAATCAACTGGTCACGTACTCTACACCCGAGGTACGGAGGATGGACGATGTGGGGGAATTGGATTCCTCATCAATCGAAAGCTGAAAGACAGTGTAGTAAAATTTGATAGTATATCAGACCGATTAGCCCAATGCATCATTCAGCTGAATAAAAAGTTTGAGCTTCAAATCGTCCAAGCTTATACACCAACTATAAGCTATGGGGATGAGGAAATTAAAGAATTTTTATGATGATGTCACTTAACTTTTAAACAAGGAGAAGTGTAGGTATAAAATCCTGAAAAAATGAGAATATGTTAAAATGCAACTAGCCCATATGGAAATGGTGAGCGGGATAATAGAGGTGACAGGCTGGTTGACTCTGCTGAAGGACAAGAACTCTATATTATGAATTTGTTTTATAAGAAAAAATCAACAGAAAATTGACATTTAAAAGGACATTTTCATCTGGACTCACAAGTGAAATTAATCAATGATGTAATCACATCATGTCAAACGATAAAACAATATTTTGGAAATGTACTGTCCTTGACCATTTTAATGTGGGAAGTGACCACCGAATGGTACGAGCAAAGATTAGAATAAACTGCCGAAAAGAGCGCGAAATAATGTTAACATTTAAAAGGGGCAAAGTGGATTCTGTTAAACTGCTGGAGAGGGGCAGAGATTTTTAAATTGCCGAACCGCTTTGCTGTGTTGCAAAACCCGGAGGAGGTGGAAATTACAGACCAATATGAAGAAATCGCCAACAGTGTGCTTGAAATGGCTGCTTCAATAGCACCAGAAGATAAATGTTTCAAAGAGTCAAAAATCTCCAATGAGACCATTAATTTAATGAAAAAACGATGGACAATGAAGAATGCAGACAGTCCTGTTGGCAAGGTGGAGTACGTTGGGCTTTGCAAAACCATCCGAAAACACGATGGACTGATGACATAATTCAGTATATTGGACCCGAATGTCTATAGCCTCTTCAGCATGCTTCCAACTCTCGCGGTATATAGATACATTACAAATCCAAAAAAATATACTGTATAATGGAGATGTTTTACCATGAAACAAATGTTTTCTACTGGAAATATTTCAGACCAACACTTTACCATCACCCCTCGTATAAGTAAATTTTCTAAAGTTCAGAAATTAATCAGTAAACCGGATTTTCTCCAAACTTAAGCTCAACTTACTACACTCGAAAGTCCTTCAAGGTATAATCATTGATATTTGATTAACATTTCATCAAAGTTCCAGACTAATTAAGTAATTTCTACAGAAAAAAAAACACGCTCCTTAACAAGGACTTTACTTCTTCCCGCATTTATCTGTTTTATTGTTGAAAACTGAAAAATAAATTTATTTTAGGTTAACGGAACAGATGTAAGCAGCTTTCCGCATGAGGATGCTGTTCGAGCATTTCTGACAGCACAGGAACCTATCGTAGTTGAAGTTAAAAGGCGAATATCAGATTCGCCAGTTCAAACCAGAGACGTTTCCAGATATGTATCCACAGCATGTCAAACCGAATTATCTGGTTTCCAGTGGATCGATGAAACTGCTATTGATTGTTTTACTCATGATATAGATTTAGAGGTAAGTGAACATTTATTTATGGTGATCCAATACATTACGTTAATGTTAAGCGTAAATAAATAATAATACAAAATACAGTTTCCTTAATATTAATCATTGTTATATATGTTCGATGACACTAGCGAACTCACTTGATAACTTGCATGACCTCAAAATGGCGTCCACGTAGTGGTTTCTTCAATTGAGGCAAAAGGACAAAGTCACAACGGTATTTGTTTGATTTTTACCAAAAAAATGAGGAACAATTATTGCGGTGTCGATCGTGCGTTATGGTGATGTAAAAACCATGAATTGTTTTGCCACGAGTGTGGATCTCTAGTACTTAATCGGCGATTACTCGGCTCAAGATCCTTGATTTTCGATCCTCGATTTTGAAAAACAACTCGATTATATGGATTACTTAAAGCGCGCAAATTTTTATAACAGCAGTCACCTTACTTTTTTATTGTAGTAGTGGATTTTCGTATTATTGACCCTGATTTCGATACAGCATTTGTGGTTTGATTTAGTTAAATCATAGGGTAAGAGCGTTGGGAGAAACCATCACTTCTCATGGCCTGTTTTGGAACCTCTCCTCATCAGATCCGCTTATCAAGGCAGACATATGAGAAATGGTTTCTCTTGTTTGAGCACGATCCTCGAGGGACCACAACCGAACTTCTAGTCAAATCAAAGGATACAGGAAGTTTCTGTCAGTACTTACCAGTTTTGGTATATCAGGTGCTACTCTAACTTCTATTTCTGAACAAACAAGTAATTTTAAGAAAAAATTGGGAGATTAATTGAAAAGGACTGCTTAAAATAGTCAGTAAAATAATAGTTAAACATCTAATTCTTATATAATTCCTACAATTTATATGAATAGGTCAAAATTTACAATTATGAATTATTTACAGTTTATTAAACATATTCTCTAGCATACTATAATATCTTAAATTCTCAATTTTATGTTTAATTTAGATGTTATTTTTTGATACATTTTCTTCGTTATAGCTCCGAATTAAATTTAGATCTTATCAGTTAATGAAATTTCTAGCTGAGCGATGTATCTCACTTTTTCCTCTGCAAATATTTCCTTTTTTGTTACGTAAAGCATATCTTTCAAAGATTTATTCTGTAAAATACTGTGCCACAGTTTTGCATTGAACAAGCAGCGAAGTTTACGACTTCAAAAAAATAAACTGGAAATAACTAGAATGAAATTTAAATTGAAATAAATGATAAAGCCCTTTTCAACAAGTTCAGTTTGCTCGCTACTTAGCTCATTTCAGTTGACCAATTTATATGCTGCAGTTTCTTCTGGAAACCAAAAGCCGTCTATTAAAAAACTTTATTATGTTTTTATTTCTTTTTTTTTAATTAACGAGTTTGAGCTGCCTGTCACCATATATCTCTCAGGAATTTAGTTTCTTCATCTTTTACAATTGCGAACTATTACAGTAACCGCTAAACTGGAACATATTTTAAGAAGTTGGCGACATTTATTAAAATTTTCATAAATTCACATCCTACGCGTTTAAACCCAAGGCTAGAGAGTAATCTCTTTGATTTTTTCTCCTTTTTCGACACACTTACGGCGCTATTAAATTTTACTTTGTTATTTATTGCATCCTGTGTTTTTTTATTGTCACATCAGTTGTTTTATATAGCCTAATTTAAATATATCAAAAACGGTATTTTATATCGTTACAGTTCATTGTATTTTATATTATAATTTATCAAGTTCGGTTGCTATAATCATTTAGTCAGGATAAAATACAATATTATATGCCATAAATAGCTGAACGATTTCTGTTTAATAGACTTTGAAGAACTTGTTATGAAAAATAATAAATGTTTGGATTGGTAATATCGATTTTTTCGCAAAATTTGGGCGTTTATTTTTGATAACAAAATATATTACCTTAATAATCAAAGTATTCGCCATTGCTAGCTATTACGTTTAAAAAACGCCGGTCGCGTTGGTGCGGCGGTAAGAGCGCCTGCTTTGCCGAATCCGCGCTGGAGCGATAGCTGGTTCGATTCCAGCGCTCGGATAGTTATTTTTCTTTCTTCTGTCCGTTTATCTTTCCTAAATGTTTGTGATTGTTTCTAGGCAAGAGTGTAAAATCCGACTACGAATTACCCCTCAGTCACGCCAGTTAAAGGCTGGGTAAGGCCGGATGCCTTCTGAGAAGTGTTCTACGTTGGTCACTCGCCAGTCGGTAGGTTTCCTGATAGACTTATGGGTAGGCACATAACCAAGGGTTTATAGCCCGAGGGGGGTGCAGGCCTGGGTTTGTCGGAAGCTGATGACCGTGGTTCGGAACCCACGTTAAGCTGTAGGTCCAGTCGCTAAATAGCCTAATTGCTGATGCGCCTCTAACCCAAACACTTTACTTTTTCGGTTCAATTTCATCAATTCATCATAATCATTTCACCAGGTTTCAGAAATTCGTAATATACAACTCCCCTACTATCCCACCAAAATACACAACAAAGCCCTTCTTTCCATGTATATTGCGCACTGATTGTGATGTTGAAGGCTGGCCTGGGTCTACTCATAATTTTTTGAGCTTTAGGTCAAAATAGATCCACTTTTCATCACTTGTCACAACTCGATGCAAAAAAAACCTTTTCTTTCCTACCTGGCAAGCAAAATTTCACAAGTGGTTGTAGAAAGCACAACGTGGTTTTCGCCTTTCAATATCTCTTATGGAATCAATTTTTCTTTCTTCTTGGTCTTTTCCAATGCGTGTAGACGTTCGGAAATGGTGGATTGGGCAACATTCAAGGCTTCTGCAAATTGTTTCAACGTATGAGTTGAGACTTCACCCAATAATGTTTGTAAATCTGCATCTTCAATCTTTTTCGGCTGTCTTGGACGCTCATCTTGAGCGTCTTGACTTTTGCATCAAAATCACCACTTTTAAATTTTAAATTTTTTGGGTTAGAGCATATTCACCATAAGATTCATCCAACAATCGATAACTTTCAGCAGCGGTTTTCTTTAAATGAAAGAAGGTTGTTAAACTTTCTTGCAAAACGTCTTTTTTTGGTATATAATTCGACATATTCAAATCTATGAAAGACTATGTTTTTTCTATGTTTACCCTCTAAAACGCCATGGACGTCATTAGTCTATACCAACAAATGTATTAGTAATGCCTTCTCTTACTTCCTTACTCTCCGAAACACCTATTATTTGAAGGAGTTTTGGCAGGAGCACAAAGCTTTAAACGAATAGTATGCAGATTGCGAGCTATATCACGAATGAAATAAAAAATTCTGGTCAAATTAGAAAAAAATGTAACAACTAATTTGAAAGTTATTGTTTTCTTACAGCAAAATATTGGATTGACAAATCCGAAAACGAACGTTCTGTTTATTTTTGTTTAATTTTCATTTTGGAAAATTTTCGAGAGCGATTCTAATGACATATTTTTTTGTGTGGTATGTCGAAGCGAAACTAATTATGTCTTAATTACTATTGGATTATTTTAAAGGAACGTAAATTGCTAATAACGATGTTGAGGAGCGGCACAGTTTTTTTATTTGAGCATTTAATTATATTTTCTTTTTAGGCAACATTTATATTTGGATACTACTCAAAATAAGTTCTCTACATTTAATTTAGCTGTAGATGGCAAAAATATTTATTTCAAATTGAAAGAATAATTCGAATCTGGAATGAGTTAGACAGGACTGCACCCAAATATTTTTTTGTGGTGTCAGTGTTTGAAAATTTCAGTTAGGGCTAAATGAGTGTGAAGAGCGGATGGTGCGCATTTACGGATGGTTATTTTTCATAAATAAAAATTGAAAAACTACTTCCTAATTTAACAACAATTGAACAAATTTGAATTAATTTTGATGTTTTAGTATCTATATATATATATATATATATATATATATATATATATATATATATATATATATATATATATATATATATATATATATATATATATATATATATATATATATATATATATATAGAGAGAGAGAGAGAGAGAGAGAGAGAGAGATTGAAGTAATATTGATATTAATATCCTATGCTATGTAACTTCTTGTTATTATATATAAATATATATTTTTTACAAATATATATGTTTTGATATTTTTTTGCCTACTGTAGTTTTACTGGAGGGTGCTTTTTTATTATATAGTATATTTAAATGTTAATTCATGAAGGAAATATGTTTTAAATTAAAATTCATATAAAACCCTGTAAATTAAACAGACGCGAGTACAAATTCGAAAATAATATTATAATCAAATTGGAATTACTTTTTAATTCAAAAACCAAATCAAATATATAAAATGTCGTCCTGTTATTTCCCTAAAAGTTTTGGGGTAAGCAAATTTTCCGAAAATCGATCTTCGAAATCTAAATATGATTTTCCGGAATGATTACTTCAAGAAATTAAATGTTGACCTTCTCTCTTGCCGTTCCCAATTGATACAAATTTAATACTTGACGAAGAGAATATGGCCTCGAGAGATCTACTTGGACCTTCAGATAACATCAAAGCTATTCCTTGTTTACCCTTAGTCCGAATCCCAGCCGATAATGCAAATAAAGAAAACGATAAAGCAGCTTTGCTACATTTTTTTTTTCTTTCTGGTTTCGTATAACGGATACTGTGATGCCCAGACAACACTAAAAACAAAGGAGAATCTATCTCTTCTATTAACCGGACTCTTAATTAAAAACTTATTGTGGTTGGTTTCGGTGGAACAAGAGACAGTTTAAGATAAATGACAACTCTTTGGATGGTGTATTAAATCGATTCCTTCGATGGCTTAAACTTTGATTTATCGATACCATTATGAAGACCCGGTGATTTATTTTGACCTGGTTGAAGGATTCTTACTGTCATAATTGGTCTGAATAATGTCACTGAAACATTTGTCAAATATATTGCGCTATTGTTTCCGATGACCTAAAGCTCTACGCTAAATAATAGTTATTTATCTTTCAATGGAAGGTAATTTTAAACGTAAAAATATATTTTAAATCTAAATCGATAATAAAATATTAAGATTATCAACTAAATTCTTTTAAAATGTACAATAGGGTGGGCCGAATATCCATTTTTTTCAAATTTCTTTAAATAATACCGAAAATATTTTCATTATGCCAAAAAAATTTGTGCCAAGGGAAAAAATTTTAAATCGATATCTTAGACTCCTCAAAGTTAGTCAAAGTTCAAAGTTTTCAAAAAAATTTTTTCTCAACTTACTTTGATCGAAAATTTAATTCTCTGCAATAAAGGTCCTTACACCAAATTAAGTATAAATAAAGAGAAAATTGTTGAAAAACTTTGAACTTGGACTAACTTTGAGGTGCCTAAGATATCGACTTAAAATTTTTTCCTTTGGCACAAATTTTTGTTTTTGGCATAATGAAAAATATTTTCAGTATTATTAAAAGAAATTCGAAAAAAAAACGGATTTACGGCCCACCCTAATATATAATGTTACAAGTAAATAACTAAGCAGTTATATCTTACCAAATAGACAAACCTATTCGAAACTAACTATTTCCCTTCTCTCTTTCTCTTCTGTAATGTTACATGTCATGTTCAAAACATAAAAATAACGATTGCAAACGATCCAAGGGTGCAAAGGGTTCATTTGCATAAAATCATTATGTTGTCTATCTGATGGAATTTATTGAATCGTCATGTACATTTAATTGCTTACACCGAACTAAGGACTCAAATAAGGATTGCTCACAAATGATGAAACTATAGAATGCAATGCCTCGTTTGCCAAAACTTGCCTCATTTCCGTAGACTCAAAAGGCTTCTGACGGACAAATTAAAAAAAACAGTAAAAAAAATCATCACTCAAGCTTAAGAGAGATGATTAATGATCTAGAGATGTCTTATGAATCCGTTTGAATCATTTTAGTTCATGTTTTGAATGGGAATTGCGGTTTGTTTCGAAGAGACTAGTTTTTTTCCAAAAAGAGCACAGCATCGGACTGTTGTCTTAGATTATCGTAGCATTGTTTATTCGGATTTCCTTCCGAAGGGCAACCCATAATATAATGTATTATCTGGGCGCTATAACCTTTTGAGAACGAATGTTCGCTTGAAGACATCAGATTTATTAAAGAAAAAATCTTGTATTTTGCACCGCGATTGCCAGATCTGATCCGGTGTAACTTTTGTGTTCTGCAAACTCAAATTACCACTCCATGGAAGCAATAAACCAAATTTACAGAAGAAGCTGAATGCCATACCGGGAATAACTGTTTTGAAGACTGGATTATTCCCTTGCATAAGTCAATTACATAAAATTTTAAAGGTGTCACAAAAAGTAGATGATTAACGCAATATTTTGTGAAAAAATGTACTATTGAGCACATTTTTGATATTGTTGTTCGTAGTTGTTAAGATAAAATATTCAAAATCTAATGCACCAAGAAGTTAGAGACAATTTATTCCTGATTTAAAGGGCTTTATATTCAAGCTCGTACCTTAAATTAAAGCACATTTGCTTCTTGAATATTATTTAAACATATTTAGAGCATTTTCCTAATTTTAATTAATACTTGAGTTGGAGCGTCAAACCGTGACCAGATTTAATAAAACGATTATGATGGAAAAGTTTCTTTGCAAAAGACGATAAATGTTTGTTTTCCTATCGCATTTTATCGTTGTTTCGTTATTTATTGTAACGAAAACTGGAAGTTACTCAACACGAAAAGTAAACACGAAGTTTTTATATATATCTTTTTATAAGCTCAATCTTTAATAACATAAAAAAAAACGATATAAAACTAAAATGTAGATACAGTGTTGTATGCGAAACCAACAATAAAAAATTTCTGCTATTCCTACACACTGATGATATATGGTAAGAGAAATTATTTCACTAATTCCAGTAAAAATAACGCTGGTATTTTTACCCTAACGACGGTAGGAATTTACGTTTCAGTTAAAAATGTATTTTTCAATTTTCAACATGACCTGATCGGAGTAGTAGTAATGATTAGGGCTATTTTAAAAAATATTTGATATGTATGCAGTAATTGAGAGTATAATCCATTCAATATGAGTTCAAATTGGGTTTAAACAATTTATGAGGTGGATACAAAAGTTCGTCCCGATTTTGGCGCGAAACTCAAGTGTTATCTACTTCGTAGGTAGAAAGTTGTGATGTTATTTAACAGAAGAAATCTCAGGGAATATTCGGGGAAAAAATTGTGTTATGTGGTGGTTTTTAAAATTTTGCTAAGCTTGTAAAGTGACAGGAAATAAGAAGCATTTTCGATATATTATTCTTTTTATTTTCGAAAAAACAAGAATTATACAGGCCAACAGTTGTTTTGGCACCAAGGTATTTGAAGCTAATTTCATATGAATTTGATGCCCTGCATTCAAATTTCTATCAAAATCAAATCAAATCAAATAAAAAAAATACTAAACACGGGATTTTTATTATTATATTATACAAATATATATATATATATATATATATATATATATATATATATATATATATATATATATATATATATATATATATATATATATACATTTACAACAAAAAATGCCTATCTAAAAACACAAAACTGAGACATTACAATACAGTTATTAAGCCAGAATGTCTATATGCTGCAGAAACACTCATTTTGAATAGAAAGACAGACATCGAGGACATTGAAAAGAAGGAAAGAAAAATTATAAGAAAACTCTAAACCCCAAACTCTAGGCCCCAAACAAATATATACAACATACTTCGAGAAAACCAAGAAATCGAACAATACACAGATATACATAGCGATATGAGAAAAAGAAGACTTAAGTTTTACGGACACATAAAACGGATGAATCCGAGTAGGCTAACTAGACAAATAGTCGAATTTTATGAAAATAGGAGTAGAGCTAAAGTAGAAATAATTAAATGGATTGCTGCATTTAAAGAGGACCTAAGATCAGCAAATATTACACAATGTGAAATTCAGGATAGAGGCTGTTTCAGACACAAGGTTGACGTTTGGAAGGTTGGTCAGAGAGAAAAATGTAAGAAGACTGGAACACTAGGGCCCATACGTGGATTCACGTATGGGCCCTGGTGGACCACGCGAACTACAATTAGAGGCGTTTGTTGTTGTTAGCCTTCCTTTGCGCCCATACTGATTTCATTCTTTCACTATGAGCTTTTTTCCTTTCGTCAGACCAAGTTGTTTCGGTCTTCCCGCATTTTTCTCTCTAGCCAACTTCCAACAGTTTCTATCCGAAATTTCACCTTCTGTAATATTTGCTGATCTTGGGTCCTCTTTAATTGCAGCAATCCATTTAGTTGTATCTATTTCTGCTCTACTCCAATTTTGATAAAATTCAACTCATTCTCTAGTTAGCCTACTCGGATTCATTCGTTTTATATCTCCGAAAAATTTGAGTCTTCTTTTTCTCATAACGCATATTCTCACTATCTGCGTATTGTTCAATTTCTTGGTTTTCTCAAAGTCGGTAAGTACTATTTATTTGTTTGGGATCTTTGGGGAAGATTTTTCTTTATTTCTTATCAATCTCCTCGATGTCTTTTTTTCTATTCAAAATAAGCATTTCTACGCCATATAAACATTCTGGTTTAATAGCTGTGTTATAATGTCTCAGTTTTGTGTTTTTAGATATACATTTTTTGTTGTAAATATTTTGTGTAACTCTCAATGCAGTTTCCATTTTTTGACATCTACCCTTATTGGCCGCTTTTTTCAACCCGTTTTGCATGATTATTTCACCCAAATATTTCAATTGAGAGACTCGTCTGATGTTACCATATTTTGTTTTTAGAAATGGTGTTCTTAGTCTGTTGCAGGTCATGTATTGTGTCTTTTCAAAGGAAATTTGGAGTCCTACCTTTTCTGCTGTTTCTTTTAGGATTTCAATCTGTTTTTGAGCCGCTAATACATCTTGAGCTAAATTTGCTAGATCATCAGCAAATGCCAGACAATCAATTTTGATGTTGGTTCTCCCCAGTTTAATGGGCTGGTCAATATTCAGGGCCGATTTTGTTACACGCCACTTCTGTATTACTTTTTCTAGAACACAGTTAAATAAGAGTGGCAAGAGTCCATCCCCTTGTGTCGCTCTGAGATGTCATCGATGAATTTAACTTTTGACCTTGTGTTAGTGTTGCTTTAATAGTTGCCAGCGTTTTCAGATCTAGTCGTTGTTCTTTCAAGATTTGGAATAAATATTCGCAGTCAATAGAATCATATGCATTTTTGAAATCCACAAATGTACAGGAGAGATTTTTATTGTATAGTTATTGATGTCTTAGAATCAACTTTAGATTCAAGATCTGTTCCGGGCAGAATCTGCTTGATATTCACCAATTTTAGATTTTAACTGTCCCTGTGCTCTGTCCAGTAGACATTGACATAGAATTTTGTAACAAAGTATAAAGATAAATTGAAATACATTTTGAAATTAATTTATTGTTAAGATTATCAAACAGAAATGGATCTATTATTTTGATTAAATTGTAGTTTTTAGTAAATACAAAATGGGACGAACTTTTACAAGTTTGATATATGTTCTATTATTGATTATTTAGTAATTATTATGAATTATTTTAAGATGGGAAGAAATTCAAATTAAAACGAGCAAGATAAATTGAAATGTATTTTGCAATTAATTTACCGTTCTCGAAATAAAGAGCTTTATATTCAAGATCGTGGCTAAAATGAAAGCACTTTTACTTCTTGGATATTACCTAAACACATTCAAAACTGCCTTAAAATATTAAAGCATCGTTTTCCTAATTTTAATTAATATTTGAGTTAGAGCGTCAAACCGTGACCAGATTTAATAAAATGATTATGGTGGGAAAGTTTCTCTGCAGAACACGATAAATGTTTTCCTATCACATTTTATATTTCTTTCTGTAAAGGGAATTGGGAGACACACACCACAAAAAAAAAGACAAAAACAAAGCCTATACGTTTTGTTTCTGTATAATATTTTTATCATTTTATCTTATCTCTTAATATCATAAGAATAGAAATAAAACTAAAATAAATATAAAGGCAAACTACTATATTCTATGGAGGAAATGTGGTAAAACTTTCAATAAAAAGTTCCTACCATTGCTACACATCGATGATATGTGGTGAAAGGAAATATATTTCCACTAATTCAAATAAAAATAGCATTCGTATTTTTACTCTATATGACGGTATGCATTTACGCTCTAGTTAAAAAATTGATTTTTTAATTTTCAACTTGTTCAGGTGAGAGTGGTAATAATTAGAATTATTTATAAAATATTTTACGTAATAATTATAAAAATGAATTAATCTACTAATTCAGTTTTTCATCACATATTATTTCGGCTAAATTATAAACAATTAAAGTGAGACATTATACAATTATGACCAAAAAGTAAGGTGACTTTTTAATAAAACACAAAGTATGAGGGTGAATCAAATATAAACCGGTTTTATACATGTTTATTATTTATAACATACTATAAAAAAAGCTATTGATCATTTTTCGACATAGTCTCGTCCACGCTTTACACATTTTTCCCAGCGGTTTGGAAGCTTGTGAATTCCTTGCTGGTAGAAAGTTCCAAAGCATTTTTCAAAGGCGCAAACAAAAAATAATCACAGAGTGACAAATCTGGGCTGTATGGAGGGTGTTCAAGGGTTTCCCAATGCATATTCTCCAGTTTTTCTTTCGTCAACACCGCTGTGTGTGGCCTGGCGTTGTCATGGAGAAGGAGGACGTCTCTGATGGAGACACCGCGTCTTTCGCTCCCGTAAGCAGATTTCCTTGCTTTCAACAACTGATAGTAGTAGGCAGTATTAAGCGTGCGTCGATCATGTAGAAAATCAATCAGCAAAACTCCCTTCCAGTCGAAAAAAACGCTCGCGAGAACCTTACCAGTTGAGAGACGGGTTTTGGCCTTTACAGAGTAGGTTTCGTCTTTCCTTCGGCATTATCGCCAGATAGTTCGAACAAATTGTTCCAGTAAATTCAACATACACACAATTTTATTGGTGTGGACCCAGCTTTAGACAGGGTATCGTCCCCATACTGAACCTTCATCCGAGTTAATATCTCGGATGGTTTAACGCAATAAAAATTTTATTATAACCCGTTGCGCCCGCTAACCTCTTATTTATTTATTCATCAATAAATCGTTTGTTTGATATTTAGAAACTAATTGACGAGGAATTGTTTTGTCAGCGATTACAAGATCATTAATTTTGGTAATGTTTTCTTCATTGGTTGACACAGAAGGTCTTCCTGAACGAGGTTCACCGTCATCAGCTTCTCTACCATCACTAAAGCCTTTGTACCCCTTGTAAATATTTTTTTTGCATAGCTATATCGCTGTAACATTTTCTTAACATATTTAATGCCTCAGCACAATAAATTTCATTTTCTTAGACAAAATTTAATGCAAATCCTTTGCTTAATAAATTTAACCATTTAAAAACATCGCCGACAACATTTTTTAACAAATACAAAAGACGCTATAAATTATAAATTAACAAACGAAATGATATGAACGGTTTGTCAAATGTCAAGGAGATGTAAAATATGCAAATTTTAAAATATCACCTTATTTTTTGTTCATAATAGTATAATCGCCCCTTTCATGCCACACTTATCATCCCTAACAATCAAAAGGAGCATGGAGACAAATTGAAACTTATTTTCAAACTAATGCTAATCTATTTGTTCAAGCTCAAGTTTAAAATTCAAGCACGTCTGCTTCTTAATATTATCTAAGAACGTTTAAAACTGCCTTAAAATATTATGGGGTAATTTTCCTGATTTTTATTAACTTTTGTTTAATAGGGTGAGATCGAATATATTTTATTTCATTATTTACGGCATTTATTATAAAAACAACTGAGATGCACACATCATCAAAGAAAAGAAGATTTTTTACTTTTTGTTTCTATATACCAGGTGTGTAAATAAAGTAATAAACTGGTGGCGTAGCGTTCGATATGGCAATACTGTTGGCTTCTCTTAGGGAGGGGAGACAAACCAACATCTGATGCATCTTCAGTATGAATTTGAACTATGTAAGGTGCCTTGATGGTCGGTAGCTATTAATTTCGTGAATCGAATTTTTGTAAGGCCTTCTGACAATGAGTTAGAACAATTTCGAGCTGTCAAGTTTTGTTTCAGACTTGGGGTAGCTGATAACCTAGGCTTTTGATACTGTTTCCATAGATCTGTTAAAGTTTTGCAAAAGTCTCGTGAAACTCAAACTGAAGACCCAAGAGATGTTGCTCTGCCTCCCCTCCAAAGGGGGTAATAGTATGGCAATAGTATAACATTTTTTATTATTTTATGTTATTATAAAATCAAGTAAATTAAAACAAATATAAAATTTTTACATTTTATGTTGTAAAACGTCCATTAAATAATTTTTAATATAGCGAGAAAATAATTCCACTAATTAAAATAAAAATCACATTCATATTTTTTACACTATACGTGGCATGAATTAAAGCACCTATTAAAAAATGTTTTTTTTTTTTAATTTCCAGCTTGTTCAAATAAAAGTGGTAATAGAATTATTACAAAATTGCAATAATTCTATAAATCACTGAATATTGTAAGGGAGTAGTTCATCAAATATAATTTCAGTTAAATTTTAAAGAATTAAAGTAGATTTAATTATGGATTTTACTTGAATTATTTGTACTTTTCCATTGAAAGAATAATTAAGAAATAGAGAGGGTAATATTCGTTGAAATATATGATTCCATTACATATTATAGATTATTGATTTTGACATCTGTTTGATAAGTAATGATTTTAATGGTTAATTTTTAAATTTTTAATTCATTTTAATATGCCTGAATTCAAGAGATTCATATTTAAGATTCATTTTATCTTTTAACAATAACATAAATATACATATAAAATTAATATAAATATAAGGATAAAGTTAAGGATAAGGATGAAGTTAAGAATTGTAGAAATTTCAATAGGAGGGGTAGAAAGATCTTAAACGATAGTTCGGCTAAGGGAAATTTAGTCACCACGCAGCGGTACACGGCAAAGGAGCGCTCGCTTTGTGTGCGCGAGTATTACCGCATCAACTATTCCGAAGCTCATTTCCACCTTAATGACCATGTCAGTAATCAAAATTGTCACAACTGGTGTGGAGAAAACCCTAAAAAGAAACATGAAAACCCTCTGTATAACCCGAAGGTCATAATTCGCCTGTTTTTTTTGACCACCAAGCACAGTAACGATGAATTATCAACGTTATGTCGACATACTTAAAATCTTTTTTAACTCCTGCTTTTCAAGAATTTGAAGGATATACTCAGGATATTTGGTTCCAACACGATTGAGTCACCTGCCACACTTCTCTTTGACCGTCGTTCAGGCGCTTTTTTCTGGGAAAATTGATTTATCGAAGAGGAGACTTTCAATGGCCCCCCGAAACCTGGACATGACTCCCTGTGATTTTTTATGGTGATATCTTAAAAATCATACAGATACCCCAACCTCCCGCCTCTATACCGCAACCTCCCCGCCACTCTGGAAGATCTAAGAGCACATTTAGACAATTTAATCTGCAGAGCATGAATTTCCAAGGATTTTTGTAAATTTTAAGAATGAATTTGTTAAAATTGATCAACTTTTTTTTTTATTTCAAAAAGTTAGCAACTTTTAGGATCACCCGTTACTATAGAAGAGTAAATTAAAATCATATACTTTTTAAATGAAGTATTGTTTTTTCGATCGAAAGTCGATTTATTTTTCACTCTACAGCCCTAGCTCGATTCACTTCATCCAACGATTTTCCAACTGTTTTATGCCTTCCTAAAAGTACGATTTGTGGAACTCTGCGAAATATTCCACATTTTAAGCAATGATATCTTCATTTGATATGAATTTATCTTCAACCAGCCAGTTCTTGATGTTTGAAAAGAGAAAGAAGTCGGACGAGGTCAAATCAGGAGAATAAGGTGAATCCGGCATCAATTCGTACCGCTAATTGACCAATTTCGTTACAAATAATGCAGCAAAATAATCTGTGATTATCGTCATTTACTTTTACAAATAGTAAATGTATTGAATCTCAGAAAACAGTGCTCATGGCCATCCGGAGCACGTTCGCCGCAGTAAAACCCGCTCTTTTGACTGTTCCTTCATTTCTGGTGCATAGTAATGAATCCAGGTTTCATCAACAGTCACGAAAATCTTTTACTTCCCTTATACATATCTGAACACCGCTGTAAAGTGGCATTGAATTTTGTTGACCATTTCTTCACTGACCCGAATAAAGCATCTTAAGAGCGAAGTATTGGTTCGACCACATCAATACTCAACAAATCACTTATGAACGGTGAAAAATAAATGAGCAGAATCTTCACAATACGTTTCCAACTTTTTTCGGCTTGGGCGATGTTTTTTTCACGCAGAAATTAGTGTTTAAACAACATACGAAACTCACTTTTTTCTATTATGAAAAAAATGCATTACTTTTGCCATTGCACCGCCATCTATCATAAAAATATCTAACTTTTTATCTTACCCTACCTACCTCGTATGTTGCGAACCCAAAGATATAAATTTGCAGTTCTTTAAAATTTGATTTTTTATTTCCTGTTTGATTAGATGCAGTTGATAACAATTAGGGCAATTTTGACATAATTTTGGTAATAATTATGAAAAGTAACGAATGTAGTAAGAGAATATTTTATTAAATATTATACCTGTTAAATAGTAAGCAAATAAATTGAGTTTAATTACGAATACTGCATAAATTATTTGTACATCTACGTTGAAAGTATGATTAAGAGATTGAACGCAAAGTTTATAGAAATATACGATTTAATTACAGTGTATAAGTAGATCAGTTTGATATGTTAGATGAGTGATTACATTAATAATATTCTGATATGTTTCCAAATGAAAAGCACATGACGACATATTGAAACATTTAAAAATTAATTTTTATTTCTTCCTGATATAAAGACCTCTCTCTCTCTCTCTCTCTCTCTCTCTCTCTCTCTCTCTCTCTCTCTCTATATATATATATATATATATATATATATATATATATATATATATATATATATATATATATATATATATATATATATATATATATATATATATATATATATACGGGTTGTCCCAAAACTCAATGTCAAGCGGGTGCCGGGCGAAAGGCCAGGTTATACCAGTTCTGGCAAAAATACGAACGGAATTCAACACCCTACGCTATATTATTTTTTTATTTTATTTATTATCTTTTTTTATTACTAAGTTTGTTTTTACAGTTTTAATCTACTATATATCTTACACGAATACAATAAAAATACTAACCTACGACCCACAAAGCACTGCTTGTGTGTGGGTCAAACCCAACAAAGAAAATAGAAAATTGAGAAGAAAAAAAATAAATAAATAAAAAACCGTCTCAACATTCAGTACAGGCATTCACATTACATGAAATAGGACAAAAGGATGAAAAAGGACACATACCCACCCCATATATTAAGGCTCAAGAACAAATAAAATCAATTTAGCCATGCTGACAAACACCGACTGAATGAGGCGCGCACAATTTCTTTATATTTTGCTTAAATGCCAGATAACTGATGTTCTTCTTCACAATGTTATCTTTTATGCTTTCCGGCAAAAGGTTAAATAATCAAGGGGTCAAGACGTAAGAGGACTTTCTCACTCCAGTTCTGTTATTGAATGAGAGTCAAGATGTTTATATAGGAGAACAGCTATCGCCACATAATACTGGCATTTCAAATGAAGAATTCCCAACTCGGTTGGTCCTTTGGTTTTCTACACATTATTCTTAGAAATCGTTTTTGCATTCTCTCAATCGACTCAAGGTGGCTGTTGTATGTGCCACCCCAGGCAACAATTCCATATATTAAAATATAATTGGCAAAAGCATAGTATATATGGCTTAATATATCAAATGACATACACTCTGATGCTTTCCTAAATTAAGCCATCGCAACAAAGAGCCTTTTCTTTAAATTAAGTATATGGAGTTTCCAAGAAAGTAGCTCATCCAAAGTAACACCAAGATTCTTGACTGAAGCAGACTCTTTCACCTATATACAATCACATGATGAATATCTACAGTTTAAATGCTGCCATTTAATAGGCTCATCGAAGTACCAGCGTTTCTGAAGTGCAAAATTAAGCATCTTAGTCTTACCCATGTTAACGAGCATTTTATTTCCAACAACCCAACTTTTCAATATTTTCAAATCGCTTTGTATATTTTTCAACACTTTTAATTTTGTATCCCTGCGAATAACAGGGCTGTGTTATCAGCAAATGTAAAAATGTGGCCGTTCATTCTTAAGGAACTAAAGGCATTTATATAAATTATAAATAGTATTGGGCCTAACACAGTGCCCTGAGGGACTCCACATTACACTGATCTCTCTCTGCTTTTATGCCCATTCACTTTAACAATCTGAGTTCTTCCAGATGGAAACAGCATCAAACAGTATCAAACGCCTTACTAATATCCAAAAATAATCCACTTACAAATTTCCCTTCGTTAAGGTTTTTATACAAGTAATTTGTAAGCCGAAACAAGGCTGGATTCGTTCCCAGGCCCTTCCTAAAGCCGTATTGAGTTTCTGCAAGAAACTTTATTTTGTCTAAGTAATTAGTTAACTATTGTACCATTAATTTTTCAAAAACTTTTGATATCACCGGCAAACTCGCAATAGGCCGATAACTTTCACAAATCGAACTGTTACCGCCTTTAAAAACTGGCACAAGTTCAACTTTTTTAAATTGAGTGGGATATTCTCCTGTTGAAATTGATATATTAAACATATAAGTCACAATATTATTTTTAATATTTTTTAGCATTTGAGTTCCAAGCTCATCATACCCCGTACTCTTACTTGCATCTAATTGGCTGATAACATTCTTCACAGTATCGTGATCAACAGGAATGACTGCAAATTACTTCACCGTATGCAGCAGATCTCTCGCATTTTATGTATTGCTGTTCTTGCTCGACTTACTTTCTAACAGCCCCAGGTACACCATCAAAATACTTAGAAAATGCCTCCGACACTTAACCCCCCTAAGATGGTTATGCCGTAGACCATCGCACAGAGTAATCTCCTTGCGCTTAATCCTTCCTTGACCCACCGATATAATATATCTACTTAAACCTACTAATATATATATATTACTTAAACAAGTTAAAAACTAATTTTAATTAATACTTAAATTAGGGGATCAAACTAGGGGATCAAACCATCTACAATAAAAATATTACGGCGTGAATGTTTCCCTGCAATACATCATATATATTTTCCTATCATATAATTTACTTGTTTCGCTATTTATTGTTAAGAAAACTGGAAGATACACACCACCAAAGAAGATAAAAGAAAAGTTTTATACGTTTTCTTTTCATAAAATCTTAATGTTATAATATTTTTATCATTTCGTCTTATCTCATAAAAAAAAACATAATAAATAAAAAACAAACTACTATATTGTATAGCCGAAATGTTGTAAAACTTTCAATAAAAACTTTGTGTCATTGCTACCGCGATGGTATATGTAATGAGAGAAAATATATACTGACTGACATAGAAATGCAATTATATTAAATTAGCAAAAAAAGTCAAAGTCAAAGTCAGTCAATTAGTAAAAAACTATTACATCGTCAATATAATTCTCACTGAAGCGCCATCTTTCAGCTTGATCGTCATATACTATCAATCATTTTATATTATTCACCTGATACACCTTAATATATTGAAATATTCTGAGATACATTGGATGTTTTTATGTCAGTCCATGTATTTTCACTAATTCAGATAAAAATAATATTTTGATCTTTACGACAACATGAATTAATTTTCCCGTTAAAATTGATTTAATTTCAAGTTTAATCAGAAGAATGTGAACATAATTAGAGCTATTTTAAAATATTTTAAAAATATCTGTTTTCTGATCCCTAACAAACAAGAACTATATCAATAGCAACGTAAATAAAATCTTTTCTTTTTTTATGTCCGTGCTGAACTTTTTAATAAAAGTTTTCTCTTACTTTTCTGGAAAACGAAGCCTAAAATCAATTTATTTATTTTGCCAACGAGGCTTCGTTCGGTCCAGTTGATCATTAGATTGATGATATAAAAATTACCTGTCAACAGAGAAAAATTGTTAAAAGAATGACATTTTAGTAAAACATTTAATTTATATCTAAATATCAGTTAGCTGCTGCCAAGTTAAAAAATAAACAATATCAAATTAAAAATACACAGGTGTATTTGCTTAGTATTAATACTGTCTACTAATATGCACTCATTCAAGCTGTACACGCTGATTTTTCACTAATCTTCAAATTCATCATCAAATGTTTTCAAAAGGATCAAAATTTCCAAGTATAATTTAACTTTTAGTAACAATAATACATTATAATGTGAAAAATCTTCTGAGTTCCAAGTATGATCGACCATACTTGGTACTATTTAATCGCTGTGGTGTTATGGAATGATGGAATAAATAAATTCCTAAATTCCTTGAGGAACACTTTGTTGATGTTTTCGATATTATTCACATTCTGTTTAACTCAAACTATTGCTATTACTAAAATTGAGAATCTTGTTAACACATGGTTAATTGATTGAAATTGTTTTGTTTTCCAGTTTTGACTATATTATTTTAGGGGTATTTCTGAATATTTCATAAGTTTGTTTTTTAAAAGCAAAAATGTATCAATGTGTCTTGAGACCTTAGATTTTACTTGATTAGATTTATACTTGATTTTTTTGTACTTCAAAAGAAAATCAACTATAAATGATCTTCAATGATTCATTATTTTTTGAAGACTTAAGTATAAAGAGCCTAATGCAAAATATCATCAAGATTATCGAAAATAACCTTGTTAGTTATAATATACTTAAAAATATACAGGCAACCAAAAATACATACCTATGTATTTGTAGCAAACTGGTTGAAACATTTCATAAATTCGATTTTAATACAAAATTAATATAAATGTTAATAAATATAAATCACAGGTACCTAATGAAGGTCTCACAGGTACCTAATGAAGGTCTCAAGACATACACCAAACCTTTAAAATACTATTGTCGAAACTGGTAAACGAAACAATTTATATAAATGATAATTTCTCAACTTCCGACCTATATAAAGAATAAATGTACTTAAAACTTGTTGAAAGGGTCTATATTTATAATATATCAGTTATCGAATCACTTCTTTTGAGCATTTCCAATAATTTCAGACTCACCCTCGTATTAACATAGCACATTCATTCTTTAAACTTAATAGACGCGCTATGTAAACTGATATTAATCTATTAAATCATGTTAAATACAAATCATGTAGATAGGTAATTATTATTCCTATTTCTATAGGCGATAAAAAGCTGCATGCCTATCAAAATGCCGGAAATATAAAACGTCCAAGCAATTGTTACTTATTGTTTTTTTTTCCTAAACTTCTTCTGGTTTACAGTTACTCATGTATTTTCAATAAAGATAATACGCTCTTTAATTGCCAGTAATTTTGCTTGGTAAATTTTAAATTAGCAGGTAAGTTAGATACGATGAATGAAAATGAAATTAAAATACAAGATTGTTCATGGTTAATCACATTCTTATCCGAAACTAAATAATAATGTTTTATATAGGATAAATAAATGTAATATCTCTGAATATCATTAACATAATATTTTTGGCATTTTATGATAATCATTTGTTTTCCTATTTTTTTTTCTGTTGTATTTCTTATTTTTCGCTTTTCTTTGTTCATTTCCTTTTTATCCTTTTTTATCTATCGATCGATCAAACCAGCCCAAGTCTATCCACTGCTGTATAAAGGCCTCTTCAAGCTCCTTACATCTGCTAATTGCTCTATGTCGCCTATCCATCTTTTCTGCGGTCTTCATCGACTTCGTGTGGTTTTGATCTCCATGTTATAATTTTCATATCCAGCCCATCATCGCTTCATTCTCAACACCTTCTCGTTTATCTCTGTTTCTGGCCAACCATGGTCCTTTCCATTTTTCTTTGTGTAGTTCTTGATTTTACCATAGTCTTCATAGTTTTTAAACCATATATTAAAACTGGGAATATATGTGTTTCATAAGTTTGTTTTATGAATGTATATATATTCGGGTTTTTCAGTATATGGTTGAGTTTCCCAAAGTCTACCCAGCTCAAGCTTGTTCGATTACATCTCAGCGGTCTGGTTCTCCTTCTCAATCTTGATTTTATGCCTCAAGTATACATATTCCTTCACCACCTCGACGTTGTTGTTATCTATGGCAATATTGTCTTCCACTGGCCCCATTATCTTTGTTTTCTGAATATTCATTTTCAACGTCACTCGTCATGACGTTGTGAGAAGCTTGGTCAGCATTGTCTTTGAAGTCTTTAAGTCCTTCATTCGATAAAATCCCAAATATTTTGTCTAATAAAGAATATTCAGGCAGTATTTTTTTTTAATTTACAAACTTACTAATAAAAATTTTTTAATGAAAGTTTTAATGAAAAAATGTGGTTCAGAAAAAAAATGTCTTAAATTACATGTAACAATTGGAACTTGTTTAGGGCAATTAATATGTCACCGTTGATAAACGCGTACCAACCGTAATTGCGTAATTTTGTATATGGCAAAGTCATGCACTAAAGATTTCTGAACGATAATATTCTAAATAGACAGTGTGGAGGGAGCAATATGTGGACAAGGAAAAAAAATTGCAGTGGCCCATATAAACTACAAATAAGTAAACCGGTAGCTATGTTATTATAGTTTAATTAGGATAATTTGGAATGTTAAAAAATGTACGCAACCAAAAATACATCCACATCAATTTATAACAGAGTGAGAAGTTTAAGAAATTCAATTTTGTTAAAAAGTGTATCGGTAATATAAATCACAGTTTTTTCTGACGAAGGTTCCAAGGCACATTGATACGTTTTTGCTTTAATAAAAAGCAAACTTATGAATTATTCAGAAAGACCCTTTCCTTAAGGTTAGTTAACAGTGTGAAATGTGTGTCTCATGCTAAAATGTCAGCGCTGATTTTAATATTCGACTCCACTATTTACAAAAAATGCGAATTAAATCACCTCAATGGCAAGTTTTCTTCTTTTTCCTCCGGTTCATAATGAATAGGCCTTTCAGTTTGATTCGCTCTTCTTCTAAGTGTTTTAAAACAGCTCTTTCATTTACATAATAATACCACTACCGTATCGGTAACATTTTGGTTTAAAATTTAAATTTAAGGAAATGTCCTATTATAGTTTTAAATTTACCATGCATACTAATTCGATTTCAGTCCTATTCCCTTCTTTTTCAAGGTAATTTCGTTGTCTCTAGCTCATTTGAATGAAATCTGGTTTTACTATTTTTATTCGATTAAATAATGTTTTTACTTTTTCTTTGCTTTAACTTTTCTATTTTCTTGAATTCCTTTTATGACAAACCTTTAATATTATATCATATAAATAGCATTTTCAAATGTTCATAAAACGTCAAATGATTATTTTAAAACTTTCCAAGAATATAGTGTGTTTCATATAATTTATTAGATAATTCCTGATATAGTAAGAATTAGTAAAATTTTAAAGATAAAATTTAAAGAAAAATAATCATTAGCTCAATATATATTGGGGTGTTTGTTCATTATAATATTATATAATTAACAATAATTATATTACTGTTATGTTTAATGAATCATCAAGGGATATATGGATAAAATCGATTTAATATAGTAATGTTGGACATAATTCGATATTGATATTTATTACTTAACTATAGCAAGTAATGTAAGCCTTGCTTTGTGTTTATTTACATTACTATAGTTTAATTAATCTGACTAAATATGATAAAAAGTCCTTAAATATATGCAACTAAAGATGCAGTGGGATATATCTTTTTATAAACTGACACAGGAAGTTGATATTTACTTTTAATGAAAAATACATAGTCCATCAGAGATGTGAACTATATACACCAAAGTGACAGTAAAATAAATCACAGTTTTTTTTTGACGAAGGTTGCAAGGCACACTGATACATTTTTGCTCTAATAAAAAGCAAACTTATGAATTATTCAGAAAGACCCTTTCCTTAAGATTAGTTAACAATGTCAAGTGTGTATCTCATGCTAAAATGTCAGCGCTGGTTTTAATATTCCACTTCTCCATTTAAAAATCCGAATTAAATTATCCCAGTATCAAATTTTCTTCTTTTTTTGTTGTTCTTCTGCGACTGAAAATTTAATAATAAATAGGCCTTTCGGTTTGGTTCCCTCTTCCTCTAAGTGTTTTAAAACAGCTCTCTCATTTACATAATAATACCACTACCGTATCGGTAACATTTTGGTTTAAAATTTAAATTTAACGAAATGTTCTATTGTAGTTTTAAATTTTCCATGCATATTAATTCGATTTCAGTGCTATTCCCTTCTTTTTCCTTACTCATTTCTTTGTATTTTGTTCATTTAAATAAAAATCTAGCCTTATTATTCTCTTTTCAACTAAATGAATTTGCTTTTCCTTTCTTCCTGAAAAACGGACCATATTATTGGAATATTATAAAAAAAAAGAAAAGTTAGGTCAATATATATTGCAATGTTCATTATAATATTATATAATTATCAATAATTATACCCCGGTTCTGTGTAATAAATCATCAGTGAATATATGGACAATGTCAAATTAATATTGCAATGTTGGACATAATTTGATATTAATATTTATTATTTGTATACAATAAATAATTTAAACATAATTTTGTATCTATCTATATTACTGTATTTTAATTAAAATCATTTGATGTTCAAAAAAAAACTACTTGCATATGCAACTAAAAATACAGATATAAGTTTGCAAGGCATACTGATACTTCTTTTTCATAATTAAAGAAAATAAAATGTGTTCTCAGTCTAATATATCAGCATTGATTTTAATATTTAACTCCACCCTTATTCGATTATTCGAAAATCAAATTTTCTTTGTTTTGTTTATTAGCAGCACTTAATTTAGTAGTAGGTCTTTAGGTTTGGTTCGCTCTTCCTCTAAGTGTTTTAAAACAACTCTTTCATTTAGATAATAATATCAGTACTATACCATATAAGAAAAATCTTTGTTTTAAATTATTTTACGAAGAATTTTCGTGTTCATTGATAATATATAGTCATCACTTGACAGTATAAAGTGAATATATGTTTGTTCTGTCTGTCTGCGTTAAAATGTCAACCTCGATTTTAATATTTTATCTCACCTTTAAAAAAATGTGGATTAAATTATCTCAATATCAAGTTTTCTTTCTCTGTGGCTCGAAATTTAATAATAAATAGGCCTTTCGGTTTGCTTCCCTCTTCCTGTAAGTGTTTTAAAACAGTTCTTCCATTTACATAATAATAATATCACTACCGTATCGGTAACATTTCGGTTTAAAATATAAATTTAAGGAAATGTTCTATTATAGTTTTAAAATGTTCTATGCATTTTAATTATATTTCAGTATTATTATTCATTATATTTCAGTTTAATTCTTTGTTTTTTTTTTATTTTCTCTGAATGTGAGGACATAAAGTGTTGACAATAGTCATTTATGAAACTTCCGAACAACGTACTATCTATGTAGGTGCGATATAATGCCTTGGACAAAAGTTTCTTACTTGGCGTTTGCAACGCATCGCAGAACATGCGGTATAATAGTAAACGCCCATTTGTAATAAGTAAAATTGACACTTACCTCAGTTGTCGTTCCACACTTCGATTTCTATATATTGTGCAGCATAAGTCAGGTTTTATTGTAAGGACTCTGAATAAATTTTAATCAAACAAAAAATTTTACAAATATTGGAATTTATATTAGTGTACTTGTTCTTGTCTAAATATTAAAATATCTTATTTTAAAAAACTTATTAAACCCATTCTGGAAGAAACATACGGAGATATACTTTTATAAATACAGAAGACTGGTAATAAAATTCATTATTGTACAATAAGAAGGATTATGACATCGGTCTTTTGGGATACCAACGGGATTGTATTCAATGATTATCTTAAAAAGGGTAAAAACATAGTCGGAGAAAACTATTCCATCTCTTAGCGGTTGAAGATAAAAAAATCATAAAAAGGGAATACACTATAAAATAATGTATGGTGTGTTCATAAATGCGTAGATCAGAACCAAAAATGTTTAATGTGCCTTCATATTAGGGCATTTTAAAAAACAACTTTTTCAAGTACCTCCACATTGGTCTGATAGACTTGCCAGTTTATTCTCAAAATTTTCCGGAACCAACCTTGATGAAAGTGTCTAATTGTTTTATTTGCGTCCTATGCAGAACCCAGTATTCAGATCCATATACAAATATCGTAATTATGATTCATTGCATCTAATTCAATCATTCATTCTAAGCACTGATTTTAATGTGTTTCGTTAAGTCTCGGTTACTAAACACCCTTCTCATTAGACGTTCAAAATTGGCACCAGCACACTTTATCCGTGTTGATAGAGCAGGAAATTTGACTTCCCAAATACGGGAAGCATTCCAGCAGAACTTAATAACTTAATTTTTTCCTTTTACAGAAAATATATTTCAAATAGATGAATATTTTTAGATGGAGTTGCTCTAGTAAACTTTACCATCATAGCTATACAAAGAAATTAGTACTAAATATTGAATTATTTAATATTGCTTTTTCTGTAACGTTATATGGAAAATCTTAATATTTTCGACGAATATACTCCGAAAAGATTTTCCTGTTAACTTATCGCTTGCGCAAAAAGGCTCCCGGTCAACCACAATATGTTATTTTGATATAAGAGGTCAATAGCAAATGATCCCTTATATGACAGATATAGCGATGACTCGGTCCCAGCATATCCCATTATTTTTTTCCACTTCTTTGTACTTATCGACGTTGGGGGAAGACCACCGATTATTTATCGATATTCGAGCCTAAAATACATTTTTTTTTCTCTAAATATGTCCCATCAGTGCCGTATTTAATTCCCCCTATATTTTTTCCTGTCCTGTAATAGTATCCTACTTGTTCTTTATAGACCTGACTTATTTGATAATTGAAATTGTTTTTTCTAAACGAACATAGAGATTAATAATTTCTAATTTTTGTATCTTCAATAATAATACTAAGTATAATTAGTATCTACAGAATAATAACTCTATGGATGCAGATGTCATAGAAGGAAAAAAAAGATGATGAGAAGCGCAGGTCGTAGATTTTTTTATGAGAAATATTGTTGATGACATGTAAACAACGAAAATTATTTATTTTAAATAATCTAATGTGTAAGAGGTACTTTTTTTGTTGATCAGGACAAATCTCGATGACAAATCCAGCGGAAATTTTAATAACATTTTTGGTGGCAAATGTTACTGGTGGCAACCTTTAAATAATTCAACATAAAAAATAAATGTTCCCAAATTAAAATAAATAACTGGTTCTCGACATGTCGTTTATCCACTCTATATTTGCTTTTTTGTTTGGTTGATATTAAATATATATTATTTTCTGACAAATAAATGTTTTTTATGTATTGAAAATGTTTTTATGTTTTGAAAAGTATTTCTACACCTGCTAGGTAAGCGATTAAAAAAAATACTTCCTTGTTCCCCAGCAACAAGGTGTAATAAAAGAAATGTTTTCAAGTGTTTTTTTCTTTCTATACAACGCACCGCAATATCCATTTTATTTTGTTTTATACCTTGTATCGTTCTGTTACAGGAAGTTACTTTAAGAAAATGCAGCAGTGACGAAAAACTTGGGCTTACAGTGTGCTATAGTTCCGGTTCTGAAGTAGACACTTGTACTGAAGTATATATTCGAGATATAGCACCACAAAGCGTCGCAGACAGAGACGGCAGATTGCGACAGGGTGATCAGATTTTACAGGTATCAGTAAAACCTTCAAGATTTTACGATTTCTTATATTGCAGGGTTTTTTTTTCATCGAAATTTACGAACAAGATCTTGAACATTCGTTTCATTATCATTCGAAAACTAATTAATCGTCGTGACCACAAAATCCATATAAGAACTACATTTAAACTTAACCTATATTTTCCTATAAAGGGTTATTCAATAAGGGTGTCAGAATTTTAAAATGATATAACAATATAACTACAAGTGATAATCCACTAATTTTTATTTTATATTGAAGAACAAATAATGGTATTATGTTTTTAGAATAATGTCGTTCAAATGTCCTCCTCGACTTCGTCTGGTGGAATACATTCTGGAAACCCAATTTTCGATTACTTTTTCGCACAAATATTATTCAATCAAATATTAATCCAATATGTGGATAAAGTGAATAGTATGTGCATCGTAAAATCCCGATTCTAAAGGTGATTTCCGAAAATTTCTGAAAAATAGCTTTATTTCTCATAACGCTCCATGAATTTCAAGTTTTCGAAGATCAATTCTTCTATTGGAACCTTCAGTGTGAAACAAAACTGGAAGGGATTTATCACTGTTTATATATCAAATAACTCTTTATTTTAAATTCTCTACGCACGTTTTACTAACCACGTTATCATCAGAAGATGATTTAATCATATTTTAATATAAGCATAATCATAATCAATTATACTTCATCTTGCAAAAAGTTGAAAAACAACACATTCAACATTTTTTAAACAAAATGTTTATATTAAAAAAAAGGCTTCTTATTTAATTGAAAACTTGAGTAGCAGTCATATATGTAACAAAATAATATCACTGAAATATTTAAAAATTAAATATTTTTCGATGAAAAGTATTTGCTTTGGAAGATACTTTTAACACGTAAAATAATAATGTATTTGGTTTTTTTTCATAATAAAACATCGGTTATAACATGAAAAACAGTCTGTTTCAATGGTCTCTGAGATAAGTTGTAGGAATTACCACGTTTGCAGTGAAAAATTTTTAAAGTAATGTTTTTGTTGGGCCCTATATATATATATATATATATATATATATATATATATATATATATATATATATATATATATATATATATATATATATATATATATATATGAGCAATGGTTAGTTGCTTGACCGGGAGGAAACCCCACCCATCCCTTACATTGTTGTTGGTGGTTAGACTCATATGCTCCCTCGCCAAGAATAGGGAGTCCCTCTCCACAATCAAACAACCCATATTTTCGTCGGATGGCTTATAAATGCAGTTTTTTACTTCTTTGGACTGCGTCCAACGAGACAACAATAGTCAGGAGTTATACAATATTCCTGTCTTCTAGTACTGAACCAATGAGTAGAATAGTGACCACAACAATCATTTTTCATTATTAATTTAATTTTTCCTGAGCTTAACTTAATTCATATCTTGATTTGACTGTTAAAAAACTTGTTTTGAATACATATGTTTGTAACTTTTTGATAAATATACGCAACGCAAAACTACATGAAACAATGATATTTTTTTTGTTTTTCAGGTTAATGGTAAAGATGTCGCAAACAAGGAAGAGACGGAATCACTTTTTGCTGAAAATCGAAAAGCTGTTACTTTACTAGTCAGCAGATGTTATAATAGGGTAAGCGTTTTTCCGATTTTTAATAATAGCCGATATTTCGTGGCGCCATCTTGCCACGATGCTTTTAAGTGTCGCATATTGATTTAAAATATGCATCAGATTTCTAATTATAATTTTAATTTTTAGAGTGAAGAATATTTAGATGGTGAAGCTATCGATTCTTTGACCTCGCCAAATGGCAAAAGCGCCGCCTACCAGAACAGTATAATAGAGCAACTAGTTCAGCAACAAGCAGAAATACAACATTCCCCAAAAAATGAGACTCCTACCCCGAAAGTCCCACCCCATTTTACCGACAAGCTTAACTTAACAAACTCTTTGGTACGATCTAAAATTGATTCAATCAATCAGGAAATATCTCAACTGGATGTCCGAATGCAAAATATTTCTTTCAAAAGCGACAAGCGTAAACCACCACAATTACCAAACATCCCTGCTCCTCCGGAATCAGACACTGAACATATTTATGAAACAATTCCTGAAGACTCTATCGTTGATGGTGAATTAGAACCAATTTATTCTCATCCTTATGAGCCTGGTGATGAAAATATGATTGAGCAGTGGTTGAAAGTTCATCAAGAGGATGCTTGGGTTGGAAGGGAAGTGCACAACAATGATGATGAAGAGAAAAAGGAACCAAAGAAAAAATCTAAACCTCCAAAGAGCAACAGCAGCGGAGAAGAACATGAAAACAGTTCAAGCGCATATAATACTGGAGGATCTTCCAATAGCAATCCTCTAACATTCGAACTTGCAGCAACTCAGGATGCCAAACAGAAAAATGTCTATAGGTATGTGCGTTGATATTTCGGAAAGCGAAATTCAACATTTTCTTTTTTAGGTCCACGCTGATACTGTGCCCTCTTGAAGAGAAAGAAGACACTACCAAAGAAAAAGAAGCCAAAACCACGTGTGAATCCTGCAAACGACAAGCCGCAAACAAAACAAAGAAATCAAAATCTATTTCGAAAATTGTCAGCCCATCTTCACCCACGCGTCAAGTGGGTTTAAGCCCAGCCCATCTTCTATCTGATACTATGTACACCAATGTTGCTAACTTACAGCAAACAATTCTACTGCAACAACAATTGTTCAGACAGGCGTTGGTTGCACAAAACTCTGAGGTGGTTAATACCAGGCCTACTACCAGTTTCACATCACCAAGTCTGAGCCAGTATCAATTTGTTAGTGGATCACAGGTAAATTAATGTTTCATTACTATCCAGTTTTAGAAATTACCTATAATTTAGTATATTTTGAATGATCATTCTTGACAATTATTGCTGGATTGCTATTGGATCATTGGATTTCTGAGAATGTTCTAATAGTCCAATATTTTTTAAATTTGCATAAAATGAGCCAAAAAATACGTATAAACGGACGATATCTGACAAAAACTTGTCATAATCCACATTTATCAGCCTTGAATTAGATGTTTCAATGCAATATCTGATCAATTTAAAGAATATATAAATATTTCCTTGTCCTTTTACAAATAGTCAACTTTTTATTATAATCCTTTGATTTTACAGGTTTCACCATATAAAACAATTTTCTATACATTTCCAGAATTATCCTACCAATACTATTCCGGAGAAAAATACGGTTGAAACCCAAATGGAATGGAAAGTGAAACGCCGACCAGATGGAACAAGATACATTGCAAGGCGACCCGTCAGAAATCGAATATTAAAGAATCGTGAAATGAAAATATTTGAAGAAAGGGCAGGCCTTACCACCGAGGATGATACTATTTCAGAACTGAAGGTAGATCACAAATATTGAACTAATTTTCTTTAATGGCAAATGTATACCAATGAATTTTGCAGATTGGACGTTACTGGACTAAAGAGGAACGAAAAAAGCACTTGGAAAAGTCTCGAGAACGCAAACAGCGTCAAGAGATCTTGATGGCTTCAAGAAACATCGAGGAAATCAATGAAGATCAATTAAAGTCATCATCACGAAAGGCTGCCAATAATCTTGATAACACTGCCAAAAAACATAGAAGTATTAAATCTAGAACCCACAAAGATAAAGAAGGTCACGAAAATTCTGTCCAAGAGGTTATAGTTCACGGACAGAAAACACCAGCATCAAATGGGAAACTAGTTGGACTACTTTCTGTAACAACTGTTTAAACGTCTACTTTTGCTATGTTGTTTTTATACTTACTTATTTAAAATATAACATCTGTATTGGGGTGTTATTAAATAATGTTTATGTAGGAAATGTTGCATATTAAGCTAAAACATTATTTATATTTCACATAGATGAATTATTTTTATTCTTAAGTCTTTGATGGATACGGGTCTCCATGGGTGGTGCGTTTGGTGTTATACCTATACATTTATTGTCATTATTTAACCTATGAAACATTCATGAGGGTAAGTGTAAATATGTTCTAAGACCCGTCTCCATTTATTTCAAAATGTGATGTTCTAATAAAATTAGGTGTACATATCAAGCGTAACTTCGTTTCTGTAAGCAGCTTATAACAACCAAGATATTCAACTTGAGACATGTATTTTTTATTAAAAGAATTCTATTGATATTGATATTGTTATAGATCTGTATCCAGCTAAACCATTTACTGGAAAAAAAGAAGCTTTCGAACTATGTTTATATAATCCACAAACTATATCCAATTTTATATAAAAGAATCAATGTGATATTTATTAAAGCACTGTATATGTGCCTCTTAGAGAAAAAAAGCTAAATCCTAGATGTATAATCTATAACAAAAGTTTTAAAAATATTTTATTGCCTCTAGCAAGCACAGGTATTTTAAACAATCTAGTTCCACATAGCTGTATAATCAGTGTCAAATTAAAATAAGTATAGTAAAACAGTTTGTTTTTTTTTCAGTCCCTTTTATCCCATAGCTTATTAATTTCATGCTCCAGTTTATTCTCTAGACACTTTTTCGGATAATCTCCCAAAATACTATTAAATAAAAATGTATTTTTTTACACTGCGGGTTTGGAACCTTTGGCGTTATACTAACAAACTTTTATTACAAAAATTTTTTCACAATACACCAAAACACTATTTTTCTATTCTGGACGCACGTTTCGCTAACCATGTTAGCATCATCAGCAGATGATTAAAACTAAATAAAACTAAAAGTTTTAATCATCTGCTGATGTTGCTAACATGGTTAGCGAAACGTGCCTCCAGAATAGAAAAATAGTGTTTTGGTGTATTGTGAAAAAATTTTTGTAATAAAAGTTTGTATTTTTTATCAAAATATGAAATGTATTGTTGGTTGCATATAATTCATTGTAATAAATCTGGGTCCAGCACTTCAAATATCCAGATTCAAAAATACTAAAAATGGAGTAGTTGTATAACAACTGTACATTTGCTTTGGTTAAGATTATGGCAACACTTTTTTGGAACTTTAACGAATAATTTTCGTTGATTATTTACCAGTGGAGCACCCCATCACAAACCACTTTTGCACAGATCTTATTCCGGAAATAAGAACATTCAAAATAAGGCGAGAATTGATCCGAGAACTTTGGTTCATTAGGATAAAACTCAATGATTAGCACCTAAAGGTTGATTTTCAAAGTTTAGAACAGCTTAACTGTTCTCCAAATCAAACCTCTCGCTCAACAGCTAACCTTTATTCCCTAGGGTAAAAAAATGGTTTAATGTCCACAATAAACATATTTCAAATATATTGCTTTCAGTATGCATACGTACATTAAATAAACTAGTTCCAAATTAAATATAATATATAATAATAGAAAAACGATTTTTTTGCCATTCTATGTTTATGCCACCACTATTCGTTAATTCCTTTTAGAAGCAATAATTTTTCCGACATATATATAAATAAATAATATAAAAATGATACCAAGAAACATCCTATAAGAGAATTGACTTTGGTTTAGTTGAAATATAATGATGTGCAACTAAATATACACATCGATATCCATAGTATGTATTTTAAAATAGCTTCAAAATCCAGTCGGCGACTATCGAACAAAAAATTGTTTATTTATTTTTTTCTATATATTTAATCTATGCATTTATAGACTCCAAATTGTCTTCGCATTGTTGTTCATTCTGTTAGTGTATTAAAATGTGTGTGAATTTAAGTGATGGGCATCGGGCAGAGTTTGCAGTATATCTAAGGTAAGAAATAAAAATGTATCTTGAAAAAGTATTATATTTCTTCACGTAACAAATTTTAATTGTTATATATTGAATGCACATATATTATTATAATTTAGTTTTGATAGAAACTGTGATGTCCAGTGAAATAAAATATTGTCTGCATATAGCAATAATTTTTTTTGAATTGTATATTAAAAGTTTTGAAAATATATGAAAATTGATTATTTTGGCATAATGGTTTTAACAAACTAACTTGAATTATGATGGTTCTTAGAATGAAGCTACAGGTCTTATCGGACATAAAATATTTACTACTATTTACTAAATAATACTAGGGGTAATAATAAGGATATATGAAGGATAATAAAGGTAACATGAAATATTTGATTTCAGTATTTGTTAACAGTTTCCATTTTATAAGAGGCAAGTAAATAAGTTGTAAACTTTTTTTGTAGAATAGAAAGATTTCTTTATTTGCATAAGGGTTAAAATATAACGAGAGAACAGAACAGATTATCACAGGCAATCGGCAATCAATAGAACGAAACGTAAACTTAAAATCAATATTTAGGCGCAGCAGCGACCTTTTCCACTACGATCGGTGCAGTATTTCTGCTATACATCCAAAGATGGCGAATCAATCATTATATTAGGGATAACTGAAGATAATTGAACAAAATGGCTAAAAGATAAACATTTATTTGAAATATACAAAATACAAATTAGTTTTCGACCGGTTTTCTTTTGATTGGTGGACGATTTTCAAATAGTTTTTTAAATTATTCACTATTTTTAATTGGTCTTTCATTCTTGTAAATTATTTTTAGAAAAGTTTCTTCCTGTTGTTTAGTAATGTCTATGAGAGGTTGTTTGAATATTTACGAAGCGTTTCGTAATTGTGCTGCCTGTATTATTGTTTTTATTAAAGCAACTTGTTATGAACAATTTTATCAATTGCAGATCTAACATCTAAAGAAGTGGATGTACTCCCACCAGAATGGCTTAAGTTCCTATGTTATTTGAACCTCATTCAGAGCTAAATCCTTTCGTAAATTACGCCATGATGTGGTGTCACTGAGCCCAAATTTTTGCGAACGTCGACTAATGGAAATTTCTGGGTCTTCAGCAACAGTTTCAAGTACAAAATCAATAAGCTTTGGACGACTACTACAACTATATATTGATTGGTCTTGTTTTATCTTCCACTGGACCAGTTTCTGGAAACAATTCGATTGATAGTGCTTTCAGATCAACATAAAAATAATTTCATAAAATGTGCAACAATTTTAACACGTTGTTATATTGTGTATGACTCCATTTTTATAAATGTCATAAATTGCAATTCTGAAATAAGATTACACTTGGACTAATCCAAGTGACTGATACATACCAAATTATAAAAACGATTCTGTACAGACCAGATACTATATAAGATCATTTTTGGGTTTAAATCAAAATTCTTATTTATCTTCAGTTTTTATTACATACCAACAATTTCATAAACATACAACAAAGTTGTTTTAAAAGTGAATATGTCTGTGAGAAACACTAGTAATATTTAATATTCTTAAGTTTTCTCGAATAATTCTTTCCATGTAACTGCTGGAAACACTCAAATTCATAGTTTGTAACTTGTTGTTAATCTGTTCTGCAATATCTCTGCGAATTTCTAGACAAGTCATGTTGATAAAGTTCCCATTGTCGTATATGAGTCGAACTCTTCTCGGAAGCAGCGTTGAAAACAACAGGATCAAAAGTACAACCAGGAAACTCCCTGGAAATAAATGTATTTTTAGTTTACGGAATGTCGTTAGTTTGAAGTAAGAAGGTGTGAATGATTGGTATTTTACTTACAAAGCCAACGATCCATCTCTTATTTAAAAATGTACACATATAGAATGCTATACAGACACTGGCAAGAAATATATCGTCATGTTGAAAATGTTTGATAAAAATATACATAAAATTTAATAACGCTTCGACGTACTTATTGCATTTGTATTAGTTTGCTCATCGCACATTGCGAAGTGATTCATTCAATACACTTCTGATAATAAAATGGAATTATGGCTGATATATGCATTAAATTCAAAGAGTTATGCGATTCAGCTCTGTAATTTTTATTTTTTACCCCTATAATCCTATTGATCAAATTTAAACCCCAATTGTTTTCAGTCTTATTCTCAAAAGAATTCATATCAATTACAATTTTTATACAGGGTGTAATGGAAAATACTTTCGTAAATTTAACCAACGATTCTTTACAGGTTCTTGAACAAAAAGTTTCCTTTAAACATGTATACAAAATGCAACCATTTTCGCGAAAAACAGGTTTAATTTTTTTAACAATGGCATTTGTTAAATTGCTGATCGCTGAATTGTTGATTATATTGCTATTGCTATTGCTATTGCTATCCTATGTACAATCCAAGGAGAAATTTTAACTTGTCGCGCAACACTTCGAGTACTTCTGATAGAATCCTCTTCAATCAGATTTAAAATTTGTTTTTCGACTTCAGGACCGATTTTTCGCTGATGCCCATATTCTTAAAATTCTGGAACTACTCTACCCGTATTCAAAAACTTGGACAAAATTGGACAAATGTTTGCCAAGCTGGAAGCGGTGTTTCTGGATATCGTTGCCCATAAATAAGCCTAGTCCCTTCAGAATTTTGGAGAGCTTCTCCGTAAATACAGGGCCGGAAAATACAGCCCTGTATTATGTCAACTGTCAAACTTAAATGTCATCCAAAGTGTGATTTGTTTAGTTTAATGTTTGCCATTTTATATTATGGATCGTATAACCACCGAACAACGCGTTAGAATTGTTAAAAGTTTTCACAAATATGGTGATTCTGCTGTAGCCAAGTTTCGCGCCTTATGAGCAGAATGTGGTCGCCATAATCGACTTTCTGAACGCACAATTTCCAACACAATCAAGAAATTTGAAAATACTGGGTCTGTTACGAAGGTGGTAAGAGATGTGTGTCATCATAACGCTCGTTCGATATATTGCAGTTATTTCACTGCTGTTAGTGGAAGTGTGGCTGAAGACCCAAATTTATCGATTCCTCGGCGTCCACAGTCTGTGTGCTTGTCCTACGGCACATTAGGACGTATTTTGCATTTGGACTTGCCTTTTAACTCATGCAAGAATTAAAGCCCGCTGACCATGAAATGCGCCGAGCATATACCGATTGGGTGCTTGAATACTCACCTGATTTTTCGAACAAAATCTTCTTCAGCGATGAGGCTCATTTCTCGCTCGGCGGATGCATAAATAAGCAAAATTGCCATATATGAGGCTCTAAAAACCCACAAGTGATTGTGGAGAGTCCATTGCATCCGCAGAAGGTGACTGTTTAGTGCGCGCTATGGTCTGATGGTGTCATTGGCCCGAACTTCTTCAAAAATGAAGAAGAAGTGACAGTTAACGTCAATTCTAAGGGCTATAGCCGTGTGAGAACCGATTATCTTTGGCCAGAAATTGAAGATTTCCATCTGTGGTTCGATTCGAGCCATACAACATCAATGTTGGCTTTATTGTGCGAGAAGTTTGTCAGTTGGTCGCCGAGATCATGCGATTTGATGCCGGTGGATTTTTTTCTGTTGGGCTGTGCGAAAGATCGTGTTAACGTAGACAATCCTCAAAGTCTTGAGCCGTTGAAAACCAACATTCGTCAAGTCATGGCCGAGTCACGTGGTGGACATTTAAATGATGTATTCCACACTTAATGGCAAAGTCCAAGCAATAAAATGGAAAAAAAAGGTAGGTAGTCATGGGGACTGACGACAGAAGTAAAAAGTTGAAACTTTGGAATAATTGTGTTTTTTTTTTTGAATTTGTAAATTAATTATTCTTTAAATGTATAACTTAAAAAAGTATTTTTTTTTCACGTAGGATCGAGAATCTAAACAAATATAGAAAATGGACATTTAGAAAAACTAATTATATTACAATATTTTTTTGTAAAGTTCTAACGGTGAAATTGAATAATACAAGTTTATAAATAATCACTTTGCAAAAATAACAAAACACGTATTTTATTTTTGACAATTTAAACCAATAAACAATAATTTTGAGAAATTAAATTTATTATCAAATTTAAAGAGACAAAATACTCTCGAACAAATAGAAATCTGTTTTACCACGGCTAGTAAGATAATTCCTAAGGCACTATGAAATATTCATTGCACGATGTATTGTAGAGATTAAACATTAGAAAAATAAATAATATCAACTTTTTCAACCCAAATATTGATACCAATATTGGAAATATTCGAAAATAAATGCTTTGTTTTTGTTATTCATTTTTCTACATAAAAATATTAGCATATTAAGTACTCACTCTTGTACTGCACAGTGATTCTACAATTAAACAATTAAAATAATGATTATCTAAAACACAATTTAATTTGAAACACATTTAAAAAACAATTGGCGTCGCCAGTCTGACGCAACACGTCACTAACATGTCGGTGACGTGAACCCATATGTTTTGCCCCTACCGAAAATCGTTCAACGCGGCTAAAGAAGTTTTCACTTCAAAAAGTCTCAATTATTTGTGTGCTTTTTTTTAAATTTTACTTTCCGAAATCCTTTACGAAGCCCATTGCGATATTCTCGTGCAAAATATATTTTTGATTTTAAAGCGAACTTAAATGCACGCATTGACATATACTGAAATCTTTTTTTTCGCTATTATAAAATAATGTTGCATCGAGATTGGATGATTATTATTTTTTAAAAATTTGTTTTAACAATGTTCATTAGTTTATGTGTAGTTTATTCGTTAAGTAATAACGTTAAGTAATTACATATATTTGCTATCATAGCTTTTCGATTGGTAATTTAATAACTTTGCAATTTTTTTTCTCAGGCGCCCTTTGGTTTTTAACTCTTGTTAAAGAACTTTTGTTTTAAAATGATGTGAAGAATCGCTGGTTTAATTTACGAAAGTACATTCCTTTACACTCTGTATAAACTTTTAAAAATACTAACATATAAAAATTTATTATGCAGAAAGGGTTTATTTGCTGCCGATTCAGCTACTTTACATTCAAAAAATTAGGACGTTTATTTTTTTCTTTTTTATTCAGTGGAAAACTAAATCCTTATCGTTTATAACGTTAGTTTCGTATATAGCTCTATCCGAAACTTATTCTATGAATAGAAAAATCTTCTCCCCATTGAGACTTCGACTTGTCTAGGCATTTTAACTACAAAGCCTGAAAAATCAAGTCAAAGTGACTTTTCGTATATCTTTTTCCGAACGAGTTTCATGCGTTTTTATTTACTTCGGTTCGGAATTTAAGTTTTTTCTATATATACATTCCATCAAAAAGTACCGGGAATTGATCATTTGTAAAGTCCGCTTAAAGGGATTGTCAAAATTCTTTTTATCGCTAAGTCGGCACAACTGTCCTCTACACTGACGAACGTCATCTGTTATTTAGTTTGTTTACAGTGGTCGATGTTGTCAGTTCATCTCAAGTGTGTTTTGCGATTTTTACAATGGATAAAAACATCGAACAAAGAATTTGTCTTAAATTTTGCATTGCAAATGGAATTTCGTATGCTGAGTCGCTGAAAATGTTGCAGAAGGCTTACGTTGAATCGACTTTATTAAAAACACGTGCATATGAGTGGTACAGTGCATTCAAGAGCGGTCGAGATGTGATGGAAGATTTGCCTCGCTGTGGTCGGCCATCAACGTCTTCAACTCAAGTTAACATCGCTAAACTGAAGGAGATGGTAGCTGAAAAGTATCATTAAAATTTGGGAGAGAGAGAGCCGCTGATCTTTCTGTGACTCGCGAATCAATTCGTACTATTTTAAGCGATTGTTTGGGCATGAAACGCATTGCCGCTTGACTAGTGCCGAAAGATCTGAATTTTCTTCAAAAACTCATCGGGTAAAGGTCGCTGAAGACATGCTAGAACGAGACAATTTCGACTCCACATTGTAACTGGTGATGAGACATGGGTATACGTGTTTGACATGCAAACCAGTCAACAAGCTTCAGAATGGCGCCTTTCAACTGAGCCGATACCGAAAGAACCACGCCAAAGTCGATCAACGGTTAAGGTGATGTTGACTGTTTTCTTTGATTATCGCAGTGTTGTGCACTCGAAATTTTTACCAAAAGGTCAGACGGTAAATAAAGAATATTATCTGAGTGTTATGCGGCGTTTGAGAGAGCAAATTCGTCGAAAAAGGCCAGATGTGTTGAAAGAAAACTTTTAGGTTTTGCATCACGATAATGCACCATTTCACAAGGCTATCATTGTGAACGAATTTCTGGCCAAAAACTCAATAAACACCATCGAACAACAGTATTCACCTGATATGGCTCCGGTCGACTTCTTTCTCTTTCCAAAACTCAAATTACCACTTCGAGGTACCCGCTTTCAGTCGATAGAAGACATAAAAGAGGATTCGCGGAGAGAACAGAAGTCGATTCCGGAAAATGCGTTTAGAAGATATTTTGACAATTGGATTGTTCGTTGACATAAGTGTATTATTTCGGAAGGGGCCTACTTTGAAGACAATACAATAAATTTGGTTAAATAATAAACATTTTGTGTTTTATTGACCAATTCCCGGTACTTTTTTGACAGAATGTATATCGAGTAAATTGGGGATTCAGGAGAGATCCATCGGTTCTAAACAATTAATAAAATTAATGTGTTCGAAATGTGTAGAAAGTTTGACTTTACCTGAGGCAGCAGTCCTGGATAAAATAATAAAAACCTAAAAAAAAAGAAGCCAGAAGGGAAGAAAATCGTCTGATTTTTCTTTTAACCAGTCTTTGGTTAAATCCGTGCTACACATACAAACAGAATGGCTAGCGAAAAATTATAGTCTACTATTTTATTTAGCTCTAGTGCGCTTTTGCTTCAAGCTACAAACTAAAGCACAATTTAATAGCCGGGTTTTATATTAGGACTTAATAAATTTCATCCACACATTTATTTCCTTCATAGAAAATGAGATTTCACTTATTTTTTCTAGATGAATTATAATATTTATTATTCAATAAATTTACTTTTTCATAGACAAAATTCATAAGTTAAATATCCACTGTCTTCCTGTAAGTTGCAGGATGTTTGTATCAGGGTGTAAAACAAATATTTGTGTTTTCCAGGTACTTTTGATACCTGCAGGCTACTCCCTGAAATATACCAGGTGTGGTATTAAATAACGAGACTGACGTTTCTACAGACGAAGTATGCGTGCGCGAAATGCCAGCGACCAACAGCTGTTTAGCGTGAAACTTTTTCTTTCGAATGCAGTACCTCTCGCATCTGTAAACAAATCCGTATAACCGTAGCCTTCGTTCGCTTTGTTTTTTTTGTTTCGCCGGAAAAATGTTAAGTGTAACAATAGAGCCACAAATCGTTGTGAAATTTTACTTGAAACTTGGAAAAACCGCTACTGAAACTTATAATTTATTGAAAGAAGTGTATGGCAATGAATGTTTATCGCGTGCACGTGTTTTTGAGTGGTTTATGCGTTTTCAAGATGGCCTAGAAGACGTTGAAGGCGATCCACGCCCGGGTCGCCCTTTCACGTCAAAAACGGATGGCAATATCGAAAAAATTGATAATCTGGTTTGATCTGACCATGGGTTAAGTATTCGAGCAATAGTTGAAACTGTAGGAAATGACAAAGAATGCGTATGGGAAATTTTACATAACAATTTTAACACGCAAAAAGTGTGTGCCAAAATGGTGCCTAAAATTCTCACGTTTGAACAAAAAGAAGCTCGCAAAAATGTTTGTACTGACACTTTGAATGCCATTGAAAATCACCCAAACTTATTGGAAAGGATAATAACATGTAACGAATCGAGGTTTTTTACTTATGATCCTGAAACGAAGCGCCAATCCATGCACTGGAAGAGCTTAAATTCACACAAGATTTGAGTCGGTTGAAGCTGTGAACAGAAAGCTTCACGCGTTCTGAAGGAGCTGACAGAAGAAGACTTCCAGCACTGTTTCGAACAATGGAAGATTCGCATGGAGCGTTGTAGGGATAGAGGAGGGGTATATATTGAAGGTGATCATAAGTAAATATGTATGAAATCAAAATAAATTGTTTTACAACGCCAGTTTTGTTATTTAATAATCACACCTTGTAGACCGTTGCTTTCGATTACCTAAACCAATTTTGAGCCAGTAACTCTATAACCCTTAGGAGGCGAAAAATTCGACGTAGGTAGTTTTTACCTCTTCTCTTGCGTTGCTTTGGAGCAGGACTTTTACGGTTGCCCAAAGCTGGATATTTTTCGATATTCAGAGTTAATTATTTCTTCAAAATTCGGCCCAACACACAGCAGCTTTTTCCACAAATCCTTCTCGCCTTGTTACCAGAAGGGCTGGTTACCCGAGCATAAATTACTGCTTTACGTCATTAGGATTGTTGAAACAAACCCACTTTTCATCGCAGGTAACGATCCGTGTGATAAATAGAAATTTGGAAGGGTTTTTGAGGAGAGTTCAACCCAACGCGGGATTTGCTGCAACAACGTTCCTGAGAGATTTCCATCCTTCTTTGACCCTATTTGTATGCCTCGCAAATGTCTGTTAACGGTAGTGGTAGTGTGGGATATTTCTAATTCCCCGGAAAGGTTTCTTAATACTCTTAAAATCGGCATGGAGAAATATCAATAGCAATACACAAATATCAATAGCAAGTCTTTTTTCTTAAATAATATCTTGAAATTATCCAAATGTCGCGACTTATTTCACTAATTTTACCGTTTTTATTAAAAACCGTCAACTGAATATTTAGAATCACAGTGGAATTACTTTAATACTGAAACAATATATATATATATATATATATATATATATATATATATATATATATATATATATATATATATATATATATATATATATATATAGTCCTTCAACTCCTACACGGAGCATAGGGCTTCAAGCGCACCATCTGGTTCTATTCTGCACCAGAACCGTGACTTCCTTCCAGTACGTGTTCACTCTTTTCAGTTCATCGTTGATAATTCTCCTCCAAGTTTGTGCAGGCTTTCAAAGCCTCTTTTGCCCAGCGAATTCCAGTCCAATGCTATTTTGCCTATACAGTTGTTTTGTTTTCTGAGTATGTGCCCAATCCATCCCTACTTACAAGGTACTATCTCATGTTCAATTTTCTCTTGGTTTGTATGATGAAGCAAGTCTTCGTTTCGAATCTTGTTCTGAATCCTGCTTGACATGAAGTATTTCTGCTTCTATATGTCCTACCATTCTTGTTAGGATGATTTGTGCTGCAACTTTAATGATAGTGTTTAGTAATGTTATAGCACGCCAATTGTTACATATGCGTAATATTGTAATTATTCCATTTTTAATCCCTTTAATTATTAATCCCTTTTTCCAATCATCGGGAACATTATTTGACTCCCGCATCTGATTTACTAAGGGTCGTAACAATTCAGAACACGACTCAGGGTCTGCCTTGAGTAATTCTGCTAGTATATTATCCAGTCTCTGGACTTTGTTGTTTTTTAATGCTCTTATAGCTCGTTGTATTTCCGTATTGGAAGGTGCATCACAGTTAATGGGAAGTTGCCTGTTTTCTTTTTGTTGTTCTTCCCCCCATTGCTCTTCGATTTGTGGTGGTCCACCCACCATCTCTTGAAAATGCTCCTTCCATCTACTGAGTTGTTCTGGGAGTGTGGTCAGAACTCCTCTTACCTGATAGTTTCTTGGTTATTTGATAAAATTGTCTGATGTCGTTTGTTGCAGCGGTTTGTACTTCTTGAGCCATTTGTTCAGCCCATGCTATTTTATCATGACGTACAGACCTTTTTACAGCCTTTTTTAACTCTCTATATGCTTCCTGTCTTTCAAGTCTCCATTCTGTGCTTTGTATCTGTATTATTTTTCCCTTCTCCGAATCAGCTCCCACATTTCGTCGGTTATCCATTCCTTTCGTTGATTATTCACCTTTTCCACGGTGGTTTCTGTAGTTTCTTTTAACATATTGGAAATTATTTTCCAATTCTTATTTTCCGATAGAAACTGAATATTATTTCTCAACGCCTGTTTGTAACTTCCTATTCCTTGCGTTGTTGCTGTTCTTTATTGTATCTTTCCCTTCCAAGAGCATTTGGTTTACAGTTTGTTGCAAATTTCAGTCGTATGCAACCCGTTAGAAGGTGGTGGTTGCTAAAAAAGTCTGCACCTCTTCTATTTCGCACATACAACAGCGAAGTTCTCCATCTTCTTGAAATCATGATATGATCAATCTGATTTTCGGTCTTCGATCAGGTGATATGAAGAAGGAATGTTCATTTATCGGAGCAAAAAGTTGATGTTGATTTAAACCTACAAGGAATGAAGTATAATTATTTAATTATAAACAACAGAAACACCCAACTACTTTTGTACACCCTGGTATATGATTTAACTAACTTTCTGCAAGATCAAAAATAATTTCTTCTGATAGATTTTATAATATTGTAGGAAAATATTGTAATTAATTTTTAATTTAACTGTAAATTAATTTATTTTCTGGTTTCTTTTTTAATTATAATATTTAAATATTTCTCAGAAATCAACTAATATTATTACGAATATGTATAAATTAAATTTGTTTTGTATCGAAAACAATAACAAACAAAAATATAATACCTGTGTATTTTGTGAAATGTTTGAACATTGTTAGTTAACACATCCTTATATGACATAAAGAACCATAAGAGAAGGAAACACGAGAATACTGTTACGACAATCGATGTTTAACAAGTTGCCATGAACACACATTAGGATAATTTGTGTATACATTGCAAAGGTCTTTGATGTTTCGAATTACTTTTTCAGAGGAAACACACGATGTTGCCTTTATTTTTCTTACACACAAAGCAGCATTTCTGAAAAGATTTTATTTTGATTTCTCTGGTTATTATATAATTCGATATCTACACGAACAATAAACTGAATATGTGAAATGAATATACTGTATTGAGTACAAAATTGAGAATTTCTACGGGAATGGTTCACACGTTTTTGTAGTATAGTCCAATTGAAGATATTTCGCTGCCTTTCGGCAAAATGTTAATTGCCCCAATAAATTTCGATAAAAATATTCCTAGTTTCTTCAAAGGCGCCAGAGTCGGAATGGTTAATTCTGAATAATTTTGAAAAAAATAAAAAAATTGTTAAATCATTTTTATTATTATTATTATGTATGACTAAATTTGTATTTTGAATTTATTAGTACAATATAAATAAATAAATAAATAAATGTATCTATTAGTACAATAAAAATTATAACTTAAATTTAATTATACATTTAATTCGGTTTCACTCTCACTGTCACTTTGATCTACATTAATAATCTATATTATTAGTAAATGATACACAGGAATCTTCTGTTTTAATGGTTAATCGAATTTATCCAACTTTCTTTGGGAATAGTATCTACAACCCTCCTAATTAATGTTGCAGCACTTGAACATAGAGTCGGATAGATGTTATCTGCTCTAACATTGGATTTTACCTGATGCCACGTATGCTCAATTAGATTAAAACTACAGTAATACGGGCGTAAAACCGTATGTCCTATATCGACAGCAATGTCATCACATCCATATTCCTTTTTGATATTAAATGTTTTTAGGCACTTTAGTTTTTGGCGGTTATGATAATTAGCATTGTCCATTACAATTACGCTGTCCTTAAACACATTGGGCAAAAGGCTATTTATAAACCAATCTTCAAAAAGTTGCTGCTGTGATGTCGTCATGGTAGTTCAAAGATGAATGTTTAATCTTTTTGGAGGACAACCGTAAACAATTTGGAACCCATCGATCCTCGGAACCAGCATGTAAAATTGTAATTATTTTTCCTTATTTGCTGGGGCTTTGGTTTGGCATTTTCTTGATGTATCTACCTATCCTTTTGCTGGCGTCTCATGTGTATCGAACCATGTTTCATCAAGGTAGATAATGGGACGATTTTCTAATCTGTATTTTTTTTATAGACTTTAAGTAGTCAAACCACCATCGTCGCAATCATTGTGATTCCATTAATATTTGTCTTTTATTAATGGTCCGATATGCAAACCCCATTAGAGATAATATTCTCCGGACGCTAGTTCTGCTGCAAAGAATGTTGGTTCCATCTTTCCTTAGTCGCTGTTGCAATGAATGCAATGCAGGTACAGTTTGCTCTTCATACATAGCATAAATTTTGCTTCGAATTAAGTCTTTGTCGCTTTCATCGACACATTTGTTTTTACCAGAATCACTACGAACTTTTTTGGCTTTAATTGGCTTCGTCACAATATCTTTAACTGTAGACAACGGCGTTTTCGTTAATGAAAACGTTTATGCTACGGCTGCATTTAAATTAAGCCCCCTATTCAATAAAGAAACACACATTTTTAACAATTTGCTTAGCATCGGACGATAAATGTTTTTTTTTAAATTAGCATTACCGGAGGCATAATGATTATTATTTTGCCAAGAACACCACATTTTTAGCACATTTGGAATAATAAAAATACGATCGAAATTATAGAACTGCACTGTTTAAGAAAATAATACGAACTAAACTAAAATATTTCGAAACTACTAAACTAGATATAAAATTAATTTTATCTCTTTACCTATTATTTTATAAGGCCTGTTATTATATGAGTTTACAATTATTCAAAATTAAATAAAATTGAAAGATTTGTGAACATCGTTTGTTAATAACAGAACTTTTAATGGCTAAATAAAACTGACCCCACCAAGAAATCTAAGGCTTCTAAACTGAAAAGTACTAGGTCTCTAGCCGCCAGGGGCAAAACCGTATAAAAAGTTTTCCAATAAGAGTGTCAGAACTTTGAAATGTAATAGTGGCAACACTTTTTGAAATGGAAATATCATTCATAGACTGCTGTATTCGACACATTGTGTTAATGTATCATGGAAAGATACAGGATTTAACAATTTGGCTGTAGAGCAGGAAGGCGATCTCCACTCTGGGAAAAAAAGAATCGTTTCTGACGAAGCGTACTTCCGAATTAGTGGGTTTGTGAGTGAACAACAACTGTGGGAATTGCAAGAACGCTATAGGAATATGTTAACAGAATAACTTTGGCCTGAACTCATAAACGTGGATGTAATCAATGTTTTCATTCAACAAGGAGGTGCGGTGAGACTTATCATAAATCTCGCTAGACAACCGATTTATTAAATAAATAAACAAAGATAATTATCTAAAAATTTTCACTATAAATAAAATTGTATGTATGTTGATTGTTTCGACATACAGTGCCTTTTTCAAATACATACTATACAGACTAAACTAACAGTGACCTAATAATTCCATAAAATATGATAGTGGGGAAATCCATTTTTTTGTAAACGTCTAGGAGGATAATATAAGTTTAATAACGGTGAAGCAGTCAAGTCTAGCTGGTCATTTAACAAAATATCCAAATTTTTCCCTTTATTAATTTCTAGGCTCTCTAAAATATTTAATTTTTTGGATTTATTCTCATTATGCAACATTATAAAAGTATCATTAAATGTATGCTTTTCTAACATTAAGTGATTAGTGAGAATTATTTTGTTGTTTAATATAACTTGTTTTATGTTCGTTGAGCCTAGTAGAGAAAGATCTTCCTCTTTGTCCGACATAGAGTTTTGGACACCACCCGCACTCAGTTAATTATTCCTGATTTATACAGTTTATTTGTTTGATTTTTATTGTTTTAGTGAGACGGAGGTTTATTGTTTTTAATAGACTATTGTTTGTCTTAAAAGCAATATTTATATTGTTTATTTTGAATAAATATCTCGACACTAATTTGGTAATTTTTCCCGTATATGTAATGAACGTTTTGAACGTTGCATTTTGCAAGTGGCATTTTGATGACATTAAATTTTTTATTATAATTATCTATTGACATGGGGATATTTAATAATCTATGTATAAAAGAGTTAAATGCTGCATCCATCTTTTGTTAATAAGGATGACAACATTTATTGTGTATTACTAAATCTGTATGTGACGGTTTATGAAAAATTGCAAAATCATGTTTGATGTCTTTTCTAGTAATAGCTAAGTATAAAAAGTTGATACTATTATGTTGCTCTTCTTCAATTTTTGAAGTGCTGTTCCAATAATCTGCTTTGCCTTGGTGATAATAAATGGTAATCGGAAGGAGCAATATCTGGTGAATTAGGCGGGCGAGGCAAAATTTCTCCGCCAAGCAACTGTAACGTTTGTTTCACAATGTTTGCAGTAGGAGGTCGAGCGTTGTCATGAACCAAAATCAAGTTCGTGTATTTTTCAGCTCATTCTAGACGTTTTTCCTGCAATGCTCGATCCAAATTGATCATTTGTTGTCGATAACGGTTACCAGTGATAGTTTAATTCGGTTTCAGCAGTTCACAGTACACAACACCTTTCTGATCCCACCAGATACATAGCATAAACTTCTTTCCATGAATATCTCGTTTTGACGTTGATGTCGATGGTTCACCTGGCTTAATTCGGCTTAATTTCGGTAGGAGCATGTTCTCCATAAACTTCTACAAACAAACGATGACTTTCAGCAGCAGATTTCTTCAGATAAAAGAATAAAATTAAAGCTTCTCGCAAATGCTGTTGGTATACATTTCGACATTTTCAATAAAATAAAAACATGTGATGTTTACACGTGAACTCACTATCATATACCAAATTTTATAGATATGGTCAGTACCTTGACAAACAATAGTTTCAGTATTACCATGTATGCACAAATAAATACTTACGCCAACTCATGTAAAATCGAAAAAATTAATTCCGGCACCTAATAGATTATCTTGATAATTTAATGGCATTATTTGTTCTTCAAAATAAATTAAAAAATTACGGTTATCACTTGTAGTAATCATTATAACTAATTTTCTAACACTCTTACTGGAAAACCGTTTAAATCATATCTTATTGTTGTTGATATGTTATCACTATCTTTACCAATATTTTTTTTAACCAAGTAGTTATTAACCGAGCAATACTCAGGTTTACAATTTTAGTCTACCTTTTTAAATTTTTATAAATAGACCTATATTAGGTTAATATTTCTTTTCCGAGCAATGTGTTTTATTATATGTCATAAGATTACAAAATTGATAGAAAAAAAAAGTAAAAATACGATATGTTAATATGATCAAAAAGTAAGGTCACTTTTTAAATAAAACACTTAACGTCAAATTACTTTTTTAAACTTCTCGACGCACGTTTCGCCAACCAAGCATCATCAGGAAATGATTTAATCTAATTCTAAAACTAAACTGTTCTAATTATATGATAACCCTACCTAATGAAGCATGTAAAAATCATGAACCGTGAAGTTTACTGTGCCTTACATTAATAATTGAAAAAGTTGACTGAACGGAATCGGTTCTTTATCCCGGTTCATAATTTTCCTACATTTTTCTGTTTAAATGCTTTTATATGCATTCAAAGCTTTATTGTTATTTACACTTTTAACTAGTCTTAAATTACTAATATCTATATTGTGGTCATGTTCGATTGCACGTTGAGCAACACAAGATTATTCATTTGTTCCATATCTAATGTGTATAATCATAATCTAATCTTTGTATATTACGTTAATATGGATTTTTGTTTGCCCAATATACCTTCGATCACAATCTTGACAACTATTTTCGTAAATCCCGGACTTTTTATGTTGATCTACTTTATCCTTTCGATGACCCAGGATTTCTCTTAATTTATTATATGGTTTGTACACAACATTAATGTCTACTTTTTCTAAATTTTGTCTAGCCCTCGTATTAATTGGGCATCAAACGGTATTACTATCAATTTACTTTTGTTCTGATCCTTTTGAAAAGTTAAAGATTCTTTCAATAATTTTCTAAACTTATATTTTCTAATTAATTTATCTACAACGTTCTTATTATAACCGTTCACTTCAGATACCTCCAAAATTAATTTGATTTACCATAAAATGTAACCTATTTACCATAGAATTTAAACTAGCCATCTTATTTTGGAAGCTATGATTCAAATCGTTAGGAATGTATCTCGATGTGCTGGTGTTTTTTCTAAAAATATCAAAATCTAACGTATTTTTATTGTTTCTACTAACTAAAACATCCAAAAATGGTAAACTATCGTTGTTTTCGAGTTCATGCGTGGATACTATGTTATGAGATTCACTATTTATAGTTTTCTATCTATTATAGTTTTCTATCTAACCATACCATACCTAGGTTTCAAATTTACTTATGAACAAGTTGAATAAGAATGGTGACAGAGGATAGCCCATAGACGTTCCTTCTTGTTGTTCGTAAACCTGTTATTAAGCTGAAAACAATTTTGTTTCGTATTCATTCGTCTCCTCTCAACTTATGGTATTCCAACTTTCTTTCCAATCTTTGAACATTTTTTGTTGAGTTTTTATACTCAATTTCTGGTATTTCTTTTAAGCCAGCCAGCGAACTCTTTTAAATGGCTTTGATAGACTCTAAACGGTTTCCACGAAGCAGTTTCTTGAATCGAGCAAACGGGGAAAAGTCATACGTTGCTATATCTGCTTGAAGAACGATTTTTATTTCATTTTTATCGAAAAATTGAAGAATAATTATTGCAGTATTTGATGGTACGTTAGGGTAATGCAAAAACCATTCATTATTTTTCCACAAATCTTGATTTTTTTCGAATGGACTCACACAAGTGACGAATGAGGTTTCAATAAAATTCTTTATTAACCGTTTGACTACTTGAAAGGAACTCTTTGTGAACTGTTCACAGTAATCGATGAAAATAGTTTACACGACCTTGATTTTTAATCGATTTTGACTTGATTTTTTCGGCTTTGGTTCATGTTTAACAGGATACTCGCCGAATTAATTATTAAGCTGCTTCTGAATCATAAGGATACATCCATGTCACTTCACTAATAAATATACATTTCAGAATGTCAGCATTCAGAGAAAGCATTTCTTCAGCAACTTAAACACGAAGAACTATTTTAAAAATCAGCGTAAGACATTTTGTTTTTAGACAATATTTAATGCAAATTCTTTTCTCCATATATTTATTTATTTTAGAAAATCCCCGACAAAAATGTTTATTATAATAATAATAATGTAAATATAATAATAAAATGTCTTTTGCTTCTAGTTATCAGAGATATCGATAACAAGAGGTTGGTATTTGTATACTAAAGTGGGAGAGGATTATTTTGAAAGGGGTGGAATGAATTTGAAAATGTAAATCAACAGCCCTGTTCCATTCTGATTACTATGGAAAATCCATTTTTTTTCTTTATTTTGGATGAAAGGGAAATTCGTGTGTTATTATTGAATAAAAATATAGCAGGAATAAGTTTATTTCAAAATAGTTCAGTATCAAATTGTCCCAAACATTTTTTTACATTCTGTAATCCTCTTAGATAATTGGTTTCCTATTTTTCTTACAAAGGTCCACTTTGCCGCCACATTTACATTATAAACGGGGGTAAGGATTTGAGGAAATCCTATTTTTTTAAAAGCTTATATTTAGGTAGAAAAAGGATAAAAAAATCAACCTCTCTGCAGGATATACAACCGGACTCTTCGGCTGAGTTCATCTGATGAATTTTCAAAACGGGAAAATTTTAGTTTCACGGGATAAAGTGTTAAATCTTGATTACCTAAATAGCGTTTGCAGGGTTTTTTATATATTTTTTATCCAAATAACTTATATTAATATTACGACCAATAACTATAAAAATATATAATAAAATGTTAGATTTACTACTTTTTTACGGGCATTATTTTATAACCCTTAGTGTCATCATTTCGTATTGGTACCAATGGTGCATAAATGCTTTTCGATGTAAAAAATACGCTTACTTAACTAGATCATATACAGCGTGTTTGAGCAATAGTGGTGTAAATTTTTATTTAAAATTATCTTTCAATTTCTACATAAACATTACCTTAAACGAATAGAAAGTTGAAACTGCGAATTATTTTGGAACCAGTATGTATCATGAACTATAGCCAAGCATGGTTTTACATTAAATTAAAAAATGAGGCGGTGAGGGTACGGTACATTATATATAAGAAAATAATTTAGAATCAAATACGCATCAGCAATTATGGCTAATTAAAGGCTATTTTTCAACTGTGGGCTCCGACCATGCTGGGTTTACTACTTAGGTTAGCCAGTTTATCAACTCAGCTGGCCAGTAACCAACGTAGAAGATCTCTTGAAAGCCTCTAGATTTACCCAGCCTCAAACTGTTGTGGCTGAGAGACAATGTCTTGTCTAGAAACATTCACAAACATATAAACAAAATACAAACATTCACACCATGAGCGGGAATTGAATCCCACATCTCTTTAGCACCGCCCTTCTCTTCTAGAACTGTCTAAATTAATCAATTAATAACTGTAACTGCATTACCTTTCAACTTATCATTGTTGAAACGTTTAATTGCTGTTAGGATCGATATTTGGTTCATTATTAAGAACAACATTTTTGGCTGCATTAGCTTGTTACATAGTATTATCATCAATTCATAGTATTATAGAAAGTTTCTCCAGAAATATTTTATGCAAATTAACTGTTTGCATTTTACAAGTATTTGTTTTTAGAAATCGAGCAATTATTTATCACAACAGTAACAGCCCTACCAATTTAAAACAGCAAAAAAAGTCGGCACAATTAAATGGGTTGTTTAAATAAACAACCATTTTTTAAATTTTAGCAATATATTAAATTGCCGCTAGTAAAATAGGTTAAAAAAACTTATTGGTTTAGTGAGGTATTTAGTATATAGTTTGAAAGCACACAAACTGTAAAGTTAATAATGTAAAAGTATATCTGTTTATGCCAACGATAGGTATGGTTTTATTAAAATTTGAATTGTAAATTTATATTTATGTATATTGGTTTTTTACGATATAGCAGAAATTCTATTTTGTGTATGCCAAAACACGGTATTAATCGTTATTCTCTCAATTATTTGCTAAATTTGATTTCACAATTCGCTAAAACAACCCAATTAGTTAGCATGCATAACGAAGTCAATATAGAATGTCAAAATATACAAGAGCCAATTGAATCTAAAAAATAAATACTCAAAATTTATTTCCCTAAAATGTTCACGAACATTATCTAGGTATAAATTATTGTTGTTTATTATATTTTACAAAATATCCTTGTTGATATTACACATATACATTTCTGGTAATATTTTTTTATATTTGTTTAAAAATGATGGGGCTATAACAGCTTCATGTTATCATATATATATATATATATATATATATATATATATATATATATATATATATATATATATATATATATATATATATATATTGCTTAACACTGTCCACTAGATATTTGGTGTATGAAAAAACATTCCATTCGATGCTGCTCTTCTACTGAATTTTTTCTACTATTACAACAGTAGATGAAACAAATTAACATATTTACCAGTACATGTCAGAACACCAGTCCAGGACATTTTTTTTTAATCCAGTGTTTTGTCACGGTGAGAAATTTTCGAACAGCGTTCGTATAACCAGTTTTCCACTCGGTTTAGTGCATCTCAATAATTAGTGACCCACATTGTGAAGACTTTTAGTAGTTTAACATATTGTACTTGGTTTAGTAATTTTTGTTATGCGAGAAAATGTTACTGATTTTTCAGATTCAGGAACGAGATGTACGGTTTTTTCAATAGTGAAAATGACAGTTCTAAAGTGGACTTCGAAAAAATTTAATAGTTTTGATCGTCGAAATTAAATTTGTCTGAAGCAAAATGAAAAGTCGAACGAACATTCGAAAGCGAAACACAAAGAGCTGAACGTAAACGTTTTAAATGTAGAATGCTGAACCCTTTTCCACTAAATGGCAACAAGTTATTTCAAATGCATGTCAAGTTTTCGCTAATTTTCAAACTCGATAAAGTGCGCACCACGACAATTTTAAGGCCCGAGGGGATGTTTTTTACATGGCCTGGCTGAATATCTGGAGAGAGAAATTAACAATTACAAAATTTAATTATTTCTGCTTCGTGCAATGCTACGAGAAAAGCTACCAATTTTCGTTGTCTTAGATATCAACTGCCTCAAAAATTAAAGTTTTTACAACCGGAAACGTATCCATATAAAACTCAAGATACTCTTTCAGTTACATTATACAGTTCAACCTTAAGCGTCCTTCTAACATTTTCTTGTTAATGTTTAACTAAAATAATGAAGAAATGTATTAAAATGTGTAATGTACTCTTAAGTTGACTTTAAGTGACCCAGAACATGTTATACTGACAATATTTTTATAATTAATTAAGAACTTCTTTGCTGGAGTCTTGTTTTTTATTATAATAACAAAAAAATACATACTGGAGACGATGAAATAGGGAGACATTACATAAGCTAGATACCCAAATCTTTTTAAATGTTTTGTGAACTTTATTTGTTGTGATCACACAAAACGGCGATCACATAAACTGTTTTTTTTTTTAAGTTAAACCACAACTAAATATTGTACATTACGGCGGCAATACTCAATGATGCGAAATGGCATGAAATACAGTGCGAAATTTGAGGAAGATCTGCAAGGATAGAGACATAAAACATTCGTCATTCAGGAAATTAGGTTATCCATTCATGTACGAATACTAATGGCTTAGTAATCTTCATGTACTCATACAATATTTCTATATTAAGTTTCATTGTCTCTTTTTCATATTTCATCTTTCATCTTTTTCATTGTTTCTTTTTCATTCTTTCAATAGTTTCGATCAATTGTGCGGTTGGCTTTTGGTGAAACAGAGTAACAATGATAATAATTAAAACACTTGGTATTTGTTTCACAATATATTCAAGATATTTTCTGATATGTTTCGTCTTCCATTCTCCATTTCGTCGACCATTCTCAAAGTCTAGCTGGGTGTTTGCTAGGTTTTTACTGTCGTATATGGATTTTTTAATTTCGGAAATTTCCAAGTGATTTAACAGCATGCTTTTATTGCAGCTATGTATTAATTTGGCATTATTGGTGTTAAAAAATTGTTCTGATCTATATATGTGTAAAATTGAGTTAGTTGTGTTCTTTTAGCCTATCATTGAGAGATCTGCCCGTTTGGCCTATACATATATAGCGTCACACATTTTACATTATATTTCGTATACTCCAGATTTGTCACAAAATTTTCTCTTTCTTTGTTATTATTTAGCATCGATGCAAGATTATTATTAGATAATATTAATATTTTCTTTCTTTAAATGATTTGTGATACTGGAACTTAATTTATGAATAGTTTATAGCATGCCAATTTTTAAATCTTTTTCGGGTGTTGCGGCATAAAAATGTTTGATGTTTTTCTTAATTGTGTTTTCTATCATTTTATCTATTATTCTGGGATGATATCAATTATTCTTTGCGATATTTTTGACTATATTAAGTTCTTTTTCATAGCTGTCGTTTTAAAGTGGAATCGTTAGAAATCTGTGGTTTATACTATGAAAAGTGGACATTTCTACATTCCATGACTGATTTGAACTTTCGTGAATAGTCGTATACGTGGGTTTTCTAATTTTTTCGCTATTCTTTGTTTCGAATTTTAATTTATTCGGTGTTTTTATTATTTTAAAATCTAAGAAATTTAATGAATTATCCGTCTCGATTTCTATTGCGAACTGGATTTTTGTATTTACACTATTTAAATATTCAAATAATTAACTCAATAGTCTTTCGGTACCCGTTCATATGCAAATAATATCATCGACATACCTGACCCAAAAATGTATGTCTTTAGTAATTACTGTCGTTAAATAAATTGTTTTCAAAATTAGCCGTGAAAAACAACATTGATTCAATTCAAAATTTTACCAACAAACGACCGGATGGGAAGCCCTTTTCTGTCAGAAATTTATATGGCTAATTTTGAAAACAATTTAGAGACAAAAAAACCTTTGTCTATTGGTTCTTTACCGACCTCCATTAGACAGAACTTTGAAACTTTAGTTTAGTTTATACATAACTCTCTTTGAGTATGGTCGCGAGGCTGAAACATGTCAGAGAATATCTTGAATATATTGTGAAACAAATACCAAGTGTTTTAATTATTATCATTTTTTCTTTCAGTTAAAAAGCAAAAATAAAGCAGGGTCTCGTATGTAGTTTTTGGAACAATATCGCGTCTATAACTGATTTTTCAGATTAAATTCACATTAGGCTCGTTTTGAAGCTGAGAGATAGATATTTAAAATGACTATACGATGATAGATAGAGGGGGCCGAGAATTAAGATGAAGATCTAATAAATTTTAATCAGACTGAATTTAGTTAGATATAGTTTTGCTTTCCACATATATGTTAACTGTAATTTTACTACCATTAAACTAGTGATGTTTTTTTTTATATTCATCTTAAACATCAAAATAAAGGTATATTGATCGTTAAATGTTGTTATTGCTATTAATATTATAATTTTAATTTAAATTTATTTTAATTAACTTCGAATTTTAATAATCCACCAGCCCTAATATTATTCGCACTGCCAAACCATTATTTACTTTTAGATAATTTTGTTATCAAAGTTATTAAAATATTTAACATAATTCCACTACATTCCCGACCTTTGGGATTATATTATACATCAGACCAAATTATTTAATGAATGTTTAATTAGATTGTTTTTAAAATTTAATCGTATACCTTCTTGTTTTTCCAATCTTTTTTAATTATTTGGCAATCGCCCAAAATCCAATAAACCTTAATTGATTTAGTTATAATTTTATTTGTAGAAAGTATACAACATATATGTTATATAAAAATTATCCACCTTCAGATAACCTTATTTACAAACAATACGTATATCAATTTCAGTTACAATCCTTATCTAGGAAAACATCAAATTTCAAAAACAAGCATAGATTCAAATCTCACTGCTGACTCAGATTCATACGCTCAATCTTAGATAATAAACACCTGGCATTTCCAATTCTATGCATAGGTTAGCAGGAACCACAACAACAACGCCTATGCCACGGTCCACCAGCAAGCTCCTGCACTTCTGATGACACTACACGTCTCATCCATATTTAAGGACGGGACGGGCGATGCCAAGATAGTTTATATAAGTTCATAAGAATTCACAACAGTTTTCAAATAACTCATAGTTCTCAGCAGTGGTGGCTCGTGGGTTTTTAAAGTGGGAGGGTGTAGAAGAAAATAGTGCTGCTGAAGATTTTTCTTTGCTTTCCCCTTCCTCCTTTTTTACGTTTCGTGCTATTGAAACCCTATACAGGAGGCGACCCTGTAGTATTGGAGGGGAGGCGCACTAACGCCCTCCCTCACGAGCCGCCACTGGTTCTCAGTTTATAACAAGTTTAAATATTAATCATTGTATACATAAAAGTAAAAGTAGCAGTGTAACCAAAGTATCAATATTGTAAAATAAATAAAAAGTCATTTTTTAAAACTTCGTTTGGGGAACCCCCAACGTAAGATATATATTAGGGTGTCCTTTATATGGACGATTTTTTTTTTTGCAATTATCGAAAAGCATACTCTCTATTTTTTTTAATATACTAAGATATACTTAAATACAAAATTTTAACTTACTAGGTCAATGTTAACCCGTGCCGACAGGTCCCCAAAGATGACGTAAACTGTTGTTTTCGAACACTTATTTATGTATGGGTAGGTCATCGCAAGTATGCATATCTTAGGTAACTATTAACAAAAAGACAAGTTTAAGTAATGGATTTAATCATATCGACAAACAAAATAATACAACTATTCAGGATACATCCTTTTTATCGTCCCTTTTTTGCAGTCTGGATACATCTTTCTATAATCAAATCAAACCTTGGAAATCTTACATTGGCTTAACAGCTCTTTTAGCTGTATCATGTACTGCTTTTAAACTAGAAACCTTCTTTTTAGCTTCCACATAAGCTGAATTTTCTCCCCGCGAAGATATGTTTTCTTGTAGAAGAAAACTGCTGTCAATTTTTAATCGCGAAAACAAATTTTTGCTCTCGATATAGACAAAATCGCCCAGGGATTTTCCTAAAACAGTAGTAATTAAAAATTGGTATCACAATTAAATTGGTAATTTAATTAAAATAACAGTGAAATTAAAATAACAGAACAAACAAAAATCTCACCATATAACGAAACAGATATTTTTTACCCTTATTGTAAGGAATCTTTTTCTTTAAAATAATGTGAATAATCGTAGGTTAAATTTACGAAAATACCTTCTTTTACACCATGCATATTACAGAGTATAAGAGTACTTTCAAATCTGTATGTTGCTAAAATAATTCTAATATAACATCTAATTTAAGCTTCTTTGTTTTTTACTGGGAATTTTGTCATACCGGCAACATTATCATATAATCGACGCATCAATTTACACGTAACTTCAGGTACTCGAGGACTCGAGGCAATTTCGATGGTCCATTGAAATTCTATTCTATCGGTCAACTGGCGATGCAATTGGTATAAGTAGAGATGGTCAGTTGGGCTTTAGGATTCAGCTTCAAGGCAGGGCAAAGGCACAAAGTCCTTCTTTAGAACAACCAATATGTGTTTATCTAAATCTCTAATACCGGGCGAATGGTCCACTTTAGTTTCTATGAAAGGAAATTAAACTCGTCAACTTTAGTAGGGCCAGTTAGATTGTACGATAGTGAAAAAAATGACGCAAAATCAATGTCACTAGCTTTATTTTTAAAATTGTTGATCATAATAATGATCAGTCATATTAAAAAAAAAACGATCATTTATAAAAAATGTTGGGATTTATAAAATATTGTCATTGCAATTGCACCTAATCTATTTCATGACAATTTCGAGTTTCGAGAACAGAAAATGGCCACAGTAAACTAAATCTAGTGAATATGATGGATAAAAATTGAGGAACGACAGTGCTCATGTGCAAAGGTATATATATATATATATATATATATATATATATATATATATATATGCTAGGTTCTCGGTTAGAACCGCGTTTTAGGTTTGTTAAATCCGACGACTCTAGATGTTTCGGCTTCCACTTTCAACCCATTGTCAAGAGAATATTGAATTTGCCACGAGGCCTTAATCTGACTACTGGGGAGTAGGCAGATTTAGGCCTTGGGCAAATCAACTAGATTCTCCTGATAATGACTGAAACGTCGAGATTTTACAAATCTAAAACGCGGTTACCTGAGAATTGAACGGATATCTTCATCTCCTCCAGATCTTGTAACACAATATATATATATATATATATATATATATATATATATATATATATATATATATATATATATATATATATGGGACGGGGTTTCCCTATGGGACGGGTTTCTTGACGGGAGAGCATATGTCGGTACCCTGACGAGCCTGAACATCGAGAAGCGAAACATGCTCCAATTGCAGGGATGGGTGGGGCTCATATATATATATATATATATATATATATATATATATATATATATATATATATATATATATATATATATATATATGTATATATATATATATATATATATATATATATATATATATTTATTTATATATATATATATATATATATATATATATATATATATATATATATATATATACATATATAATACAACTCAATGGTTTTGCCAAATCTTCGAAAGTTGAAATCATTTAGAGATTTTATCTCCGAATTTCAATGCCTTCAGTGGGAAACTTGTTGAGAAAGAGTGTCACTACATCCCAATATTAGCCAGTCGCATGTAGTGTACCGAAAGCTACCAAATTGATATTGATTAATTTATTAAATAATTTCCTTACCGAAATAAATGTATTATTCAAGCAAAAAATAGTTTGGCAATAGTAAAATCCCACATTCATTAAAAACGTTTATTTATGTTCCTCTAGAAATATAATAAATAGTTTTTATTATATTTCTAGTTTATTACTTTCTTTTTGGAGAGAGAATTAAGGAATGAATAAACATAAAGGAGAGGGAGTCATGCTAACATAACAAGAGCATTAAAGAAACGCCTAATATCCAAAGAAAACTTTATAAAACCACATCATTTACCTCGGTTAGAACGTTAGTTTGTGTGATTATGAATAGTTTGCAGGAAATGAAATTAAGGAAATACTAAATAAAAAATTGCGTTGCGTGGGCAGATTAACTTAAAGTTAATTTCTTGGTTTCACTCATGCATTGTTGATAGAAATATGTGATAAAATATAATTTTGGCAAATAACACTAATCATACTTTGTTTTATGTTAGTTTCTCTTGATCTATTTTACTGCTGGTACTTCTGCTATTTGTATGAGGGATATTTAAAATGTAAACATATTGTATAACATAGAATGTAACACTTCTAATGATTTGCTCATTAAGAAATGTAACTTAAAATGTATACAACTTTGCTCCCGCCGTTTTTTTTTCAAAGTTCAAGGCTTTATTGTAAAAATCTAATTATACATTTATGATTCAAAGTATTGTACACCGTTGGCCAATACTTTCTTCCATGTTTCAGGGCGCATTCGAATCCCGCGTTGCAAAAACTGGTCATCTTTTGAAGCGATACATGAATCGATCCAATTTTTAACTTCTTCATAAAACCGGAAGTGCTGGTACTGATACTGGTGCTATGAGGTTATGTTTTACAAGATGCCCAAAGGTATTGCATGCCGTCTATGGAAACTATAGGAAAACGCCTATCTATAGGAAAACGGCCGGAGCCAAGTTGTATACCTTTTAATCTATTGTATAAAATATTCGAATGTTTTCAGATATACTGTCTCCACATTTCCTTGAAGTTTGATATATTTTTAATAGGTCAGCAACAGTTGATTTCTACTTTAGAAATAAGATTCAGTGCAATGACTATTGGGTAGAGATACTGTTTCATAATCTAATATTCACTTTTCTCTTCTCATAAGAATGAAAAATCGTTTAATGGATTTTATATTCGAGGCGCTCAATAGAGAGCGATCAATATAGCTCTCAGCCAAAAGGCTAGAAAAAAAAGATAAAGGAGTGAAGATACAATGATGAAATTGATCCTTGGGCATGCAGGTATTGAAGGAAACCGGAGGGTTAATAAATGACGCCATCTCCGCAGGTCTTCTTTTCCCTAAAGTTGATAGCATAGTCCAGCTCAAGTGAGACTCCCGTCTATAATTATCTTCCCCCTCCCAAGATCTCTGCAAATTAAAGTTAATATGCTCATGTCAAGACTCTTCTTCAACTCTTAGCTGATGAGTGGAAATCCCACCCAGCAGACTTTATACCGTAAACTCGAAAAGATTTACCACTAAACACCAAATAAATTTTTTAAACTTCTCGACGCACATTTTACTAACTATGTTAGCATCATCAGGAGATTATGCATGCTTTTTATATGTTTTATTAGGTACGGCTGTCTTATAAATAGAAAATCGTTTAGTTTAAGAATTAGATTGAATCATCTCCTGAGGATGTTATCGTGGTTAGCGAAACATCCGTCAAGAAGTTTAAAAAAGTAATTTGGTATTTAATGGTAAAATGTCTTTGTTTAGTATTTCACACCGAAGGGTCCAATAGAAGAATTGGGATATAGTCTACTTAAATTACTTTGGTCCCAGTTTGCCCATTTACTCATTGTAAAATTAATTGAAAAATCTCTGCTTTTTATTATCTTTACTCTTTCTTGGTTCTTTCATGACATTAACTTGTTATTATTGTTATTTTTAATGTATAGTATGCATTTTTTTAATGTCTAAATAAATATGAGACAGCATCTTTGGGTCGAATGCAATTAAAGTTATACAATAACTTAAATCTATTTTCTAGATTTCACTTATGCCCATTCGTAAAATCAGTGCCAGTATTATTTAACCACGGGAACCGTTCCGTGTACATAACAATTTTAATAAAGTATTATATCTACAAACACGAGGAAGCGGTTGGAATTTCTTGTGATTAAATTCCTATGTCAATTTATTTAGCGGTATCATATTTCATCCGTACATCTTCCTTAAGAAGTACGTAATCGTATACTTTACACGGTGGTTATATTACATAATCTAAATGCCGAAATATTTGTCGCAAAAACCCCGAAATTAATTTCACCGAATTTATGAAGAAACAACAACTTCAATTTTTTTTATCGTTGGCGTTTTCCTATGAAAATAGACCGAGAAGAAATATATTTTTTCGTTTCCATACACTGTCTTAAAAGATTAGTTCATTGGTATTCTGTAAAGCACGGAAACTTTAATCAATCTCCACTGAAAGGATTGTACTTTCTACAATAAACAAATTTCAATAGATTTTTCTAAAATGCCAGTATTTTACTTTGTAGTTGGGTTTGTTCACTTCTGATTCGAGTTGTTTAAGTGTTTTTTCTTGTACGGGCAGTATCGTATCGACCAATTTGATAATTTTTTTTGCTAGGTTTTCGTATTTCTTAAAATCCTCTTTTTATCGTTGATACGAGGGCTGTTTTAGATTAACGCATGATTGTTGATTATTAATATCGAATGAAATCAGTTTTCTATATGCTCTACTTTTTCAGATACATCCACTTATCTATCAATGTTTTTTTTTCATTTCAATACATTCAAGAATAAGTGTTTAGTGTGAGACTCACCAAATATCCTTGCTTCTTATGCCTTTGGGATAGCAGAGGCAAAACACACCACTGGGTTAGAAAAGAATAGCCTAAGAGAGATAACGTGGACGTTGGGAAAAGAATGTCGTTAACGACCTCTTAGCTGGAAGAGGGAAATTAATTTTTCCTCCACTGTATATCAAGCTGGGCCTAGAGAAGCAATTTATAAAGGCTTGTTTGCATATATAGTAAACAAATGCCGTAGTTGAGTGTAGAAAAAAATTAAAGCAGCGCCCACAATGAGGCTGAGCGAAAAACCTGAACTTCATTTGTTGCAGTTGTCGGAAATTTTCTGGGCTTCTTTAAAGTGTTTTCCTCAAAATTTAGGTGACAACAGCGAGGAACAAGGTTCCACCAGGATATTAAAACTATGGGGGATCGCTACCAAGCAAGAAGCGATACTCACACGATGGCAAATTACTGCTAGAGCTTAAAAAGGGTTCGAAAATATATTCAAGAATGTCACGAATGCAATGTTCAGTGACTAATTGGTTTCATCCATGACTTTTTCCTCTACCTTTGTATATAATAATATTTGTATAATATAATAATCAGAATTCCGTGTTCAGTTTTTTTTTTGATCCATGGATTTACCTTAAAATATGAGGGGTGCCCATAAGTAATCAATTATTTCCGTGCAACTAAAAAAACGAATTTATTTACATTTAATTTTATCTTATGTCGATTATGGAATAATCCGTGGGCCGAAAATCCTTTTTTTTTCGATTTTTTTTAATAATAGCGAAAATATTTTTCATTAGGTCAAAAAAAATTATGCCAAGGGAAAAAATTTTAAGTCGATATCTTAGGCTCCTCAAAGTTAGTCAAAGTTTTTCAACAATTTTCTCTTTATTTATACTTAATTTAGTGTAAGGACCTTTATTGTAGAGAATTAAATATCCGATCAAAGTAAGTTGAGAATTTTTTTTTCAAAACTTTGAACTTTGACTAACTTTGAGCAGCCTAAGATATCGACTTAAAATTTTTTCCTTTGGCACAATTTTTTTTTGGCATAATGAAAAATATTTTCGGTATTATTAAAAGAAATTCGGTCCACCCTATTATGCAATCTCCGTCGTTATCTAAGACCTTTTGTCATCTTGCTGGTATAGTTTCAATCCCCTGTTCATAAAATGTTGTTTCCTTTGAAGGAAAATATATTTCTAGGTGAGCTCGCACATCAACGATATTTTTGAAATTTTTATTCCTTAAAAAAAGTTCCATGGATCGGAATAAATGAAAATCGGATGGTACCATATCTGGAGAATATAGGGGATGTGGTAAAACCTCCCAGTTTAGCTGCCTTATTTTTTCTTGGGTTAATCTTGCTGCATGCGGCTTGGCATTATCGTGTTGCATTATTATCCTCCTTCTGTTGACCAGAGCTGGCCGTTTCACCAACATTTATTACGTAATCTATCCAATTGTTGGCAATGCAATTCAGCTTTAACTATTTCTCCCGGTTTCAATAGTTTAAAATGAATTATGCCACCACCGTCCCACCAAACGCACAGTAACACCTTATTTAAACTGAAGGGTAGTTTCGGAGTGGATACGGCTAGTTTATTCGGAGAAAGCCATCGTTTGGTTCGCTTCTCGTTGTTGTACAAGACCCATTTATCGTCACCAGTAACAATCCTTCGTAAAAACGGATCACTTCGTTGTCTGCACAATAGAGATGCGCAAATTGTATGCCGTTGTTCTTTGTTCATCCCCGACTATAGATGTGAAACACACACACACACACATATATATATATATATATATATATATATATATATATATATATATATATATATATATATATATATATATATATATATATATATATATATGGGGTATATATGTAAACCTACCCCCTTTCTTGAAGATGTATTTGGACTGTTGATCAAGCAAGTAGCCTGAAGAGTGTTTGCTATTTCCTAGATACTCACTTTGAGATCACTTTCCACCAGTGATTTAAAAGCATCATTATCAAAGTCTACAGTGCGTCCACTTCGATCGCTTTCAGATGAAGTCAAAATCACAATTAGAAAATTTTCTAAAACAGCGTTGTTGGCACTTATTGACTTTCAATACATCTCCATACACATCACAAATCTTTTTGTTGCAACCGTTGCGTCAACACCCGATCGAAAATGAAACAGCATGCAATGACGTAAATGTCAGTTCTACAGTCTTCAGTTGGTTGATTGTCCGCCATTTTACACCGGTGTAAAGACTACACATTTAATCGATAAAGACACTTAACTTTTAGTAAAAAGGCATTGTGGACCTACCACTACGTTGGCAAAACGATAATAATATAGCAATAACTATTTGCGTTTCTCTTTAAAGGACTAAAGTTTATGTATTGAAAATAAAATAAATGTAGATATATTAATAATCGAATTTTTTATGGGTTCCTTCACAGTATTGAAGAAACAACACCTTCTTCAGTGACATAATTCGAAACTTTTTTTTTTACATGCAGTAGTTATAACTGTAGTGAGTTATAACTGTTTCTGTTGTTCAAAGTAGCTTCAGAGATTGAATGACAATATTTTAGTTTGTGGCTTGGTTATCTACTTGCCGGTCGCGTTGGCGCGGACGGTAGAGGGGCAGCCTGCCACTGCTGTGCCGAAACCGCATTGGCGCGGTTGGTTGGTTCGATTCCAGCGCTTGGATGGGGTTGTTTTTCTTTATTTCTTCTATCTGTATTTACTTCCTTAAATGTTTGTGGTTGTTTGTCGGCAAGAGTGTAAAATCCGACAACAATTTACTTAGTAACGCCAGTTAAAGGCTGGGTAAGGCCGGACCGGTTTTGGCGGTGGCTGATGACCGTGGTTCGGAACCCACGTTAAGCTGTAGGTCCAGTCGCTAAAGCCTTAGTTACTGATGCGTCTTAAACCGTAAATCCTTTCCTTTCCTTTATATTTACTTCTAATAAAATTAAAATAATTAATAACAAATTGCCATAATTGTTAGGTTTTTGTAAAGAATAATGGTGGAAAATATAAACAATTTGTCCCCTTTCGAGTCGTATCATTTTGTTAAATCTTTACAAGTCTCGTGTAAATCTCTGATCCTTTTTTATTCCTTCCACACCACTTTCTCATTTTATTTTTAAAATCCTCTTTATTTTGATATTACGGGGGACGTTTTAAAAAGGAAACTAAGACACGACTAATTAATTTCTATAATTAAAGTCGGATCATAATTTAATATATTCACTAATTAACCCATAAACTTCATGAGCAGTCGATTTATTTTAAAATAATCCTAAAACTGAAAGAATTTGTGACTTAAAAATATTTTATTTGCAGGTAAAAAATATGGTTTTACGAATTATTTTTTTCTACCTCGTTAGAAATTATGTGAAAATGAACTTTAGATTGTAGTTTTGCAATGTCCTTCGTATCCATAACAACAATTTCGCTCATGTATTGAAAGACTATTAGAGCAGCATATAGTACATAGATCTTTGAGTAAAATATCATACAATGAGAAGCTATCATAAAATAGATCGAAGGATGTTCGATTCAACTTTATTCCGCTAATGGTCCAACATATTAGACCCCACAATATACACAACATCCATAATTGGCCGGCCATTGGAGATAATGTTCATAAGTAATGCCGTTTTTTTAAATTTTAAAAACATGTTCATCTACTGACAATAATTTAACTTATATAATAAATATATTAATTTATATAATAAATATATTAATTTATATAATAATATATATAATAAAACCTATATTCTTGTTAAATATATTGATTTTTATTTATTGCTTTATAAGTTTTGAAGCATAACAAGACCGTTTATGCTGTTTATCCTGGATAACAGAACAGCGTTGATTTAAAAAAGTTGTTCGGGTTAGACAGAGATTCTTTTCTTCAAAGAACAAATTGTTCCTGGAGATGAAATGGTTAATACCAGAACCTTTGCCAACTCCAGAACTAGTTTTTCACTCTAATAAAGTTTTGCTGTCTACTGACAGCAAAACTTTATTAGTATAGTGAGATTTTACTGGAATTATTTACTATGAGGTTCTGAATCCTAATGAAACAAGTGCTGAATATTGTTATGCTCAGCTTGATAGACTAAACATGAGTTGAATTCAGAAACGTCCAAAACTGATTAATCAAAAATATGTTGTTCTGTGTCTCACAGTGCCAGAATCATTCAAGAAAAAACCAAAGAGTTAGGCTGGGAAATACTTTCTCGCCCTCCGTATTCTCCTGCTGATGCACCCTCAGATTACCAACCTTTCAGATCTATGGAACAGCTTCTTCGTGGGATTTTTTTACTGCCACAGTTATCAAAACTTCACTCAAAGAATATTTTGCTTCAAAATCACTTGCATTTTATAAAAAGGAAATAGAAAGTTTGTCAGATGAACTATATTGGTGCACATAATATATTTCATGAGATACTCTATATTTCAATAATTATCCCGAAAAAACTGTTAAATATTGGCTAAATTGTTTTAACGCATCCTCCAAATTCACCAGACTTGAGGTGAATGAGAAAACTATCAGTGATCAGAAAAATACCCAATATGAGTTAGTTTTTTCAGGTATTCTTTTTTGAATTAATTTTGACTATTAAATTAAAATATTCCGCATTAAATACTGATTGAATTTATTTACCAGGCGTATAATGTACGAGAGCTGTATGATAAGTACAGGTACTTATCTGGGCCAGAGGCCTGGGCCAGAGATGGCGTTGCTACTATGTACAAAGTAATATTTTGTAATATTTTTCGTAAATACAACCTTACACAACAATACTGTCAAACGGTCAAGTTGCTGCGTGGTTTAGTTTGTAAACGGCAGCCATTTAAATGGAACAACTTTTGTGATTTTATAACAATGAAAATAATTGAATATCGAGCAGTGATAAAATACATAAAACGAAGCTCACTGAAGTTTATAGGAACTATGCACCTTCGTTACCAACCATAAAATATTCGACAGCTGAATTCAAACGCGGCCGTACAAGCATTTTTGATGAAGATTGTCCAGGTCGTCCAAATGTGATAACCGATCGGAAAGTGAAAGTGCATGAGATTGCTGAGACTGTGGGAATCTCAGTTGAACGGGTGCAAAATATTTTAACATCTCACTGGGATATGAGAAAGATTTCCGCAAAATGGGTGTCGCGATTTCTCAAAATTGACCATAAATAAACACTTGTGTCAGCTTCAAAAGAATGTTTAGCGATATTAAAACGCAATCCGAATGATTTTTAGCGTCGGTTCATAACTGTTGATGAAACATGGATTCATCACTTCATACCAGAGACCAAAGAACAGTCACGAACAGTCAACGAACACTATATTTGAAGAGTTGAAGTAATCGTATTTTTTAGAGAGGATACAAAAGATCAAAAAAACGTTGGACTAAGTCAATCAGTCAATCGAACTAAATTTTACACATAAAAATGTTTTTTCTTGTCAAGGCCTGGTACTTATCATACAACCCTCGAATATGGAAAATACATTAACATAAAGAATGTCTTGACAAATTAGTGCTATGTAAAATTCATAATACATCAAAATCTGCAAATGATTTGCATGTATTTTTCTTACGATATTTCTGTTTTAAACATTTTTCATTACATTTTTCCTTTTTGCTATCAGAGCAATAGAAAAATTTACGACCAGAAATTTCTTGAGGATTAATAGCAATATAAGTTTCAGAATTTTACGCTTTAAAGTATCAACCACGAAATAGACTTCTGATTTTGCACGAGATATTTTATGTATATATCGTTCTATATATTTCTTAACATTAGTCTCTCTTTCTGTTTAAAAAAATTACATTAATTAGTAAAATTGTAGTTTTTCTTAAATTTTTTCAGTAAATTAGCCTAGCAGGCTATATTTATTTCCATGTTTTTTTTTAGAAAATATGTTTTTAGAAATAAATTAGGAAATGTTTTTTAGTGTTTGAAGGAACTATTACACTTGGCAATTCTGAGACATTTAAATAGTTTAAATATATTATTATGTAACTTAGTAAATTTCCGGTCCATAAAATTTTAGGTTCCCAACTTCTTGTTTGTTTATACATTTAAAGTTTGAAACTTTTGTTACACAGTTGGGAACTGACGTTAGGTCCTCAATAGAATCATTCAAAGTTTTCTATATCAAATACTTCTTTCTTTTCGCTAGTACAATGAATGATCATATAAAAAATGAATGAGTGAAATATGGCGATATTTAAGTAAATATTTTCAAAACCCGACTAAAAAAATAAGGGAATATATGAAGATATACAGTTTCTTCATAATACTGAATTTAACACAAGTTTAATGCACTTATCAACTTTTTACAAGGTCTCATTGGCCAGATGCTTTTTATTCCAGTTGATAACAGATTATATTCCTATGGTATTCACTATTAATAGTAACACGATTTCCATCATTGTCATCAAAAAAGTAAGATGCTATCACAGTCGAAAAACTGCACCAAACAGTAAATTTCTGAGGATGAAGAGGTAACTCCTAAACCACTTGAGGATTTTCATCGGTCCAAATTATACACGCCTCATCGGAAAAGTAATGAAAAATAATAATAGTAATCTAATCTACTATTCTTTTTTCTTGTGCGTATTTGAAAATAGAGTTGAAAAAATAATGTTTTTGAAGAAACTATTATGGTTGAAAACACTGCGATATTGTGGTATTCAAATATAATAGTTATTCTTTAACTAAAAAATGTCATTATAAAACTAAGTAAATTTCCAGTTCATAAAATTTTAAGCTTCCAACTTCTTGTTTGTTTATTCGCTTAAAGTTTGAAACTTTTACTACACAGCATCGAAACTGACGATAGAACCTCACTAGAATCATTCCAAGTTGCCTATTTTAAATACCTCTCTTTTGTCGCTTGTCCAACCAATAATCACAAAAAATACGAACGAGATATGGCGACATTTAATTAAATATTTCGGAGACGAGACAAAAAAAATAAAGGAATTATTTTTAAATACTAGCCGGTTTCAGTTACACGTCGTGGAGAACGGAGGAGGAAAAAAATGCCAAAAAAAGAATAAAGCATTTCATTTAAATGTAAAATCTACCTTCAGTTCGCTCTTCAACGAACAACCGCTAGTAAATTAGATTAAATGTTTCCAATTCTACACAACTTTTCCAATTTATTATTTAACAAATCAAGACAAGTCCGAACAACTTCCGACAGTTTTACATTGCAACAAAATAGCATTCGTTTTGTAGCTGAATAAAACATTTTTATTTGAACTTCAGCTGACAAAATCTACGGATTTAAAGTTTTCGAAAAGTTATTGCCGGAAAATAATAATCTTTTCATTACGTTTTTTTTTTCTTTTTCTGATAAATTCTTAAAGTATTTATCTGTTTTTTTAAACATTTATTATCGACAATTTGAATAATTATACTGCTTTATAAGGCTTTGGAAAAATTTAAATATGCTGGGCGATAAATACCTGACCGAATTGAGAACAATAGAAAATATAATTTTAACCATTCTAATACTCTATAGATGTTCAAAATGATAAGGGACAAAGTTATATAAAGGGTCGCCCAATAAGAATGTCAGAACTTAAATAAACTGAGGCACTGTGATAACTATAAGTAATATTGCAATAATTTTTATTTCATTTTGAAGAACTAATAATGATACTATATTTTGAAAATATTGTCATCCCTCGGTTTCGTCTGATGGAATACATTTTGGAGACACAAGTTTCGATTTTTCTTTCACATTTATCACGTGGTATATTTCCAATACGAGGGTTGCTATTTATGTATCCGGAATAATAAATAAAAACAGATATTTATCATTGAAAATGGTTTTATTGTTTTTCAATATATTCTCCGCGATGATCGTTACACTTGCATACGTTTGAACCAGTTTTCATTGCACTTTTTCCATTGCGATTGAGGTATCTCCAAAACATGCATTTTTCCCATCAATTCGATATTTGGATCAGTTATATATCGAGGGTTTTTTTTTTCTATAAACCAGATTTAACATTTTATTTTAAATTTATAATAATAAATAATAAAATCCACATCTAAAAAAAGAATGTTTAAAGTGTGGAACATTTCGCAAAGTCTAAAAATCAGCTAGCGAAGAAAATGATTCTTGACGGATTCTATTAGTGTCAATGTTTTATTTTACGATATACTCCGTTAGGAGTAAATAAACAACACGTCTCACTGTATTTCACAGTAATACCACTTTGAATTTTACCACTTTATATGTAAAATAATATTTTATGCATATACAGATTTCCAGATTTTAGAGAGCTTAAACAATACATATAGTCTGATAAAGGCAATACACGGTTTTATATATAGTACTTTTATAGCTTTTTATTTGTTTTCTTTTTTATTGATGCTTCAATAACCTCAACCATAAAGTCAAACGGCAGTTTTAAACATTAGATATTGATATATTATTCATTTTTTATTTACTTTATGCGGTTCTCTTATATAGGATGTAGCAAAAAAACGGGCGATTTTAAAAATACAGTAATTAATCCAAATATTTTATTTAAAAAATTAAAAATATCTCACGTTATATAAGAAAAAAGCATTTTTTTAAAAGAAAACTTCTATACGGTGATCTCTTTATTGAGCGTTACTCATTAAACAACGCAAAATATCTACTGAAATTCTGGCAATTTCTTATTGAATGCTGTGTTTCAGCTCTACAATATTTTGTAGAGGATCTCAACGTAGGCTTTGCTCTTCAAATAATCCCACAAATGAATCACGTATTGTTAAAACTGGGGAGTTTGCTGGCCAAGGAATGTCCCTATATCTTCTTCTTCTTATCTGTGGCTTGATAACCCATCAAGGACATTTACCTCCCAAGGGGTATCCAGGTCTATCGTTTAATTGTTTTTTTGCCCTTATGTTTGCCTCTCTCCTTTCTATCTCTCGCCCTCACTTTTCAATCTGTGATTCTCATCTCTTGCAGATCCCTCCTCACTCCCTCCCCCCATGTTTTTCTCGGTTTTGACCTCGGTTTTGATCCCTCCATGCTCCTTCCCAATATTTTCTTGGCTGGTATTTCGCTGTCCATCCTCTCGGTGTGGCCCCTCTAACTGAGTCGTTTCCTCCGGAACTCTTTCATTATATCTGAACTATTAAATACTGTTAATAGTTCTTCGTTTGTTCTAATTCTCCAATCTATTTCCGATTTGACAGAGCCATACATTATTCTAAGTATTTTCCATTCTCAGAAACCTAACGATAGTTCATCTTATATATATATATATATATATATATATATATATATATATATATATATATATATATATATATATATATATATATATATATATATATTCTGCTAAGAAAAGTACCAGGATTTGTCAATAAAACACAAACTGTTTATTATTTATCCAAATTTATTGATCGCCGTCAAAGTAGGCTCCTTCCGAAATAATACAGTTATGCCAACGAATAATCCAATTGTTACTACATTTTTTAAACGCTTTTTCCGAAATTGACTTTAGTTCAAGAAATCCCTACGAGATTTCGAGACATAATATATACGTCTTTTAATTGTTAAAGGCTTGTTTTGTTATATCTTTTAAATACCTTCTTAAATTTTGATCTTTCACTGTTTCAGATGACCGAATTTATAATTTTTAATAACGTTAATAAATCGTTCCGATCCAGTTCGGATGGATAAAGTGTTTTAACGATAAACTCGCGTTATTGAACTCTGTAACGCTCCATAATTAAATGATCGTACGTGTTCTACAAAATCAGTAAAGCGCAACTTTACGGGAAACAAAAGCTTAAAATTGGCGGGCTCTTCAAATCGGCCAGTAATTTTTCATCCATCCTGAATATAACATGTAACAGTAATGATGGTGTGAGTTCTCGCAATTTCAGCGTTACGCTTCAGTTTGATAACATTGAGTTAATTTGTGATTTATGAAGTTTTATCATTTTATATAATATTTTTTTAAAATAAAATGTAATATAAATGAAACAATAACAATATAAATGAAACTCTATCAGGACTATAGGTTAAAATCGAGCTGATTTACCACTAAACACCAAATCCCTTTCTTAAACTTTTCGACGCGCGTTTTCCTAACCAATAAAGATTGAATCATCTCCTGATGATGCTAACATGGTTAGCGAAACGCGCGTGCGGAAGGTTAAAAAAGTGAATTGGTATTTAGTAGTAAATCTCCTCAACTTTAACCTTTGTTAATTTTGCAAAATTTACTGTTTCATTTATGTAGGATTCTTGCTAACATTTGTTAGAATGATGTGGTTTATACTAGTGTTGTTTAAACTCAAAGAAGTTTACAAAGGGTCCACAAAATACTTGTTTTTAATTTTTCTAAACGCGTTTTGTTAGCCATGTTAGTTTAAAAATTATTTACCGTGAAGTTAACCAAGCGTTACCTTAATAATTCAAAAGTTGACTGTAGAATTAGGTCCCTTAAAGTGATTCATGGTTTTCTTCTATTTTGCTTTTTTATTTTTCCCATATGTACAGTGTACAATGTGTTCTTTATATTTGGTTAATAAGAAACTTTTACTTCACTTCGATCACAATTTTTACAGCTAATTTTATAAATCCCCCTTTTTTACGTTTCTCTAGTTCTTAATAGCCACTTTTTTGAAAAGTTTGTTTTTGTTAACTTCCCGGTTCATGATTTTATATACGCTTCATTTCGTACGATATTTTTATAGATAGAATATAGTTTAGTTTTAGGATTAGATTGAATGATTTCCTAATGATGCTAACATGGTGTGCGAAACGCGTGCTGTGAAATTAAAAACAAGTGATTTGGAGTTTTGGGGTTGAATTCTTTGAATTTAGTGTTTCACACTAAACATTCCAATATAAGAATCTATTGTTGGTTGACAAGCAGGCCTTTCACACTGGTGAGTGAAAAATTCTTGCTTTAATATGTCCAGAACATGGCAACATAAGTTTCTATAAACTTTTTTTCTGTCAGGAAAGTATATAATTTAATTTTGAAATAGGACTTTTTCTACTCAATTTAGTTTTAATCAAAAATTTAATTTTGCGTTTTCCAGAGTTAGAAAAACAGTTTAGTGCAAAACAAATTAAGTTGCCGATAGTTATAAGCTTATTATTGGTGAATAGTTAACATTCTATAGCAATCGTATTAAAATAAAAGGGTGAGAAAAAGGCAGCGCAAGCGTATTGGTGCGACTGCGCTTTGTTCGGAAAATATCTTCCACTGAACCGGTCTCTATACAGTCTCGCCTGAATCTTGTTCCAACGCATGATATCGCTGCAGGACAGGTCCGAAAATTTTCGCGCGCTTATGTCATGTGATTTGATCTGAACACTGAAATTCGTTTTTTTAGTGACATTATTTGTTTGTGGCCAATATCAATCCGGATACCGACAATTCGATAAAAGGTACTTGTCTCTACCGATTTAACATATAAAATTTCCCAACAACAATAAAACAGGATATTGGACACAGTTTAAAAGTTTTAGAGGGAATTTATAATGCTTTAAACATTTTGTTGTGGTGAGCATACGTAAATATTTATGATTTGTTTTTTCGTTTTTGTCTATATCGAATTGGCTTGTTAATTGAAAATGATGAAACTTCTCGAAAGAGGAAAATCTTCAGAAAATTAAGTTTTTTTTGTTCATTGATCTAGAAACAAATAAAATTAATTTGTTAAATGTATCTCTAGTGCTTTTCTTTCCTTTATAACTGAATTAGTGTCTAAAATGCCTGTTTTTTTCATCAGCATCTCGTAGGGAAAATTAATTTTGTTCGTATTTTTTTCATTTTAGGGCTGCTATTCGTTGGAAACCTAATTCATCGACAATCTGGGATTGACATCACGTTCATTTTTGTTGGTATTTGTTTTAGTAATTTGTTAAGCGGTATCGAAAGGATAAGAATATTTAATGCCCTTGATACCCAATCAATTTCAGTGAACGAATTTACGTAATATGAATGACACATACTATAGACATAGTTTAATTTAATGTGTTGTTGAGTGAAGTGCAGTGATATCTTAAGAGAGAAACAAGAAAACAAACAATCTAAACATGAAAAGTTCCAGTTCGAATGGCAAAATGTCCTCCAGCATCCTTGTTTTTACATCTTGGATGTTGATCCTTCTGGAACTTAGCACAGGTATATTCCTAATCTTATTATTTATACTTAACGTGCTAACACGGCCCGATTATTCAGGATTTGGAATTTTACGACAAAAGCTAAATATGCATAAAATTGTCATGTTTATTCTGAATTATTTCGGGACAAGTCCCTTGGTGCCGTCGTTAAAATTAGTAAAAGCGAGGTGAAGTGAACAAGCAAAAATGCAAATAAATAATTCATTCACAAGTGAAAAATTACTGGGCGTTAGCAGAGATAAAACTGATTGCACTAGATATCTCTTCGAAAGTGTTTCGGAAATTGTGGAATAAATTCAAAGATATTCACCAACAGGAATTAGCACCGAGGTTTCTAGCATGAAAATCAATCACTTGCAATATATTAGAAACTGATGTTGAGCGCAATATATCAGGGATGCAATTTGGGACTATTTTTGCATTAAACTCTCATTTTATATTTTAGTTTATCGCTCTTTTTTGGTAATGACGTAAAACTGTCATTAGATTTTTAATGATATTACTTTTTGATTATCTTATAATTATAACCGTTATATTTGTCGTTTGCAAATTGTGTTTTTTTTTAATCACAAGTTTCCTCATAACATTCAAATCACTTGAATTTTGTTTTGCTTGGCGTCACTTATAATAATCAATAGGGCATAAAAAAGAAATGAACAACAATCTAAGCATGAGAAATGAACAACAATCTAAGCATGACTTGAATCACAAGCTTCCCATAACATTGAATAAACTTGTTAGCGCCATGAAAAATTCAAGTACAAATAACCATACGTCCTCCACAACTAACGATATTATTTTCTGATTATCTTTTTATTATAACTGTTGAAAAAAATTGTCATCTACAAAGCTTAATCACACATTTTTTCAGCAAACGTTCACTCATGTTAACCTTATTATAATAATTATCAATAGAACAAAGAAAAGGAAAAGAAGAACAATTTAAGCAAGAAAAATTTTAGTACAAATGACCATATGTCCTGTAGGGAAAAATAAATTGTTGGAATGTGCTGTTAAACATGTCTTGTCTTATAACATTCAAAAACCTTGCATTTAGCTGGTTCTATTTATAATAATCAATAGAACAAAGCAAAGGAAAAGGAAAAATTCTAGTACAAATGATAATACGTCATCCACAATCCTTTTGCATATCGAATGTTGCACCTTCTGGAATTTCCCACATATAAATTATTTCCCTTATTATTTGTAGTTAACGTTCTAAAACGACACCATTATTCAGGATTTACAATTTTACAACAAATTTAAAATATGCATAAAATTGTCATTGTTTATTCTGAATTATATCGGGCACAATAAGCCCTTCGATTTCGTCATCCAAATTAGTAAAAGCGAGGTGAAGTGAACAAGCAAAAATGCAAATAAATAATTTTTTCCCAAGTGAAAAATTGTTCGCGTTAACAGAGATAAAACTGATTGCTCTAGATATTTCCTCGAGCGTGTTTCGGAAATTCTGGAATAAATTCAAAGATATTCGGCAGCAGAAATTAGCACGGAGGATTCTAGCATGAAAATCAATCACTTACAATATGCCAGAATCTGAAGTTAAGCTTAACTGATCGGGCAGGCAGTTTGGGACTATTTTTGCATTAAACGCTCATTTCTTTTTTAGTTTGACGTCCTATTTTGGTCAGTGATGTAAGACTGCCATTATACCCTGAATAATATTACTTTCTGATCATCTTTTTTTTTTAACCAAAAAAGCCAGATTTTTTCCCTTAATTTTTTTTTACTACAAACCCTCCTTAGAACATTAAAAAAATGTATTGTTGAGAAGGTGGATTGCTTTAAAAATTACCTATTAGGAAGTGAATGAGGATGACTTATATACAGAAGTTTAAAAATAAAATTAAAAAATTATTCAATTCGAAATGTTAGAAATGGAAGGAAGGAATGATTCAGATATAGTAAATTTATTATATATTGTTATGATATAGCGAAATAAATTTAATTATAATGGTTAACAAACAGTATCACCCGGATTTCAGGAATAAATTCTATTCTTTTTCTCGATAATTTAAAGGCCCCATTAAATCTTCTTCTTCTTCCTTTGCAAATTCATTAATGGATGTTTGCGACCACATCTTCCATTGTCTCTCTTTCTCTGGCGGTATGAATCTGCGATTGTATATCGTTTATGACCGTCCATTGCCTCACGTTCCGAGGCCATGGCATCTTTTTACGTCGTAATCCTCTTCTACCTTCCATTTTGCCTTCGATGATTAGTTGTAAGAATTGGTATTTCTGGCCTCGCATGATGTGACCGAGGTAGGCAGTCTTCCTTTTCTTTATGATGCTAAGGAGCTCTTGGTTTTTATTAATGCATTTAAGAACCTCTTCATTTGTTACCCTAGTCCATGGTATCTTAAGAATTCTGCGGTATATCCACATCTCAAAACCCTCCAGTTTGTTTATAGCATTCGCCTTTAAGGTCCAACCCTCTATGCCGTAGAGAAGCACCGACCAAATGTACCACCCTATCAATCTTAATCGAAGATCAAGGTCCAAGTCGCCACAGATGAACAGTTTTTTGAATTTTAGGAAAGTACTTGGGGCTTGTTCGATACGGCATTTAATTTCATTCTTCATACAGCCATGTTCCCAGATATTTAAATTTTGTTACCCGTTCTATCGGTTTCTCGGTGTAAGTTAGGCCGGAATATTACCATGATTTTTTTTTTTTTGTATTTATGGTTAATCCCATTCGACTGTTTTTTCCTATTGGGCTTTCCAGGGCACTGTCTACTCTGACCAGTGCCGATTGGTGCTAATATAGGTTTTCTATACACCGAATGTTTTTTTGGTCCAAGTCAAGCCGACGGAGAAGCTGTATAAGTTTATGATGTTGAACCTTGTCGAAAACCTTTTCGTAGTCTATAAAACACAGACATATATTCTTCCGCTGCTCGTATCACTCCTGTACTAGAACCTGCGTTGCGATCAGTGCTTCTCTCGTGCTGCAAGCAATTTCTAAAAATTCATGCAAGCTAAGGAATATTGTTTGGATGATTTGATGTTGTTATGTTATTGCTCTCCAGGTTTAAGAAAAATAACTTCCTGAATAAGAGTGTGACCTGTGACGAAGAGTGGGTAAGAGGCTAAAATTGTGAGTTAATTCTGGTGGGTCAGTAACCAGTATCGCAAAACCAAACATCCAGTATATGGGAGGTATATGATAGGATCAACTGACCGTCGTGCATTATGGGTTCCTCCAATCTGGTCAAATGGTCACGTTCAGTAAAAAGAACTCTGCAAACGATCAGCGAGTTGGGCTGGAAGATTCTATCCCACCCGATGTATTCTCCAGACTTCTCCCCTTCGGATTTTCATTGCTTCCGATCCGTGCAACATCACCTGGTTGACACCCGCTTCACACCTCTTGAAGAAGTCGAAAAGGCCTCAAAGGCTTTTTCACATCAACACCATCAAGTTTTTTCGATTTGGAATTCGAAAGTGAGGTAAATTACTTCGAATATTAAGTTTGAGTTATAAGGTTAAGTTGAGGATCTAATATTATCTTCTGGTAATTTAACTAATAATAACACTAGTCTACACGGTTTTTATACCTCAGCTGGAAGTTGTTAATTTGTGTTTATTTAGGTAAGAGTTATCCAGAAAAAATAATAAAAAAATGCTGTCACTTCTGCTTTTAGAAATATTTATTTATTTACTTAAATATGGAAAAAATTTTAGTATGAATAATAAAAAAAATAAAAATGGTTAATTTTCACCTTGTTTTTATAGTTTTATGGATCGGTTTCTCTTATAATGGACTAACAGTAATCCCTAACATGTTTTCATCTCAAAATCTTTGATGTCGAAAAAAATTCATCGATAAATATTTTGAATGACTTCCAAGCAGCTTTTTCATTAACAGATAAAAAACTTTCAAACTGAGGATCTTTTGATAGTTGTAAATCTCATGAGATTATTTAATTCGGCTTGGTTAGTTAAATGTGAAGTGTTTCCTTGAAGAGAGAAGAGAGATCGTCAGAATCACTAGAAATCAATTTAACTTCAACATCACTTTAATTGTCATCTTCTAGTATATTTTGACTCGAATTACTGGGACAAATTGGATATGGAAGATCCTTAGATTGTAAAATTATATCCCACTCTCTTCGTAACACAAAAGTAACAGTCATTTTCATGATTACTAGGTTATCTCCATAACGTTGGTGAACCAAATGGAAGGTATACGTTATCTCCTGTTGACCCTTGGAGTAAAACGATTCTACAGCTTTCACAAAACACATGAGGCATCCACTTTTTATCTTGGTTTGCAACAGGAAATCCAAAATAATGAAGATATGCACTTTTTAACGAATCTACAATGGGTCTTCTTTTTTTTGAAAATATAAACTGTCCACAAACGTAGCAAAAACGATCAGATTTTTTTTACACTTTCTATTCGACATTTTAATTCGATTTGAAACAAAACATTTGTTGTTTGAATCGAAGAAATAAATATTAAACTAAAGTCACTACGCAGGGTAGTTGAAAAAAATGATTTGACTGTAGAAAACAAAAATTTTACGTTGTAGAATATTTCTGCTAACACTTTTAGGTTTAAGGAAGGTAGGTTAACATATCTATATACATTTCTTTCGGGATATTTAAAAAAAGTTAAAATTTGTAAACTAGTGTAATGGATAGTACATTTGCTTTTATTCGTTAGCAATGGCTTCTTATACTTAGAACAAGAAAACTGTTAATCTTATCGTTTATATTTAATTTTCGACAACGGCATAATGATTCAGGATTTGGAATTTTACGGCAAAATCTAAATGTACATAAAATTGTCATGTTTATTCTGAATTATTTCGACAAGTCCCTTGATGCCGTCCTCCAAGTTAATAAAAGCAAAATGAAGTAAACAAGCCAAAATGCAAATAAATAATTTTTCCCAAGTGAAAAATTATTTAACATTAATGAAGATAAAAATGATTCAGCTAAACATTTTCTAGTATGCAGAGTGCTGCAGAATAAGTTCACAGATATTTGCCAGCAGAAATTAGCATCGAGGATCCAAGCATGAAAATCAATCACTTCCAATATGCCAGAATCTGAAGCTAAAAACGTAAAAGATCGGGCAAGCAGTTTGGGATTATTTTTGCATTAAAGGCACATTTCTTTTATAGTTTAACGTACTATTTTGGTCAGTGATGTAAGGCTGACGTTATATTCTGAATAATATTAGTTTTTGATAGAGTTTTTTATTTTTTCCTGATAAAAATCTAGATTTTATTTCTGAAACCATTACTCAACTACAAATAATTTTTATGACATCTCAGGATCCTCTTGTTTAATTGATGGAATTTTTAAAATAATTAATAATTCATTGAGGAGGGGAATACTTACTCCTGGAAAACTGCCAGAAGAGGACTGAATGGGAATGATTCCATTAAATATAATTTTTAATATTTTTAAAATATATTATAGTTGAATAAATTTAACGACAGGAATTATCAGCCAAGATAGTAATTTTTCCTGCATATAAAAATCGAATATTAAGTCTAAATTGTTTTTCTTTGTTGGTAATTGTTAAATATATCTTTGTTTTTAATTCTCATTGCTATCTTTTTTACAAGAACCTTATTTTTGAACAATAGTAAATTTCCTTGTTTTGTTTTTTTCAATCTCTTATTTGAACTATAATAAAATAATGGAAATGTGGAGAAATTGAATCAAAATTGAAAAAATTGTCAACCGTTTATTCGAAAAAACCACTGTTTGCATTACACATCTCTGAACATATTTCGAAAATTGCAAAATAAATTTAAAGGTTTTTGCGAACATGGATTAGCAGGAGAAAACCCAAATTAGATTTTCCTGTTAAAGTACTGTCTGTTACCACTGGCGATATTTTTTCAATTTTTATTTCTAACATTTTTTATAACTTTTTTTGTCGAAAGTTATATAAGCAGTTTCTTTAAATCGCACATATAAATAGTTTTCCAGTAAGAGTGCCAGAGCTTTGAAACATAACAGCGGCAATACTGTTTCATATGTACATGTCACTCATAGCCTGCTGTGTTCACTACATTATGTCAGTTTACCATGGAAAGATACGCGATACATGAATGGGCTCTAGAACAATTGAAAGCCAACCCTCCACGTTGGGGAAAAATAATGTTTTCCAACGAACCGCTTGAACTTCTGGCTCAATGGGTTTGTGAACAAACATAAATGGCGGATTTGGGCCAATAAAAATCCTTCATTGATTCAGGAGTTAACTTTTCATCGTCAGAAGTCAAGTGTTTGGTGCTGTTTTTGGGCTCAAGGAGTGATAGACCCTTGTTGTTTTGAAGACGATGATGCAAATCATTTTACTATTAATGGTGAAGGCAATAGGAATATGCTAACACATCGTTTCTCAACCTTTTTAGTGTCGCGACCCACTAAATTGCCAAAAAGCTAAGTAAAAAACGTTGCTACAATATGTTAATTTGAGGTTTATTAAAGTTTTACATCGGCCGGCTAACAGGGCGACGGTTCGTCCTTTTTTCAGTATCGTGATTTATGAAGAATCGTTTTCATTTTTAAATGGCGTATAATAAATAACTCCTCCGAGCGTGTTCACATGTTTATGAATCGCGAAAAAAACGAATTATCTGTTTGTCTTTGTAATAAATGACGAATCGTCAATGACGGAGGTATGTGTGAATGGGCCGTTAGACTTATACCGAACTATAAGACCTGTGTACCCCTTGTTTCTTATATTACTTTAACCAGTTCAAACCTGTGCTTTACACTTGCACGTACTTGTAAAATGACCCACCCGCACACATTGCGCTTTCCGCCCGTGTATGCGAGGCGGGTCATTCGCGTAATTTTCAATTACGCGAATTGAAAATTCAGTTACTGAAATATTTTCCAGATGATGGGTTCTCAATACGTTTGATGAACATGTTTTTTCAGCTGTTGAATTACCTATTGAGATTCATAACCAACTTATTGAAATATCGGCCGACAAAACTCTACAACTAGAATTTTTAGCTCAAGATTTAGATAAGTTCTGGCTTGCACGATGATGTGAATACGGAAGCCTAGTAACGGAAACTTTGAAAACATTCATCCCCTTCGCTACTTCTTACTTATGCGAAAAAAGCTTCTCGTCTATGGTGGCTTTAAAAACTAAATATAGAAAACACTGGACAATAATTTGCTGATGTGTGTTTTCAATGATGATCCGCGCATAGAAAAACTTTTAAGTGAAAAATAAAATCAACCGTCCCATTAAATTATTAATTAAAACAACTTTGGCTATTACTTTATTTAAGTTTATGTTATTGTGTTGTTATTACCTGGTAATATATAATTTTCTAAAGTATTTTTAAATTAAAAATATTTTAATAAAATTATGTTTCGTATATGGGTCTTATTTTTTGCTACACATTGCGACCCCCCATATTCCTAAACACGACCCCCAGGTTGAGAAACGATGTGCTAACAGAATAGCTATGGCCTGAATTAAAATCAGTGTTTTCTTTCAAGAAGATAGTGTTGATTGTCACACATCTCGCCAGATAATGGATTTATTGCAAGAAAAGCTTATGCGATGGCCACTGGCCACCAAGATTATGCGATCTCACGCCCTGGATTATTTTTTGTTAGGTTATGCTAAATCTCTAGTACACAGAAGTAAACAGAAAAATTCTTGACCTTAAACGAGACATGAAAATATACCTCGATATGTGCAAAAGAGTAATCGAAAATTGGATTTCCAGAATGTATTTCATAAGACGAAGCTGAGGAAGACTTGAATGACATTATTTTTGAAACATGTCAATATTTGTTCTTCAGTATTAAATAAAAATTATTGGATTGTCACTTGTTATAAGTTCTGGAACTCTTATATATATTCAATACAAATAATATGTAAAGCAATAAACAGCGACATAAGAACAACAATCTCATATTTGTTATCAAAGTTATCAATCCGATAACAGGATAAAACTTACTACACTAGATGTCACACCGAACATATTTCGGAAATTATGGAATAAATTCAGAGATCATTGTCAGTTGGAATTAGTAGCCAGGAATATTGCATTAAATCCAATCACCTTCAATATGCGAGGATTTAAAATTTGTTCATTAAACAGCTGCCGGCTTGAAATGATTTCTACTTTAGCTATTAACTGTTTCAATATTTTCTATTAATGTTCGTAACAAATTTCATTAAGATGCTACCGTTTGTGTTTTGTGAGTGTTTGTTTTTTTTAGATTAAACTATGGGTATGGGTGTATGGGTGTATTTATTGTAAAAGATTTTATTTAAGCGACGCAAAATCACTGTAAATATGAACAAATCGAATTAAATTAGAGAAATTGTCAGTCGTTAATGGAAGAAATAACACATAGTGCATGAATTCTATATCTCTGAGCATATCTCAGAAATTTCAGTATTGAATCTCTGCATCTTCCAGTAGAACTATAAATTTTCGGTAAAAAAAAATTTCATGTCCTTTACATAAAAAAATCAGCAGTGTGCTATCACTTTATGTAAAACGGACATGCTTATAATAAGAGGAATGAGGGATTTCATCTAAAGCAAGTCGATGCAGTATGAATGATGCTTTATAAATTAGTGCATGTTCATTGGAGAACACCAGTCTTCTATCTATCATATATCAGAAACGTTCTATGAGTAACAGATCAGGGAAATTTGATGGTAGAATCAGAATATTGATGTTGGTTTATTACAGGATATATTATTTTGTTGGAAAGTGGTGTTATTCAATCCTCGAACGTGTGATAAAGCCACTGGCTCCAGAAGGTTGTTTCACATTCTACAACGCACTTTAAAAAGTAGCGTTCTTTCATGTCTCATTGGTTGACGACCATTATAGGCCCACAAATAAAAACGAAATTCATCCAGTCATTACCCCAATCTGCTTATAGATTAGGTTCTAAGGATACTATAGCAATTAGGCAGAGGGAGCAATAATTAGAATTAATCCCTAACGGCAAGCAAGTCTATATTTCTTTTTGTTTCTACAGAACGTCTTTCATTATGTTGTCTACCTTGGGGATATAGACTGGTTTCACCAACGATGAACATTTTTGAATCCGCCTAGCTATTATATGAAACGTAATAGAAAATAAGCAACAGTACAGATAAAAATCAACATATTTTCTTTGAATTTCTTCAAGTCAGATATACATTAAATAAAAAACCAACAACTATTAAGTGTTAAGTAATTGCATTAAAATAATAACATTCATATTTGAAAAGTCAATCCAATAACAGGATAAAACGTATTGCATTAGATGTCACATCGAACATATTTCGGAAATTACGGAATAAATTCAGAGATAATCGTCAGTTGGAATTAGTAGCCAGGAATATTGCATTAAATCCAATCACTTTCAATATGTGGGGATTTAAAATGCGCTTATCAAAGATCTGCCCGCTTGAAAATATTTCTTTTTAAAATATCCTTTTTATGCAAGTTAGCATAAAATCCACTATTTCCATGCTTTCTTTTTATATCAGTAATATAGCGAATAGTAGTACAATGTACTATGTAGGTTCTAAAAAAGTGTGTTGAAATAACAGTATAATATTAAAAACATTTGTTTTTACTATATTTATTATATATATATATATATATATATATATATATATATATATATATATATATATATATATATTATTATATATATATATATATATATATATATATATATATATATATATATATATATATATATATATATATATATATATATATATATATATATATATATATATATATATATATATATATATATATATATATATATATATATATATATATATATTAAAAAGCTAAGGAAGTTCACCCGCGCTCCACGTCATGCTGCCATTCCTTCATCCGCCATCCAAAGCGCCAGCAAGCGTCTCCCAAGACCGGTTTCTGGCCTTAAGCGGTCATCAGTTGGGCTCAAGCTGGACACCTGAAGAGCCGATGAAGGAACGAATCAAACCATAACCATTTAAATTAGCCATGTCGAATGGAGCCTGCAATCACATGCAGCCACGCCATCCTGCGGTAAACGGTCGCAACAGTCAGACGGTGCGAAACCGTTCGTGACCCGTCTAACCTCGGGTAAGTACCAGGTATGATCGAAAATTGTGAACTGGGCCTGTGGAAAAAGTTTTAAAAAGCTAAGGAAGTTCACCCGTGCATATATATATATATATATATATATATATATATATATATATATATATATATATATATATATATATATATATATATATATATATGTATGTATGTATGTATGTATGTATGTATGTATATATGACTGCTTCGAACTGACCAAGACTACCAAGAAAGCAAAGCCTTGAAAATGCCAAATGAGATTTTGGCGAAACATCAAGAATGTGAAAATTAATCAAACGAACAGATTTACGGAAGAATAATTCTTTCTAAAGATTTACTTCATCCGTGAAAACATATATGTTGACATTAACATTGAATAATTCTCTATATATACAAGATCCGTACAATCAGAGAAGACCTTGAGTTAGAAAAGAGAGCTAGTTAATTATGTGAAAGGAGGCTGGCAATATTCCAACCAACTGGCAAGATTCCAAATATCGCATGGTGTCGACGGTGACGAATCGATAACGGGAGGCCCTAGGGTGGAGCCGAGCCCCGCCAGGAACCTCCTCGAACTACCGCGGTACAACCTGCGCAGTCGCCGGTCTAAAAAGGCGAGCGCAACGGTTCGTGTACGTCAGTTAAACTTTTCACTTCAAGTGGATAGTATTTGAACATGACAAATAATATTTTTGCCGAAACATCGAAACAAACTTTTTTATAAAACGAATATATATATATATTATATATATATATATATATATATATATATATATATATATATATATATATATATATATATATATATATATATATATATATATATATTTCCATGCCAAATGGACTACTTTTGAATCTTGCTCCTTTTGAGTTTGCTGAAATTTTTATATGTTATTGTGCCCCACTAAATATTTTAATTTTCTTCAATTTTTTTTCAAATATGTTTACTCAACCGGATCAAAGTTATAAATTTTTCAAGAAACTGGCGTTTTTGTTTAAATAGTCATAATTCTTCCAAAAATTCACCAAATAAGAAGTTTTTGTTTAATTATTCGTTTTTGAATGAATTTTTCAAAAAAATTACCAAAAACATATTTGAAATCATTTTCTATAAAATTTGCGAGTTTTTCGGTAAAAATAATAATTTTTTTAAAGTTTTATTTTCTTCTCGCTATATTACTTTTTTTTATACTACCTTTCTATAGTAGGCCAACTTTTCTTTCTATTTTCTTCGAATGTATCGCGATGTTTGATATGTATTGGGTTTTTTCCGGGAAACATTCTTTTTCGATTTTTTCGCTATTTAACTTTGTTTTTATAATATATTTATATATATATATATATATATATATATATATATATATATATATATATATATATATATATATATATATATATATATATATATATATATATTGGTATATGAAGGATATGCTATAATATTAGAATAATCTTCTAATTTAAGAAGTTGCCAATTCGATAACAGGATAAAACTTATTGCTCTTGATGTCACATCGAATGTATTTCGGAAATTACGGAATAAATTCAAAGATAAACGTAAGCTGGAATTAGTGTTGGTAAAGGATATTGCATTAAATTCAATTTCTTTTAACATATAGGAATTTAAAACGTATGAATAATAATCCTTCAGTTTTTACATTATTTCTGTGTAATTGGACTAAGTTCAGTATTTCAAAATGTTATGTTTAGTTACAATATCAAATCTGATTTATATAAAATTGTCCATCGAATGTTTTGTTCAATCTTCTATTTAAACAAAGACGAAATAAAAGAAATGTACAACACTCGAATCAAAATTGGGAAACTGTCAACCATTAATTAAAAAAGAAAACATTGCATTACACATCTCTGAGCATATTTCGGAAATTGTGAAGTAAATTTAAAGCTTTTTCGTGAAAATGTATTAGCACGACGAGACCTAAATTAGATTTTCTTTTTGAACTATTGCCTGCTGCCACTGGGACTATTGAATTTTTGCAATATTTGCCCCTTCTTTTTTATATTACTGTTAAAACGAATTATGCTAACAGAGTAAACAAAAAATGCTTTATATATATATATATATATATATATATATATATATATATATATATATATATATATATATATATATATATATATATATATATTCTTGTCGTTCCACGCATACTTGTGTACCTTCTTTTTGTGGTAAACACAAAGGTAAACAAGTATGCGTGAAACGACAGGAATATATATATAGATATATATATATATATATATATATATATATATATATATATATATATATATATATATATATCTATATATATATATATATATATATATATATATATATATATATATATATATATATATATATATATATATATATATATATATATATATATATATATATTCCTTTGAAAATACACAATATATGACCTGCAATAGTCTAAGAAGACCATTTCTAAAAATAAAATATGGTAACATTAGATGAGTCTATCAATTTAAATATTTGGCTGAAATAATCATCGAAAACGGGTTCGAAATAGCGGTCATTAAGGGTAGATGTCAAAAGTGGAACCTGTATTGAGACTTACACAACATATTTACAACAAATAATGCATATTTACATCTAAAAACACAAAACTGAGACATTAACACCATTATTAAGCCAGAATGTTTATATGACGCAGAAACGCTCATTTTGAATAGAAAGAAGGACATCGAGGAGATTGAAAAGAAAGAAATAAAAATCTTAGGCCCCAAACAAATAAATAGCACAACATACCGTCTTCGAGAAAACAAAGAAATTAAACAGTACACAGATATACATAGCGATATGAGAAAAAAAGACTTGAATTTTTCGGGTACATAAAACGGATGAATGCGAGTACGCTAACTAGACAAATAGTTGAATTTCATGGAAATAGGAGTAGAGCTAAAATAGAAACAATTAAATGGATTGCTGCAACTCAAGAGGACACAAAGTATTACACAAAGTGAAATTCAAAATAGAAACTGTTTTAGACACAAGGTTAACGTTTGGGAGGTTGGTCGAAGAGAAAAATGTAGGAAGACCGGAACAACTTAGTCTGATGAAAGGAAAAAAGCTCATAGTGAAAGAATTAAATCAGTATGGGCGCAAGGGAGGCTAACAACAACAAACGCCTCTAACTGAACTTCGCGTGGTCCACGATGGCCCATACGTGAATAATAATAATATATATTATATATTCCAATATTTTTTCGTTGGTAATTTTAACTTAATTAATATTTAATAATAAAAAACCAACAACTATGAAGTGAAAAGCACTAGCCTTATAATAATAATTTTCACATTTGAAAAGTTGCCAAATCTGATAAAAGGGAAAAAACTTATTGCATTAGATTGCATCGAAACTATTTCGAAAATTACCGAATCAATTCAGAGACAATCGTCCACGTCCAAATATGGTATTACGATTATTTTTACTCTTTTACTATTTATTTAAGTTTATTTTCATTTTAAATATTAGGCGACTGTTGTGCAGTTCAACCTCTATAATATAGAGTATTCCAGAAACGGAATAATTGAATATTTGAAAGAATGGTATCGTACAGTACGAAACAGTGAAATTTACTATGAAAATGGTCATTTTGTGAACATTCAAACGGAAACGAAAACATGTCATGTAAACGAATTCGTAAACGAACAAAATTGTCGTGTATGAAGAAAGAAAATCCAAGAGATTATCGAACTACCATTATATTCTCAAAAAGTCAGTGATTCGAGTGATTTATGATCTGGAAGAGCCTTTGGTTTTCTCAAATGAGGCTGGAAACGTGATTACTGTCAAAGAATTTTTATTAGAGGATTATCATTTGTAAAGCAACAAAAGACGAACATTTGAGTGTTATTATTTTCAAAACAGTTTTGTTAAATTTAACATTGAAAAAAAAACTGCTTCACGTTACCTGTTTCATTAGGTTGTTAAGAAAGTTATAGCGATTTTTAACTATTAAATTGAGAAGCACATATCTCAGCTTAAAACAAAATGTTATTAATCGAAATAAAAACCTATACAATGAACACACTTTTGCCAACGAGTTTATTTATACTGGTTGCGTAAAATTCCGAAGGCGACGAAATCATTGAAGGCAATTTTTGCATTCTCTTGATTTTTCATAAGATGCTTGCTGTCGAGATGCTTGAAAAAGGGGCAGTCGGTAGGCGAGAGGTCAGACGAGTATGGCGGATGGTCGAGAGTTTCGTAGCCCAACGCGTGCAGCTTTTGTCGTGTGATCATTGAGACATGTGGCCAAACGTGGTCATGGAGGAAAATTGGTCGTTTCCTGTTGACCAATGCCGGGCACATGCGCCGCAGTTTTTGTTGCATTTTATCGATTTGCTGGAAGTATTTCTCCGCTGTAATCGTTTCGCCCGGGTTCAGGTACCTGTGATGAACAGTCACCATGATCTTATTATGGTGCATTTTCGGCTTTGGGAACTGTTGTGGAGCTTCGTCGCGGTCCAGCCACTGAGCCGATTGTCGTAGAGAATCAACTTTTCATCGCATGTCACAATCCGTTCAAGAAACGTTTTTATTGCGCTCCACTCGACATCAAGCGCACTCTGGTCGGTGACGCACTGAATCGTGTATACGTTTTGTGTGTAATCAGTGTATTATTTTAATATAATTCGCGTGTCTTATTGTATATGATCTGTGTAATATTTACACATTTAAGGCTTACAATTTTTGCTGCATTTCACTAATAGCGAAAAATTTATTTAGATATTGAAATAAACTTGAATATAAAGTATTTATAACATATTTTAGCTTCCATAAGCCTATTATTTGATTCTTAGAATATAATAGCAATGAAGAAGTCCAATCAGAGCAAAATTCAACAATATAATTAATTCACAAATATAATTGTTTATTTTGTAACTAATATTACTTCACAGGTACACAGATAAGAATAAATAATTTTTTATAACAATATTAATATAACCTTGTTGTTGATTCAGCGAACTAATCCATTATATAATATAAATGTATAATATAAATTAGAAAATTAGAAGTTTTTATTTCTATCGTGTGGTCATAAGCACACACCCGATTTTTTTTTGTTAGAAATCGTCACATGCGTTACGCCTAATTCAAAGTCCCTCAACAGTTGCACATGGATTGGCATCGACTAAGGCCCTCAATTAGACGCTGTCAATATCCTATGGCCAACCACTACGGTCATCATCTTTAAGGCTTCGATCACCGCTACAGAAATTTTTTTGTCGGTTTTTGATTTGATTTGATTGTACAGTGCGTTCATTAGTCTTTTCTGGGCCAAACGCATCGTTGATATTCCGAGCTGTTTTAGCAGCTTTTGAAGCTAGTTTGAACTGGAACAAGAAAATTGTGCGAATATGCTTTTTGTCCATGTTGCATTTAACGCTCTGAAAAATACAAATAATAAAAAACGCTCCTTAAAATGTTAAATAAAGTCAAAGCAATTTAACAAAAATTTATTTCAAAATACAGCATTTAAAATTAAAATAACAAAAACCACAATAACTTTCTTAACAACTTAACAAATAACAGCTCATGATAGAACATGATATTTCATAATCCTTGATATGTGCTGATAATTACTTCTCCAATAATATTGAAATAATATTTAAAAAAATTGTAGTCGTTTGTTCTGTTATAAACGTATTTTGATTTTTTTTTCTTTTTTTATATTGTTTCAGTTTTCTGCAGATTTTCTTGTAGATTAATATATCATTATTCCCAATATTTAAACTTTATGATAACTTCAGTTCTTACATGCATTCGTTGCATTTTTATTAATGTCAAATATTCTTCTAAAATAACTCCTACAACTTTAATAAAAGTCAAGTACTTTTTAATTTTTTTTTACCGAAAATGAATTTATTATTGAACGTAGTCTTTTTTTTAGGTCAATACACTTCGTACAACGATTTTTCAACTTTTTTATGTCTTCCAAAAAGTACAACCAGTCGAATTTTATAAAATAGTCCTCCGTTTCGTCGAGATCTCTTCATTTGATGTGAATTTCTTTCCAGTCAGTCTTTTCTTCATGTTTGGAAAGAAAATCGGATGAGGCGAAGCTCGGAGAATAAGGTGGAAGCGGTATCAATTCGTGTTACATATTGAATAAGTTCTCTATTGTAACGGGGGAAGTATGGACGAAACAATCTCTTACTCTCAACAATTTCTCTTAGATAAAAGCAAAAATATCGAAATTATCTGCGTTGAAGACTGTCAAAATTAAACTAAATGTCATATCGGCTTGAAATTCATAAAGCTTTACTGGAAAGGAGGCTACTCTTCAGAACTGCAGTCATTTTTGCGATCGCATAGCCATCTATCCGAAAAATATCTGACTTTTCACAGTATCCTCGTATATGGTTAGTATTCTATAATATCATAAATTAATCTTTCCAGAAATTGGTTGTAGTTATCAAATCTTATTTATACTTTATTGATTTATTTAAGTTATTAATTACAACAGCTTATTAATACATTTTGTACAGTTTCATCCAAAACAAAACTGTGAAATTTAGATATGAATTTTAAATTTATTTTCCATTGTCATAAACTTTAAACCACAGAGTGATATTAAAACAATTTTCTACAACTACTTGAAAAACTGTAGGCGCTCAAAACTCTTTAAGACCACTGACTTAGGGCTTCCCGTCACGACATGCTTCTTTCAAGAAACAAAATGTATTAAAGCACATGAGAAACGATGGAAACTTTTTTTTTACAAAAATATGTAAAGAGAAACAAAATCACGTATTTTAAAACGAACAAATATAAAATTTGTTATCTAAGGGGTTTTGTTTTTGGGCTAAAATAAAGCAACACAGTTTTTATTTATTGTTTCGTTATGTCGACTGGACAAAACTTTTAATTCATAAGTTTTATTGTTTGTTGGGCAGAGCTACCATTTAATAATTGTGAAGTAATAGTTTAGGTAACAGTGGATAATATTTTACCAATTGAAAAGCAATATCATAATATTTGTGTTATTGAAGATGTAAAACTTTTGGAACGAAACATTTTTATGCCGTTTATTTCTAAAAGGTTTGTTGCCTCAATAAAATATAATTTTATTAGATAAAATTTTCTTCAGCTGATAAAAAGAGGCTTTTAATTAAAAAGTTATTTTTAAGTCCGTTTTGATATAAAACATTTCTCGGTATCGTTGTTTCTTGGGTCGGAGTTATTATTTCTTAATTAAAAATTAATAAAAGTATATATTTTTATTTCAATAATCCTTCACTTTTTAATTTACTTAAAACCAAACAAGTTGAAACAATCTGATTTACTTTAATGAAGTTAGAGGATTTATTTGAATTTGTTGGCTCGATCGAAAAACAAAATTGCAAGCGTTAACGTTTAGAATGTTAATTTTGAATAGAATGTAGATGTATCTAAAGTACTCTATATTATCGGAAATGCCCGTTTGGAAACATGTTCTGAGTGAATGTAATTTCATTTACTTTTTTCATGTTTGAAAGACATGTCTCAAAAAACCTAAATAACTCTTTGACCATCTAACAGGTTAAGGTCACATAAAATATTAATAATCCAAAATATTTGTGGATTTTGGATTTGTGTGTGGATGTGGATGTGGATGTGGATTTTTTATTATTATATATACATATTTTGTTTTTCATATTTAGTCGTTATTCCCATTGTAAATCTTTTTTTTTCGTTCTATTTATAAAACTAATATTTCTGTTCGCTTATTTCTTTTTCTGAGACACCATTTCTGCACTTGGCTCTTGCCCCACCCGCTGTACTCACCAGACTTGGCCCCTTCCGACTACCACTTGTTTCCATTGATGTTTCAAGCACTTTTTATGAAATACTTCAACAATTACGTAAATGTCGAAAAATAGCTATATGACTGGACCATCTCAAAGGATGTACGGTTTTTCTGGGAGATCATCCACAAATTGCCAGAGAGATAGGAAATGGCGCATACTTTGAATAAGCCATTTTTTACCTTTCTCTAACAGTTAGGCACTAAGAGAAGAATTATTGTTCTTTTTTATTTCGTAACAAAAATATTTGAAATTCAAATCAGTTTATGGGACACTCGGTATTTATTTTCGATCAATCAAAGATTGTTTTTGATTATTCGGCTTTAACCTAGTTAGAAATTAATCAGAAACTTAAATATGAAAAGAGGAAATACGAGATCAAGAAAGTTTTGTTATTGGAAGTAAGAGCAAAAAATATTTCCCATCGGTATATGTTCAGAAGAACGCATGAAATATTGTAAGTGATTTTTCGAATAGTCACCACATATTTATTATTCTCGAAGAAATATTAATGTATGAATGAAAAGTTTTGTTCCGGATATCGAACCAACCGAAAACTAATAACTAATTTAAAATTATGAGGTTTACGAAGTTTTAATAAAAATGAATGCTCAATATTTTTAACTAACAAGTAAAGTTTTGAATAACTTCCAAATTTTGCTATCGATAACAGTGTTTGGCTCAGGCCAAATATAAAATACGATTTATCAGTGTTTCACCAATATACAGAGTAAACAAACTTAATAATAAGATAATATCCCGTAGGTAAACAAATAATTCAGTCTTTGCATTTTTTGCATTACAAAGAATAAAAATAAAATAATGAGAATAGCGTCTTTGCGTTCAATATGGCAACACTGGTGGCTCCCCCTTGCAAGGAAAGCAAAACAAAGTCTTCAGAGTGAGCTTGCAGTAATAGTCACAGTTTTTATCAGTTTTCATATGGGTTTTCGTGACAATTATCGCGTAGATTTACTTCATCCCCAATTCATTGGTCAAATTCAATACTTTACTTATACACCTCGTATATTTTAATACAAATAATTTTTGGCCTATTTTCTATTTCGTGAACACCAAAAAATTTGTAATAAATTTAGCTTTTATATTAGAAAAATGATGCCCTTCTTGTTATACACACATCCAGACTATCTCTTCTAAGTTTTGCATCGTACTTACGAATATTTCTTTTGATAAAGTTTCTGATTCTTCGCAAATTACAACTTTTTACTGAACATAGCCTTCGATTTGAGGTAACCTCAACGGAAGAAATCTCAGCTATACAAATCTGGTGAACGTGGAGGTCAAGAAACATCTAAACTTTAAAGTTAGTGTTATCCTAGCACTCTTTTTTTATAAAGTAAGGTCTAACGATCCCTATCCACAATCACTAGGTTAGAAGTAGAAATAAATCTTATTGTTTTCTATTTAAAAGACTTATTCTTGCTTAATTGTCACCCAGCTCAAACACAATCAAAGCCCGATATACTTGGGAATCACATTGCACCGAACTCAAACCAACAAACAACACCTCACTAATACAGCAGCCAAGGCACGAACAAGGAATAACATAATTCAAAAACTTTGCGCTTCCACATGGTGCTCGACAGCGTACACACTCCGATGCCCCGGTCTGGCTCTGGTTTACAGCACGGCGGAGTATGGAACTCCGGTGTGGCTGAACAGTAGGCATGTTCGTGTACTTGATACTCAACTGAATTGTACAATGAGCACAATCTCCGGATGCATTAAGTCTATACCAATATATTGACTTCCAGCTCTCAGCTATATTGCCCCGGTACATCTTAGAAGGCAGGAAGCTTTGGTATGCCAATATAGAAAATTTGTGGAAGCCGCAATCTCTCAATACACGACGATATTACCAGTGCATCATTACCCGACAGTTCGAATGGCAGAAGAGCTATATCGGGTAAACTGTGATCTGAAATGCCATAATTTAATATCTTTACAGATCTAATTGTATAGTGAATATAGTATATCCAAAATTATATATAAATACCCACTTAGCCTCTTTAAAAATAATGATGGTGCCAGTGATTACAACGCTATAATCACTCAAAACACGACACTTTTTGAAAGGGTGCATCTTACACCCAAAATTATTCTCCTATCATTGCGATAATTAAGCAATTCCCGACTGGCATTTATCTAATCCCGAAACATATTAGTTTTACTCAGTCATTATTATTCAATAATGTTCAGGGAAGTGTTAATATTCGCGGTCTTGAAATAGATTTAAAGGATTCTTGAAGCATTATTGGAAATTAATATTCCCAAATTAGGGATATTAAACAAGTCCTCTGCGAACGTAAGCTGGACCCTAAATTCGTATCCAATTTGCTGTGAAATCCCATTGCCAACAGTACAATTTTCTCCAAATGACCAATTAGTTTTAGTTCTTAATCTATGTGGATCATGGTTAGAACACTTTGATCACTACGAATGTCTCTTTTTCATTTAATATCAAATCCAAATTGCATTAAGGAAATCTGAAAGTACGAGATTTCGTTTCATTACAACTAATGACAAAATCGTATAACGAGATTATTGTTAATTCCAGTTTTCAACATTTATACTGTTGTTGAGTGTATCTACAAAAGTCTTAGAATTTTATTAATTATTTATATACTGTCGTATATATTAGGTTATACATATATATATATATATATATATATATATATATATATATATATATATATATATATATATATATATATATATATATATATATATATATATATATATAACTTAATTCTTGAACTTTAGTACCTTTGTCATTTATTTACGTATTTTTTAAATAATTGTATAGATCTTAAACTCTTGGCTTGGGGTGTGTGTGTATGTATATATATATATATATATATATATATATATATATATATATATATATATATATATATATATATATATATATATATATATATTTGAGGTAACAAAATTGCTCAGTTATGAAAAAAATGAGGCAATTCAAAATTACCTTGAAGGTCTCACTCCCACTGAAGCTACTGATTACTCTCTGTGGAAATATATATATATATATATATATATATATATATATATATATATATATATATATATATATAGCATATTATTAAGATCAATAGTGTAATATGTCGTTTCTCTAGTGTGTGTTGAAATAACAGTATTGGAACTGGTATTTTAAATTCTGTTCTGGAGATAATGATGGCTACATAGGGTGAATAATATTGGAAATTTTAACTAAGATAAAGCTCTTTGTAAACCACCAAAATCAAGATCATTATCCGGACTTACAACCTTCGATAAATATTTTATGCGGTTCAAATAATTCACGCCTTAACAATCATCACGTCGGATCATGCAATTTTAATCGTCCGAAATATTTCTGTTTCGTTTTCCTTCCCACGAACTTAAAATTTAATCGAGTATTTTAGTCCAGTTCTCATTTTCTTTTCCAACTTAACTAAATACTGACAGTTTTAATAATTTATTTACGAAAACTGTCAGGCAAAGCGTACTTGAACAAATATGTAAATATTAAAGATAAATGTTTCGTAGCCTATTTCGGAAAGTTTAATATTCTGCTTGATAATAAAATTATTATACATCCCAGTTCCCTTAATTTCCGATATATTACCGGTTAACAGTCAAAAGTGAATTGAATTCTGGAATATCTTAGGTGATTTTGTGAATAAATGGTGTACTTTGTGTCTCTTACAGTTATTGAATTGAAAAAAGATAATACCGTTTTTTACTGATCATATATATGAAATATATATTTCTTTCTAATTACATAACATATTGCCATATAATAACAATTCTTAAACAACTTATTTCCTCCTAATGACTCGTACAGTATATTTATATATATATATATATATATATATATATATATATATATATATATATATATATATATATATATATATATATATGACGATAAATTATTATAAAACAAAATCAATTTAATTTATTGACAAAGTATTATTTAACTGAAACAACACTGTAGAATTATTTTCAACGTGATTTACGTTTATATATTTCTTATAAATCATTGAGCCGGGTTTTTCAAATAAAATAGAAAACTTATTCACCCGTACGAGCCATTATTCATCCAAAATTATTGTTGAAAATATGGTGTTGTATGTTCTTCTAAATATATTTTACGCTGTCATGGTTTTTGTCTCTGAGCGAAGACGATATGTTGCTTTTGTTTTTCTTCTAATCTTTTTGCTGTCACGTTGTTAGGTTAGGTTAGTTTAGCCTTTTTCACTTCCGCTCTTATCGAAAGCAAACCTCGGCAAAGAATTATTGTAAGTTCTTTCCAGAATAACCAGCGGTTTTAATGGTTCACGAACATTCTTTTATGAGCCGATCAATTTATGTTTTCTGAAGGTGAAATACATTTTTTATCTTGAGCGTACAAGACGCGAAGAAAAATGGGAATTTCTGTCATTTTTCATTAAAATTATGCTATATCTCCTTTTTCGTCTTGATCTCGGCTGGTTCGAATATATTTTTTCTCTTGTCTCCTTCATCTAACTCAAGGATGTACTAAAATATGTGTTTACTTCTAGTGGCCCACATTTTTAAAAATGCCACAAAAAAGGCACGTATATTTTTTATACATATTTTGTTTTATAACGTCAAGAATAACAAAAGCCTATGTATACGAGGGTAAGCTACACTCACAAAACTTTATTGGTATGTAAGATAATCATCTCTAGCATAGATGCAGGTTTGAAGTCGAATTCCTTTTAAAAAGGAGGGGATTATGCCTCCTCCAATCTATTGTAATTTTAGGAATGATCCTTGAATAATTGTAGCCTAACATACAAAACTTTATTACTCGAACGTCGAAGTATTTTTAAAATCGTCAGTTTTTAGATATTGCACCAAAGCACCTAAACCAGAATCCCGGATGATACTACTAGCTCTAACTCTACTCAGTTCAGCTTGAGAGAATACGCGTAGTTCTGGCCGAAAAATATCCAGCTTTGGTCAATCGTTATAGTCCCCGTGCAGCAAGACCACACACTTCACATTTGACCATCTAAAAAATTAACGAATAGAACTTTGAACTTATTCCTCATGCTGTATACAGCCCCAACCTCACTCCATCGGATTACCACTTGTTCTGATCCATGGTTCACTTTTTGCTAGGAAAAAAGTCAGGACTGGAGGAGAGGTAAAAAGTGGCTACGTCGCATTTTTTACCTCCATAGACTTATCGTAGTAAGATGATTAAAATTGGGTTTTTTAATAAAAAATAATTATCGATTTTTTTATTTTATTTTAAAACTTTATCATAAATAATATTGATAATCGATGCGAAAAACGTTTTTAAAAATTTGTTACATGATGGATAAATGAATTAAAATTTATAAAAAAAATCACGTGACTACGAACGATTGTCTGCCATGTTTGTAACGTCATAATAGTAAAGTGTTTTCGCGATTCCTATTCTTTTCGGAAAGAGCGCGAAAGAAAATTTCTTGTATGTGTAACTTCCGAATTGCTCCGAGCCGACCCGATATTGGCGATATTGGCCTTCGTTACTATTATGAGGTCACATACGTTCGGGTTTTTTTTGGAAACTGTCGGCGCGTCATCGGTACTAGGTTTAAAAAATTATTTTCAATTTGATATAACTTTTTAATTATAAGGAAAAAAATAAAAATTAAAATAGTTTTGTTATAAAACTTATATTTGATCTTTATGACATCCATTTATGACAAAAAAAATTGTTCAAAAACCTAATTACAGGCTCATCGATGACAGGTCATCTGAGGTCATCGAAAACAGTGTACATTTTTTAAACAGTGCATAACTAAAGAAAATCTCGACGTCGCAAATAATTTTGGTTTACCCTAGTATGTAGTAACGTAATATATCCTTTTTTGCAAGTAAATGTCACAATTCCAATTTGATTAGGGGTTTAAGTTAGTTTCCAGTGCTCATAGTTATGTCTCTGAAACTGGCATGCAGGAATGTGTACAAATGATTGTCATTTGTCTTTAATGTTTGCCACATTTCCGTCTAGTTCAAATGACAGAGCCGTGTTTTTAAATCAAGAGAAATCAAATTAATCCACATAAAATAGGTTTTCAAACATATTCTCGGATGCTTTACCGAACTAACTACACAGTGTGTCGGAAAAATTTCGGAACTTTTTAAATTTCATGAAAACTATAAGCACCATCTATTAAAACAATATATAATCTGAAAGCTGTATATCTCCTCTATAAAACTAGACTACCATTATTAAAGTCGATCAACGGATTGTCAAGTTAGAGCATTTCAAGTGACAGTCATTATGTGTCAGAGATTAATATAAAAGGTCAGACATTATGTGTAATACCTAACAAAATAAATAGTTTTTGATGTAGCAAGTCCATGTGACTTATAGTGTTAAGGAGGGAATTTTATGAACTTAATATATAATAACATCGACTTGTCCTCTATGGTTTTATAAAATTTGCTGTTCGTAGATAAATTAATAAAAGTATAGTAAAAGTTATGCATTTCGCTTCAATAAATATATGATGAAATATTACTTTCCGATGTTAACATCGAAACCGGACATTATTAACATAGGTATATTATTTGTTATCTGCGAGTGATCCCCTGACTTATTGGATATAGGAATAACCCTTACTTCGCCTTAACTTAACCTTAACCTATCCCTAGATCCACTGTCCAGAAAATTTTGTTTGTAAATGAGTTAACTTATTAAAAAAACCCTTCCTTCTTCTAATTATACTTATTTAGTAATATTATTTGTTCATTATATAGATCTTTACAATATTATTCAGCATTATTAATTACCTCTTGTTCCCAGAAAATAAAGCACAATTACAAAATACTAATTAGTTATTTCCCACTATATATAAAATCAGCCCTAAAGCTTTTAGTAAGTCCATTTTCCAAATAATATTTTAGAGATGGAATGTTTCTAAAACTGTTCATGGAAATCTGACTAATTCTACTGTAGCTTCATTTCACTGCAATTCATAATAATACATAAATTTTTCATTTACTGATATTTTCGATGAATTCACAATCAATCATCAACTGAAAAACTAGAAACTGATTAATGTAATAATTTAGTGCAACATTAATTAAATTGTATTTACAATTTCATATTGGGTTTAATTAAAAGTATTTAAGAGATATGTGGTATTAATTTTAATTGAAGCATAAAAATATGTGCATACAGGGTGATACCTAAATTAAGATTGAGATTGATTAAAAACTCGATAAAATAAATATTTTTTTCAAATTTCATTTTTTAAATATCTCTAAAATTATTTATACAGGGTGTCCCATAACTTATCCGCCATAGAGCAACTGATGATAGTAGAGATTAAAATAACAGGATTTAGTCAATAAATGTATTGACAAATGTTAGTTATTAAAAAGAAACAGTGTGTTAAAAGTGAGAATAAATTTTCGAAAAATTGAGATAATTTAAAAAAGGTTGAAGATGTCCAAAATCGGGGTAGTTGGGTTTTCAAAGTACTTTGTGAGGAATTAACTCGCTTATATTTCATTACCCTATAAAGCTGGAAATATTTTGACTTCAAAATAGAGAAGAGTCATAATTTTCACGTAAAAAGGTAGAACAAGAAGAGGAAATTTTGGTTAGTATCACGGAAAATCTTGAACTTAGCACTAGGCATTTAGATGCATCTACAGGAATTAGCAAATCTACCGTTTCAATAGTTCTCTATAAACAAAAATTGTTCACCTGTTCAAAATTTTTTGCCACAAGATTTGCCGGCTAGATCAGAATTTTGTCAAAATCTACTACATAAAAAAACGACGCCCCCATGTTCCTGAAACTGGCGAAATAATCATTATTACGCTTTGTAAAATCCACACCTACCAAGATAGCGACATCATTTCTATCACGAATTTCCAATTAACATTTGACGCGGCATTATCGACAATTTCTTAATCGGCCCATTTGAGTTTCCGCAAAGGCTGATGAGGGATCAATATATGCACTTTTTAGAAAATGATTCATTAGACATTTTGGACGGTATACCTCTAAACTTAAGACATGTTGTTATTTTTAATAAAGTGCATTGTATTTTTGACATCTTAATGTTTTTCCTCGTATTCAAGGCACACTTTTTGAATTGCAGCACAATTATTGCACAATTTGCCAGCACATTTATTGACTAAATCCTCTTATATATAAACCTACTAAATTTTGAACTGTTCCTAAAATTTTCCATTTTGTTCAATAAAAAATAATCTAAAGAATTTAAGTCCGGGGAAGCAGGCAGTCGGAATGTACGCAATATACATATAAATAGCTTAATTCATTTGGCATCAACCCTAATCAAGTTTCGCCGAATGAGCAGTAGCGGAAGCTTGAATAATATCCCATCTTTTTTTTTCCAATTGAAAAAGCATACAAATCATCATTTTGCGGGTTTAAAACATCTGTATCTATCGAAAAACGATAATGTTCGAAATCGTGACAATGCCGAAGCGATATTGATATGTATTTTCATTTTATTAGTATTATTTTTAATACCAGACATGAAAGTTTATATGGTTTCACCAACTATTCACATGATTAGGCTCAGGAATTTTTCTGTTCCTATCGTTCCGATAGTCTCAAATCTAATATTCGCAACTACAATAAATTATAAATGTACACATGTCGCTTATGACATTTGGATTTACCATGATCCCTACATAATGGAAATATTCCGTAACTTCAGCCATATCAAACGGCACAGCGATGACCCTTTTTATCTATAAGTCAGCCGAATTCTATTCTAGCGATATTCTTAAGAACCTTAAACGTTTTTACGGGGGCCGTTCGGAAAATTCTTGACCTGGCAAAAAAAAACAAAAGACTTTTGTGATTTTTTAATCATTTTTTCAACATTATAGTCAATTCAGTACATTTAGACCAACAATTCTTTACTGACCTTATTATATATAATGCGCTTTGTCCAACTCTTATCTTTGTCCAGCGAGTTATTTCTTCCAGTTCGGTACGCCATAATGATATGCAATGCCATTGATGCTGCTTATTCTGGCGCTTTGGATTCTATTCAAAGACTATCATGACATTGACATGTTTTGCTGAACATGTCAATGTCAATTTATTAAAAGTAATAACGGCGATTTCAATCTTTTGTACGGTATAGAATCATGTTAGCATCATCAGGAGATGATTTAATTTAATTCTAAAACTAAACTATGTTCTATTTATATGAAAATCCTATCTAATGAAGCGTGTAAAAATCATGAACCGTGAAGTTTACTGAGCCTTACATTAATAATTGAACAAGTTGACTGAACGGAATCGGTTCTTCATCCCGGTTCATAATTGTGGCTTTGATTCAAAGACTGATTCATGAACTATTTGTTATTCTGCAGTATGATATTACAAGATATCAGAGTGCCAAAATCACCCAAAAAAAACGACGAAATTGGGCTGGGAAATACTTCCTCATCCATCGTATTCTCCTGATGCTGCATCGTCAGATTAGTATCGTTTCAGATCTATGCAACACTTTTAGATAGCTTATGCAACAGCTATCAAAACTGCACTCGAAAAATATTTTTCTTCAAAATCACCTTCATTTTAAAAAAATGGAATAAAACTTTTGTCAAAATTTTGTGAGAAGATTGTCAATAACTATAGAGATTATATTGTATATCAAAACTGTTTCAGTTTTAAGCTGGGTCCACACCAATAAAAAATTGCGTTTGTAGACGCTCTGGCACACAAGATCACTTACAAATAATTTCGCCGCACAGCACGCACACGAACCATCTGGTTTTCTCGCGAACGTCAAAGGAATTTGCGGGGCACAACATTTTGATGTAAACGTGTTGTGAAAATGAAATTAATATTTTTATTTTCAGAGAGATATCTACATGATTTGGCTATATTGAAATTTATTATTTAGTAATTTATAATTTATTAAGTAACTGACAGTAGTCAAAGCATGTCAACACATGTTGACATATACTATGAAAGAAAAAGTATGCTGCATTCATAATAATGACCAATTTACCCAAGACAAAGAAAAAAAAATAGCAAGAGAAGTCGTTATTGGATGAAGCATTTGTACCAAAACTGAAAAGTATAAACAACAGAAAATAAGAAAATAAATGTAAACACTGAAAAATATTCTTGATTTTTGAGGCTTTTTGGAATAACCTAATTAAGCATAAGCTACAAACATCCCAGTGCACACTTAGACAGAGCGGAGCGTCCAGCGCGCAAAACACAAATATTTATTGACTGTGTGTGGTAATTTTACGTCGTAAATATTTCGCACAGTAAATTCAACACACACGCATTTTTTATTGTTGTGGGCCCAACTTTAGATAACATTTTATGCAGTAACAAAAAACGACATTACTTATGGACACCCCCATATCGTGATCTATTAAAATGACTTACAAATGATAATCTTTGTATGCAAAAATATTTAGTTATTTATCTCGTTCATTAAAAATTCGCGGTGTTTTCGGACGAAATATTCGACAAAAACGAAATGAATATATATGTAAAATTCTAATTAGCATAAACTTTATATATGCAGCTTTAATTTTGTTCCTAAATACTTAAAACATTTGTATGCAAGTATTAGTTTAACAAAAGAGAAAAAGAACTATATGTACGTTAGCCTGTTTATTATGCAAGGCGTTTTATTTGTTGTTCATTAAAATATTTGTAAAGTTATCTTTTGCAACGCAAGTTTTGATAACGTATAAAAATCAGAAAGCTGGATAAAAAGTGAGGCGAATGGCTAAACCTGCGTAATGTGACTATTTATTTTCACAAATATGCATTTTAAATGAAACCGGACTGTATGAACCTTTGGTGTAATTATATGCTTGGAATTAACAAGTGTTTCTAGGTGTCTTCAAAAGGAAGAAGACATTTCAACATTTTAATGGAGGTATTAACATGATAATAAGTTACGTCTTTTGCCACGAAAATGTGAGCTTATGTGTGTTATTTTACGCTCTACTCTCACCATTGTGTCAACCTCTCAAAAAAAAAAACAAAGAATAGAATCCAATATAGGTGTGTTTATTTTAATTTTAAAAGGTGTGACCAATAAAATAAGAGTAGTATAAAAACTTTTAAAAACCAAATTTTCTAACTTATTTACCATAATAAATAATAGAATTTTGTAATATTAACTAACTTTTAAACATTTTCCTTACAATATAAGGCATTTTATTGAGAGGAATAAAGAATAAAGAAACAGAGTTAATGAATGAATTTGCAAGGGCTGATTTTCACGTATTATCTGTCACTGAAACAAAGGGTAAAGGGAAGGGAGTACTGGTGTTGTAGAGTGGTGCAAGAATGTGGTACAGTGGGGTTGACTGTGGAATTTTTTTAGAGAAGAATTTACAAAACATGCCAAAAAGTAGAAATTTATATCTGATAGAGTGATGTACATTGTAATCAGTATTGGAAAGGAAAAATACAATCTTATTACTGTATACGGTTCAGGAGAAAATGATTCCAAGAAAAATAAGGATAGGTTTTGGGATAAACTACAGGAAGCTGTGGATGAAATTGATGGTAGAGTGGGGACGCAAGACGAAGAATCAGCAAACACACTGGGAAGGTATGGAGAAAATACTAGAAATAATAATGGGAAGAGATTGATCCAATTTTGCCTCTTGAATAATTTGCTGATGGGCAATTCATTTTTTCAGCACAAAGTCATTCACCAAATTACTAGTTGGGAATGGAATAAGAACGAAAAATCGATTGATTGAGCAGGATAATTTTAAAACAGTAAATGACATCAGAGCAAAGAGGGGATTTAAGATAGGCAGCGACCATTCCTTGCGATAAGAAACAGAAGTCGGTGGAAAATATTCAAAACCTACAATTGGATAATTACAAAAGGAAATTTGAGGAAAGTATACGACTAAGCGTAGGAACGTTATAAAGAACGACAGTTGGAGGATACTGATAAACTATGGGTCACATTTAGGCAGATTTGTGTGAAGCTGCCGAAAATGTTTGTGGAAAGAAAAATGTAGCAAATAACAGAAAACATACCTTTTGGTGGTCCGAAGAAATTAGAAGCAAAATTGAAAAGAAAAAAGTACTCCTATGAAAAAATTTAAAACGACACGTTGCTGGTAAGAACATAGCAAACAATAGCTTGTCCGTTTTTAAATTCGGTTTCCAAAATTAAGAACAAATGATTTTATGGGATCTTCTTTCTATGTGTTCTATAAACTCTTCCAAGCATACTCCACAATGTTTGATTTCTCCTTACTGCTTCTTCTTAACAGGTAAACTGAATTTCATTGATCAGCATCTTTTTCCAATGTAGCTTGTAGCCAATGTACAAGAATTTATTCATGCTACAGAATTATTTTAAGTATTACATGCATATATAGCATAAAAGCTTAAAAGATATATGTGCATTGTTCGAAGAGCTGATTTACTACTGACACTTCTATTGCAGTTTCACGAACTTACACCATAAGGACCATAAAATTTATTATTTAGGACACTTTGCGCAAAATGTACGTTTAAGGTGGTTATCTTAAAATTTAGTTTGCACTATCTATTTCGTACTTAGACTGCATTAAAGTTACATTTAGCTTTAATGAGATGAAGAGACGATAAAATCTGCTCTAAGCAAATTTCAAGGTTAGTTAAAGTCTTATCGATCTTAGTTATCTTAGTATTATCTTAGTTAAAGTCTTATCGATGACAAGCGAATATAAGTTTAGACTTTTTTTGTATTTTTTTTGTAGATCATATCTTCGGTTTTTCATAGATTGCCTAAAAGGGAATCAAACTTTTGCTTTATGAACGATACTAATTGCGATGTGTGTTATAAACAAATTATATTAAGTCCTCAACTTAATGATCGGTCATTTTGACCACCTTTAACGTATTTTAATGAACAAAGTAATACAGACTTAAGGGAGTCATACTTGGCACTTTCACCCCCTTTCTCATCCAAAAAAATCCAAATCAGATTCATTTTCCAATCGAAAAAAATGGTGGTTTTGATGTGATAAATTCATTTAGGTTTTTCTCAACGTCTTCTATGATGTAAACCTACCCTCTACCAGGTGATGTTGGAGGGATCGAGAGAATGAAAACTGAAGTGGGTCAAGTCTGGAGAATAGGCTGGTTGCTTTATAATCTTCCATCCGAAATCTGTGGTTGTTTCCTGAGTTCTTTTTCCTGTGTTCATTCTTCAATCCTTCCTTTGGCATGAAATGTAAAGACTATTTTTTGACTCTCGTTAGACAGTAACGATTGAACTAAAATATTTTTTTACATAAATTTGAATTACCAAAATGAGCAGGTGGGAACAATTGACCATCCAGTTGTGCAGTTGTACCCGAATGTATTGCTGCTTTAGTTGATTCAGAGATGACCGAGAATTGGAAAAAAAACAGAAAACTAATAATCCGAAGACGTTGACTACATACAGTGTGTCCAGGATGAGGACTTACCACCCCCTCAAAATTTTTATTTTTGGACCGATTTTCATAAACTTTCTTTTGTTGGATAGATCTGGGAAAACGGCAATAAGAAAGTGTATCACATTTTTTTTTTGGTAACATCATGGCCAACTGCGACAACTTTTATGGCTTCCATTTACGAGAAGTACTATTAGGATTTTTTTTTAGAGAAAAACTAACACTGGATTCTTGAACAGCAGCGCCTTAAACCAAACTATATCGATTTTTATGGTTCTAAATTACTGGGTGGGTTAAAAAAACAATATCAAGGACACCTAGTAATTTAGAACCATAAAAATAGCATTTGCATGGAATAGCAATTAATTACTGAATTTTTCGTACAATATCTGGGTGATTTATTTTTCTGCCACTTAATATGTTGTTTGTTGTTTTACATTTATAATATTCTGGTGTGTGATGTGAAAATCTTTTGATTAGTCCTGGTAATTAACGTTTTAAGATAACTGCGTGCTGTTTTTACCACATGAAATAGATGATATTGCATAAAAAAATAATATTCGAAAATACGAAAAGAGTTAATTAGGAAGGAGGCACTAAAGGTAAGGGTTAAATAAACAAAAATTATACTGAAACCTTAATAAACCAGGTATAGGAACGGTCAAATAGAGGTTTCTCGAAAAGTAACTTTGTTTGTTTAAGCCCTTTGTGATATAGAATGCCTTAAGGGTTGATAACATTAATTACAAAATGTTGACCCTAATTAAAACCAGATTGTTTAGAATACATTATTAATGAGTGGTCCCAAGCTACTAAGTTTTCACCTAATATATCGGAAAATGGCTTACTACATGACAGTCATTTCCCTTCCTTTTTTTTTCTTCTACGAACATATTTTGTCCTGCGGCAGATGTTACACCAACATATATCTAAGAACGTTCCTGTTTGTTCTCTGTGATTTAAAAGACATAAAGGTATATTTTTCATAAAAACGAGACTGATATCAAGTGACAAAGAATCGTATTTTAATAAGATTCTATATATACATACATATGTATGGTTAAAACGATAAATGTATGTCTCTTTGTGGCATAAAATAATGTGATTTATCAAAAAATACGTGGGTTTCTTTCAGACCAGGAGAAATGTGATATCATTCTTTTAATGTCCTTTTCTCAGAGTTAGTTGCATTATATTTCAGAGCAATTTAATTTTTACCGACTCAGGCATATTATTATTTCTCTACAACAAGCGTTCTTATAAAAATCCATTTTTTTATATTCTTTGTATTGCATCTTTGAGCTTAAAAATGTTGAATGTTTAATTGCATTTTGTTTTTTTTTTTCTGCCCCATTAATTTGACATTATCTGATGTTAAATTAATTGGATTAATTTCTTACGGGGCAGAAAAAATAATTATTTTTTAATTGCCAAAAATTCAAAAGCCACGAGCCTGCCATTGACATGATATTTTCTTTTATCTTTATTTAGAAGAGAGATTTCATTAATTCTGGTAGAGCAAAAGGAAATATATATATATATATATATATATATATATATATATATATATATATATATATATATATATATATATATATATATATATATATATATATATATATATATATATATATATATATATACAGGGTGTCTCATAAAACCGTTGCGGGGTATAGTTTTGTTTTCTCTTATCGATCACCCTATATGTTCATCCATTTTTGCTTTCTGCTATTGATGCTATTGATTCCAAACAGATTTTGTGAAATGTGTCCTATACCTAAACCCAGTGGTTTTACCGATATCCGGCATTTTGTAAAAAATATCAGAGTTGAAGACTTTATTTTGCTGTGTATATCATTTATTTTGTAAGGTAGTCATAATTCTATCTGTCATAATTTCCGAGATTTTTACATTTTTGTTTTTAGTATTTCGTTTTTAATGGAATTCACCTTAGACGTTTTTGTAATAACGTCATAAAATTCAATTCAAATGGCAAATATTGTTTTAGTATAGCTTTTAAACAGTTTATATATGATGCAGAAAAAAAGAGTGTACTTTTTTCATAATTAAATAGGAAAAAATATTTTTATGATCTATTATTTTGACTGTCAAAAAGACGTGAATATTCAGTTTCAACTTAAAGTACGCAGATGGCCTTGACGTCCTAGATAATCCTGACATAGAAACAAATGAACCAAACGGTTAATTATTTAGAGTGTGAATTGTCAAATTGTGTAGTACGGTGTTTATTAGAACAGTAAGTAGAACGAAAATGAATTTTCCTAGAGAGGAATTGATAAACATTATATACAAACTTTGTATACATTATTTACATTATTCTTCCTCTTCTCCATTTATACTTTTTCTCATATATTTGTTAATTTTTATTGTTTATCCCCATCTTCCTCATATTTTCTGTACAATTATTATAATTTATCATCCCTACCTGTATATTTTCTTCTTGCCCCTAGTAAAAACTATTGTAACTGTATGAGAGCTTCATTTTTATGTTCTTATTGTTATTTTAATTTGTATTTTTTAATTATTTCCTTTCAGTGTATACTTTTTTGTTATTTTCATCCTTCTGTACTATGTATCTTAATCTTTTTTTATTAAAATGAATTCATCTATTTAGCTAGTATAAATATTGAAAATGTATGCTTTCATTCGACATCAAAGGAACTGCCCTTGATGTCGCATATTTATAAAAATCTGCCTATATTAGACGGACAAAATTGAAAGCTTTCAATTTAATTGGTATTCTAATTAAACCACGGCCAAACTGTATTAGATTATAACAACAACAAAAATTTTATTTTATCGGTATAAGAGAAAATTAAAGGTGTATTGAAACTTTTTTATACTAATTGATCTGATATTAATTTAATTGAAATCACTTTTTGACGAGGGAATAACAATTACATTTTAAAAATAATTGCCGCACGGACGTTTGTTTTTTGTTTCTTGTTTTGTTTATTTAAAAAAGGGAAGCTAAAACGGATATTGAAAAAAAATATAAAATATTGGGTTGTTCCATAAATTCTCGCAGCTTATTTTATTATAAAGTTTTACTTAAAACACAACAATTATAACAACAAAGTATTAAATGACACCACCTGCTCAGCGAAATAGGTGATAACCGGTTGGCACAAGATCTGGAGAATACGGTGGATGCAGAAGAACCTCTCATTCGAGATCATGGCGATCACCCCTCCTTGATGATGTTTATTGTATGATATCGTACGTTTTCGTGGGGCATAGTAAGGTGGCTTAGCCTTTACATGGTGCTGCTCGGCGTGCTTGTTCTTCTCAAGCATTTTCCAGTACACGAGACTCTCCCAGGTCCACAAAAGGAGATAATGGTTCTTGGAATGGATATCTTGCTTAGATGGAGATCTTGTGGCTACCCACTCCTTCATTTACTTTACTTTAATGTAGAAGCACCACCTCTCATCTCCTGTGACGATTCTCTACAAGAATCGCTACTTGTGGCCGTATGTTGCTCGGTGTCAGGCGATATTTTGAGCAGCTTTGTTGCCTTTTTCCTTGTTGTCGTTGGTTAGTTTATAGATTGAAGATGTCGAGAGATGCGGGCAAGGCGGCAGTCCATCTTCTCAGGAAATTCTCGGCATGTCCTCCTACAAAAGCACTTCAAGATTGTCCTCGTCGAAGTCGGAAGGTGGATCAAAACGGGGAGTACCGTCAAGTCCATGTCGAAGTTGCCAACTTCGCAAGCGAATCTCGAGCAGCCAAACTGGCTATAGTCTTCGGCAAATAGTGTTATAGATCGGCAAATGTCTCGAACAGCTTCTGTAGCTTTTTGACCATGACGAAAGGCGAAATATAACAAGTGTCGAAATGTAACAATCATCAGCCCGTGTCGATCTACTGCAGGATGAAGGCCTCTTCAGCATGCTTCCAACTTTCACGGTCCTGGGCTTTCCTCTGCCACTCGGGTCCAATATACTTAACGATATCATCAGTCCATCGTGCTTTCGGTCTTCTTCGCGGGCGCTGGCCATCAAGCGGTACCCACTCCAGGATTGCCTTGGTTCTGCCCATCCCCATTTCAATCACTTTGCTCTTCCAATGATGTCACACATTTTCGTTTGTTCCTGATCCATGTGCAGAGCTTTCTGTCTCGTCTTATACCAAGCATACATATTTCCATTCCCCTCTGTGCTACCAGTATATATATATATATATATATATATATATATATATATATATATATATATATATATATATATATATATATATATATATATTTGGCCAAACAAAATAAAAATTGAAGAATATCTAACGAATTATAAAAACAACAGGAACTTATGGAATAACCTATTAAAAAATGTGTAAATAAATTTGCTAAAATACTGAATTTAAACGTAGTGTCAAGGTTTTGCGGTCATATACGTTAGGTGCCGTAGCAGCTAAAAGCTAGTCATATCATAAATTCATATTTGGCAAATAGGTCAGCTTAAAACGGCCAACTGTGGCGCTTATAGCAAATAGGACTTAGATTAATTTGGATACACTTAGACAAAGACCATTCCGATTAAAATAATTACCCCATTGCAAATATTGAACTTCCATAATAAACTTGGCAGTTTAGATTCGTTCTTGAATTGAAATTGGCATATTTAATTGGTTATAAATAGAGAGTAGTCACTCTCTTCATCGGTTTTGAGTAGCAGAATTTACAAAGTTTGCAACTCTTAGTATAAACCTCAGCATAAAAGCAAGTAAGATATTGTATTACATTGGGTTAATATAAAAGTTCTTTTCGTTTTTTCGAGATTAATTGAACAGAAAATTTCTTCTTTCCAGAAGAGTATGTAATAACTAATGGAACTCATTCCATTTGCTTACATTCTGGACTACTTTTCACCAGCTTTTCTCTTTCTTCATTCTCTATTTATGGCGTCCTTGGTTGCATATTGGAGAGATATACGAGTTAGATCTTTAATTTGGTCTATTTCATCTTTTTGTAGCTCTGCAGCGTGATTTAGAGCCTTCTATCCATCCCTGTACCACCACTCTTTCTAGATTATTGTCTATTTATGAACTTTTAACGCTCTGTCTCAAGGCAATTCGCCCGGAGATCTGATTAAGGGATTTATTTTACCTCTGAAATTTTTAACTCTGAGAGAATCGATTAGTGTTCATGGGATAATATTGAAGTTTGTTCCTATTACCTTCCTCAGGTCTAAATATTACATTTTCTTAATACTTGGATGAAACGGTTATACCGCCGTGACCCGGTCGCCAGAGTGTCGTCTGTTATCCAGCCGCACCAATCAAGCAGGTGAGGTTGACATTTAGACCTGCTTAAGCGTTTTGCCTTTGTCCTTTACGTATGTACCGTTCTGTTTAATAACATTTCCTCATCATTCCGGTAGCTGCAGCAGCCCGCGCTCATAGAGGTTTCTGGCTAAAGAACTGATCTAGGTACTGACTATCTAGGATCTGATTTTTCCAAGGCATCCAAAGAAATACCAAGTTTTTACCATTTAAGATGTTCTGATCTTAAGATTTAGATTGCTATGTAAATAAATGGTAATCGGAATGCATAATGGGGATAGCCACTGTGACGGCCGAAAAAGTAAGCGATTTTCGGGAATTTTTTTCACCGGGATAATTAAGGAATATGAGTATCGGGGTTTTTTTATTTTATTAAGTCTATATTCGATTTAGTTTATGTAATTTTTTATGGAAAAATATTAAAGTAGTTACAAAGTTATGAGCATTGCTGTATAGGCTAAAAAAATTCTCCCTCCACGGTCGCCGATTTTTTTATTTTTATTTTTCACAAAATGGCGACCGATTGAATTTTTTTTCACTTTTTTGCCATTTTTTTGTATTCAAGCAGTTTTAAAAAATAGTAAAAATCAAAATTTTTAAAATCAGCTACGCTTAACTTTAGTTGTTGCAAAGACGAATAAAACAACAAAAAAGTTAAAACTCGCTTGATAATTGCTCGAGTTATCGATGTGACCAGATTGAAAAAAGTCGTTTTGAGAAAAACGCGTTTAAAGTTTTTAGTCCATTTTTCTTCCTATAAAATCATGTATCTTCTAAAATATTTATACTTACATCAAACTATCGAGTTCTGGGCCGTATGATGGTTCTTCCTCTATATCTCCAGTGGTGTCCTGACATTTTTTATTTTTTTATTAACCTTTTCCGTGCGATTCTCAGCAGCTTTCACCCGGTTAGCGCCCAACTTTGATGCCCATTAAGTCCACTCTTTTTAGGGTGGCCTGTGTACATTTGTTAAATGTTATTGCTGAAGTATATAACTATTTCAACAATAAGAGAACAACTAAAAGGTCTTCATAGATCGGTAACAATTTTTCGACTACATATTCCGGAAGTGGTGGTTTATCAACAAACGATACTGATTCAGCTTGTTGAAATTTGCACTAATGCTAATAATGATGATTTATGATAGAAAGTTTGCCAAATACCATTATACATAACATCTATATTTTCTGAGTTAGGTCGTATTGCTAAACCATAGACTTACTCCATTGTTTTTTGATAGCTCTGAGTCGACTGCCCATTCTTTCAGAAATGAACCCTAACGCTTTATCTATTGTAGAATATGCATTAGCAAGGGACTGAAAGACGTGACAGTCGAGTCGGAGCGCCGAGCAAGGACAGTCGGTCTACCTGATGACTGTAACTCGGTCAATTTTCGGAATTTTGACCTAAAATAGTATACACATATTTTCGAAGATATAAACTTTAAATTAAAGCAAAAAAAAATTTTTCACCCATCACAGTGGCTATCCCCCATAAGGTCTGGAGAATACGATGGATGGACCAAAACATCGCAGGCAAATTGTAAAAGTTGGTGCTGTTTTTGCGATTGGTCTAGCATTGTCTGGATGGAACCCAATGCCGTTTCTGTTAGTTAATTCATGCAGTCGATTTCTCGCTTTAATTCCCCCAGATATAAAGATAATTTCTCAGAATAATAATTTCTCAGAATAATAATTTCTCAGAATTATTTCAGGTGACAGCCCATAATAAGGGATTCTTTCAGTCCCATCCCAACCTTTTTTGGTTGTAAACTCTCACACTTAACATTATTATACACAATCCAATTTTCATCACTTGTAACCGTCCGCCTTAAAAATGGGTCGATTTTGTTGCGCCTCAATAGAGAATCGCAAGCAGAAATTCGGTCTATTAAATTTTTCTCCGTTAACTTATGCGACAGTCATATATCGGTCCTGCTGTGAACCAGTTCAAGTCGACATAATTGCCTGACACTATTGACTGGTTGATTCTAAGAGTTTCTCCGATTTCTTGAGTTATTTTATGCCGATTATTTTCAATCAGCACCAATATGTCGTTGCCATCAGCCTCGGCTAGTCATTCAATAAGTGGTGCATCACTAAGTTTAAAATTGTTTTCTTGGTTAGTTAACAATTACTCTAGCACTCTATGGTAAATAGTTGTTCCATCGTTCGTATTCATATTTATTAACTAAAAAACCAAGATTAATATCTAAATTTCCACTACATTTAAAACTTGTACGTATGACAATTGTTTCTACACACAGTGTCTTTTTAAAATACACACTAAAAAAAAATTGTTTTTTTATAGTTTTTATAGTTTTAAATATAGTGGAAATTTAGATATTAATCTTGGTTTTTTATTTTAAATGAATTTCCATCAAGTATCGGCTGGGGTAGCCGATAAATAAATAATTAAATATATTATCGAAGCTTCAACAAGCATTTTAGCCTTATATTATTTTAGTCATACGTGCAAGTTTTAAATATAGTGGAAATTTAGATATTAATCTTGGTTTTTTATTTAAAATGAATTTCCATCAAGTATCGGCTACCTCAGTTAAATATATTTATTAACGACTATTCTTCAGCCTGAAGGCCCCTACAAACCGATTCCACTACAATTCTCTATCTTACCTTTCAGAATGAGCTGCAGAATCTTATATTGATCTTCTCGGAGAATATATCCAATATATGACAACTTTCGGCATTTGCACGTCTGTCCAGAAAACTCGGATCATTCGTCTATTCAGCTACATTTCAAGCACCTTCATCTGGCTGACTGTGACACTCCATCTGAATGTAGATCACATGTAACACTTGATCATTCTTTAACGAAGTTTAAAATTTAGATCATCATTATAGAAATGTGGTGGTATTTTTGAGAATGTGTGGGGGTGTTCGAATCCTACACTTTATTTCTGTTGTTTGGGTCAAGTTGTTCTTTAATGTAACAACCAAGATATTTAAAACCGTCACTAGCCCCACTTGGTATCCATTTATCGCATTAATAGCGAAACATCTGAATGAGCTATACCATGAATTTCATTTTGGTCTCGGTTAATATTTAGATCCTTTTGGTATTTAAGACCTTTTATTATAAAAACTTACTAAAAATTACTTGACTTAACTATTATAACGATATCTTATATAATATTTAATATTTTAAACATTCATGTTGTTGTACAAAGAAGTTTACTAAAAGTACACAAAGAAATATGAGGATAAATTAAAAAAAAACATTCTTTTATACATAAAATAGAAGTTATATTGCCACATCAGTTAGAGTCATTGATTTAAATGCCCTATTAGATAGTTTTCGGCTTTTAATTCGTGTTATTGACACTAACCGAAGCACTTCGAAAACTTTCGCTATAATCAGAACGTGCTATCAAACTGAATATAATCGGATTAGAATACTAATGGTTATAGGTTACGAGAATGGATTTGTCGGACAATGACGTTGAAATCAGACTGCATCTAATTATGTGGGAACATTCTAAGTAAAACATCTCAGATGAGATGAAGCATCAGCAGATGCTTCAATAAATTTCAAATTGATGTAAAACAGAAATTTAATTTTTTGGAACTTTTTTAAAACTCCTAAAGCTACACAATATTTCCACGAAATTTGATGATGTTAGTATCAAAAGTAGATGCGTGAGAATTTCGTAGTCTAGACTAAATTTTTTATTTCAATCAAAATACTTCTCAAGAATCTTTAGACTAATTTAAATGCCTTTCTGCGAATTTTCCTCTAAAGTTTTGTGACAGTATATGAAACCCGGATTCACTGTTAGATGACAAAGATGAAACACTAGTTGAAACAAGGTTTCCATCGGCAGGAAAAGTCATGGTTATGTGGTGCTCATAGACTACCTTGCAAAATGCTGGATCATCACCAAGGAGTGCTCCAGTGTTAGACCAACTAAAAAATGCAATTCAAGCAATACGTCCACAACCTTGCAAAAAAGAAATTGCTCGTTCGTCACGATAATGCACCTGTGCATAGGTTTCAAGTTGTTGAACCAAAATTCCATGATTTATTTCGCGAATTTGCGGGATTTGGATCTTAACAATTACTTCCTCTTCTCAAGTCTGAAGAAATGGTTCGTTGGATTAAGATTCACTTCAGGTGATGAAATCAAAGCTAATACAATCGTTTATATTGCAAAATTGGACAAATTTCATTATAGAATATTTTGAAGAGTGTCAAAAAGTTGAAAAAATCTTGTTTTCTTTTCCAAGCCGAGAACTTTTTGAACGACCCTCGTGTAATAATAAATTATTCATTGTCTCTAAACGTTTAATGAATTCAGATGAGCTTTGCAATTTGATTCGGTAATTTTTCGCCTATACTATAAGAAAAAACATGTATAGGGATATTCAAAGAAAGGAAAAAACTATGTATTATAAAAACGAAATATAAATCAGTAGTTTTTGGAATGATTCTTTTCTTGTATACCATAGCACAGAAGATAATATAAATAATATTTAAAAACTTTGTTAGCCGTTTTGTTCTAAAATTTTAATTATCCCCTTTTTATTCGGAAGAATAATAACTTAAAGTCTAAAACTGGCTGAAAGTTTTAATGACTTTGAAACTCTGGAAAAATGCCTATGGGAGATTTTTCTAAAGATCTATATAAAAAATTGTAATACAGTGGTTAAATTCCATTTACATTGTATAAAATTAGGTATAACGAATATAGGATTAAAAATGAACAAAAATTTCCATCGAGCTTGTTTAAAGTTTCAAGTTTTATAACTAAATTCGGCCCCCATGTAACTTAATGATGGTTTAAGGAAATGTTGAAAGTTTAAAGATATATTAATTGAGAATTTTTATCTCGGCCATCATCCGAATAAAAAATATAATTATTTTACAATGTGTGTTGAAAAGTGCCTTTTTATAACTGTTTTCAGATTGGTATGGTTTATAATAGTTTCAATAGATTTCTGTTAGGTTGTAATATAGTATATTCATCCAATTTTTCCACTTTCTGAACCGTTACCAAATTTTTACTCAGTCATATATATATGTAATAGTCATATATAATCTTCAGTTTAAAAATTTCATCTCAATTGTCATTTGGATACAATTTTATTGTTATACGTTTTTTATAGTAAGTATTATTTATTTATTCATCCAATTTTATTTGGTCTCTGTCAAAGTACTCTGCTCTCACTGCAATATATTTATTCCAACATTTTTTCCAGTATTCGATACATTTATAATGGCTTGAGGCATGTTGGTTTAAGGGAATGTTGGAAGCTTAAAGATATATTAATTGAGAATTTTTATCTCGGCCATCATCCGAATAAAAAATATAATTATTTTACAATGTGTGTTGAAAAGTGTCTTTTTATAACTGTTTTCAGTTTGGTATGGTTTATAATAGTTTCAGTAGATTTCTGTTAGGTTGTAATATAGTATATTCATCCAATTTTTCCACTTTCTGAACCGTTACCAAATTTTTACTCAATCATATATACCCTTCAGTTTAAAAATTTCATCTCAATTGTCATTTGGATAAAATTTTATTGTTATACGTTTTTTTTTATAGTATCATTTATTTATTCATCAAATTTTATTTGGTCTCTGTCAAAGTACTCTGCTCTCCCTGCAGTATATTTATTCCAACGTCTTTTTCCAGTATTCGATACATTTTTATACGGTATTCTGGTATTTGCTTCAATAGCGGTTCGCGAACGCTGTTTGAATGGCTTCTGTGGATTCAAAACAGCGTCTACAAAGTATTTTTTTCAATCGAGAGAACAAGAAAAATACGCTTGGTGCCATATCTGGTGAATATGGTCTTTGTGGAAAAATGTTTAGCGAAAATTAACGAATAATTATTGCGGTATACAATAATGCAACCATGGTGCAAAATCATGAATTATTTTGCCACAGTAATATCTACAATGAATCCAATGCTTAAATCTCTCTTGGTTTTTTTTTTAATTTATACAACAATTTTATTTGCATATGTATCCCTTTAAATAAAATTCTGCTCCATACGTAAAGACAATTTTATTTAAAAATCTAATTGCTGTTAATGTTACTGGATGAACGATAATGAACCATATGGACGTGACCTTTGGACTATTTTCATTTTAAACAAAAAGTTTGTAAAGACGTGATTGAAAATATTAACAAAAGAGCAGTAAGGGAGGGATATGTCTCTCAAAAATTCCTTAAAAACTCTTAAAAATCTCTATATTGATAGATCCTATGTATTAAAATATATAGAGTGATCCTCGTATAGCCTTAAATAATATGAAGACACAATAAGAAAAACTGGAGTACTTAGCTATCATAGAAATATAATAAATAAGATGATTGGGACGCTTTTGTTTTGTCTGACCCAAATATAAAGTATTGCCAAAAATTGAGATTCAAGAAGACCTGCAACTCTAAACCAAACCAAGGTCGTATTATTTTTATGTATATAGTTTATCCTCTTTTTCCCGATACCTTGAGCTTACTGAATCGCTAATATAAAAGACAAATAAAAATTTCGTCTACCGAAACACATAACAGTAAAGAATTATGGGATACCAGCCAGGAATTTTTATTCCACTTAAAATTTTTGTTATGGGGTAAAATGTCCTTAAGCATACAATTTTTTGAATATTTATTGTCTTGTATTTCAGTTCGAAACAACACATTGTTTTAGATATAGATGGCATCTGGGAAACGTCTCAGATATTTCTGGCTATTACTAGCTTAAATTTTCATTAAAGTGAAAGCCTCTTTCAGTGAGAAATGAATAAAAAAGTTTTGCTCAAAATTAAACATTGATTTTTGTGAAAGCAATTTTACAATTGCAATGAATAATTAAAATGCTATTTTCCATTATGCATCCATTACAATACTTACTTACTACCCTCATATTTTCCACATACAACTCAAAAACAAATCAGTACTTTTACTTTTATATACGTAACAGTTCAATTTGTAATTAAACTAATTAATTTTCTTCACGAAGTTTGGACTAACTATTGAAATACTAGTACACGAAACTGCTGCATTGACACCACGAATATCGTAGAAAATTCAACAGAATTCCTTGTCGAAATAAAACAATATTTTTGGAATATGTGTCTTAGAAAACCCTTTCACAAACACGTTAATTATTACTACTTTTAGTGTGGTATTTGATTTGGAGGCATAATCAAATCTGAAGAAAACTCCTTAACTCTTAGTAGTGACTGTCGTAGTATGACCGAGACCTTTCTCAACCTACAAATTGAGCTATTTTATTGAACTTCAGCTCACAGAACTAATAAGATAATTTACCGATCCTTTTTAGTTGTATGCTGAATACAAAACTTTTTCCAAAAAAGTAGGATTAGGATCTGTTCCTAACACAGATGCGAGAATTAGTATTTTGGTAAAATCTATACGTTTTCATGCCTCAAAATATTTTTCTACTTCAGTAAAGTTAATTTTAATAACGAGCAACAGTTCCCACAAAATCGTTTAAAAATTACTCCTGTACCAATTATTGTCTACCAACGCTTTTTAATTTTTTTTTATTTCCATGTTTTATAATGTGAAATTAAAAAACTTTTTCTTATATCTGATTTTAAAAGTGTTTAATTTTTTTCTCTCTTAAAGCCAATAAAAGTTTCAAGAATTTCATTCTTTCGAAAGATTAAAACGCAAATATTTTCCCTTTTTTTATATCTGGAATTAAAAAAGGAACATAAATAAAATTAATTATATTTTGAGATATTTTAGACTAATCTGAATACCTTGGCGAACTCAAGAAATGACACTTATGTAAATTTAGAAAATCTTGACTTATGAAGGAAGTTAGACTTCTGTATACAGGCTTTGTTAACCATACTTTTTTGGGTTTTTCTGTTTTCTTACTATTTGTCCAAACTAATTTAGTTTCTGTCTTTCAATATCTTTAGTTTTTTGTTCTACTTTTAGATCTTTAGGCCTTCTCTCACCACTTCGTTTCTTATCATTCTTATCCTTCGCCCGACTTTCGCACGCTCATGAAGAATGCGTTTAAATATTGTTTTATGTATGGTAATATTTCTATATATATATATATATATATATATATATATATATATATATATATATATATATATATATATATATATATATATATATATATATATATATATATATATATATATTGATTTTGTTCTCCTTCGTGCCTTAAGCCTTCCTTCACTCTCCATTGTCCATTGTGACCTATGATTTTTCTTAACAAAGTTTTCGTATCTCTATTCTACTCTTTCTCTATCTCTGCCATAACACTAGTTTACGCGGTTTTTATACCTCATCTGAAAGTTGTTAATTATTGTTTATTTAAGTAAGAGGTATCTCTTTTTATAGTTTTTTGGATCGATTTTTCTTATAATAGACCAACAGTAATCCCCTAACATTGTTTCATCCCAAAATCCTTGATGTCGATCTCCGAAAATTTTTAAATCTTGGTGTAAACGTTTCCCATGTTCGTCACTCATATTTAAATTTCCAGGGAAAAAAATTCAAATTATGGTTTTGATTTATTGCTTCAAAAAGTCCCGGGATTAGTACAATAACAATATGCCTCTTCTCTTTTAAAAAATTCTGAGTAAACCTTGCTCCTTTTCTGGACAACGTAACATTCGTGTCTGGTGTTAATAAATTCCTTTGTTGTAGGCGAGAACCAAAAAGCTCCGCTTTAGATCGTGATCATTGTAAATCTCTTATAAGATCATTTAATTCGGTTGGGTTAATTAAATGTGGAGTGTTTCCTTGAGGAGAGAAATCGTCAGAATCACTAGAAATTAATTTAATATCAACATCACTTTTTATATATGACTATGTATATTTTGACTCAAATTACCGGAACAAATTGGATATGGAAGATCCTTCGATTGTAAAATTATATCCCACTGTCTTCGTAACACAAAACTAACAGTCATTTTCAAGATTATTGGGTTCTCTCTATAACATTGGTGAACCAAATGGAAGGTATACATTATCTCCTGATAACCACTGAAGTAAAACGATTCTACTTTTGCAAAACGCCTGAGGCACCCGCTTCTTATCTTGGTTCGAAACAGGAAATCCAAAATAATGAAGATATACACTATTTAACGAATCTACAATGGGTCTTTTTTTTGAAAATATAAACTGTCCACAAACGTAGCAAAAATGAACTTTGTTTACGCTTTCTATTCGACATTTTAATTCAATTTGAAACAAGATGTTTGTTGTTTTAATCGAATAAATAAATATTAAACTGGCCACCACGAAGGGTAGTTGAAAAAAATGATTTGACCGTAGCAAAAAACATGTGATTTTAAATATTTTTGCTAACACTTTTAGGTTTAAGGAAGGTAGGTTAACATATTCATTTACATATACATTTATTTCGGGGTTTATAAAAAAAGTTCAAATTTGTAAACTAGTGATATTATTACTATATTATGAATATAATATTACAATAATTTGCATCAAATATGCCAGAATGGATTTTGACTTAAATATAATTGAATATTTAACATAAGAATAAGAATGAAAAACAACAGGAATTAATAATGTAACAATAGATTATAGATTGATTGTAAATTTTACTTTATATGTTTTTCTGAAGAGAAAATTTTTTAACAATAATAAAATGAATTTGAAAGCGTCAGGTTAAAAGGTACATTTGTAAGAGGCTGTAAATTATTTAAGCGAGAAAAAAAGTTTAATTAGCTTTCCCAAATAGAAAAACTACCTGGGATTTGCAGGATAATATCTTAAATTCATGGGGCTGAATAATTCACAAAAAAGAGGAGAGGCTGCATAACCGGAGCTGCTATAATTGCCCTCTAACCACTTGGGAATTAAAAAAGCCTGTAGGAGGTGACAGAATACTTGAAAATGGAGAACGAACCACAGGCTCGTCCGCATATATTAAAGATAATGTGAATTGAATTAATTTTCTTTTTGGACTTTCGGAGGAAAAGCTGGAATTGAAATAGCTTCAATTTTGACGGGAATTCGAAGGCTCGCTCCAGATTTGATTACGAAAATTTATGTTTACTTTAAACGTATTTTAAGAATGAAAAGGGCATCGGCCCTCAGTTTTGCAAATATCCTATAATAGGCAAAGAATAAAACATATTTTCCTCTATTTTTTCCCTTTCTAGCTGACAATAAATTAAATTTTTGTTTCGGAGAATTTTTTTTAGTATTATGGCAATTCAGAAAATGTGTTAAATTATTTTATGGTTGTGTATCTATGGATATACATATATTCAGATTCAGATTATTATATATCTGAATTAAATATTCACCTTAATCGAAGTACTTTTTGTGATCGAGTCGTGATTGAGCTGTGCCGTCCGCCAAATCGTAAGTACAGGTTATGTTTTGTATGAAAGATGGACAGAAAAAATATTAATTTTTTATAATTATTATTTAACTCTTTTATTTATTTAATTAATATTTTACTTATATAAAATAATTTACTTATTTATTTAAATTATTATTTTTAAATTATTCAAAATTTATTTATTTAATTTTATTTAGTCAACTAATAAATAATCATAATGTATTTAACTAATGTTATAAAATTTTTAACAACTTTTCAATACTTTCTGTCCTGTGTTTCATTGTTGTAGAAAAACAAAAAATATTGTATACCCAGAAATCTTGCACTCTTTCTCCACGTGGTGCCACCGATCGCCTTCGCCCAACTGTCTACTATGCATCGTCACGTATCTCTCGGTACCGGTTTCTAGCCTTTCAGCCGTCATCAGCCGAGCTCCAGACGAACGCAAGGAAAGCAGTTGGGAGAGACGATCGGGGCCAGGCCATGTCAACTGGCCATTTTGATGACGGGTCGTGATCGCACACAATTCACGCCATCATACGGCGAATGCTCATAGCAGTCAGGACCGCTCTGCCTGGAACCTCCTTCGAAATTAAACAGAAAATAAATTTTATTTTACTTCAACCAGAAGCAACGTAACAAGATCATTGCTCAAATTATATATACATACATTTTCTACTAAAAAAGTTTTGACTCAAGGGAAAGGTGTTTCGATTAAATCTTAGAACAAAGTATTACCTGTGTTTCCTGATAAATTGCTTTCGATAAAAAATATGTTACCAAACTGAATTACTATAAATAAAAATCTTAAAAAGTTTTCGAGATTCCAATTACTTCCGCATTGGATTTGGATTACTTACTCGAAGTAAATATTGAGTCTCGATTTTGGATTGACTATTCGTTATATCATGCCTTAATCCTAATCAATTTGGCTTTGTAGAATATCAAGAGATGTGAAATAAGTGCTGGTATATCTCTAGAATAAAATCGATTCAAGTATGTTATAAAGTTTAGTATAATAATATTGTACGAATTATCGAATATTCTTCACGTTCATATGTGTATGTAATTGTTTAGTAACTTTACGGCTTAATAATTCTTCATACTGTCTTTTCCGATATTATTTTATTATTATATAAATTATTGTTAGGTTAAGTTGGTTAAGTTTAAGTTTAGTCAAGTTATTATTATATGGGTATAGACCCGGTTGGATCACGCAAAGCATTCTGACTCATTTTCGAGTGTTCTTTCTAATCCTCCACACCTCTCTCATCCTTTCTCCGTGGAGTCTCTTTCTTTCCTCCGTCTACATTGTTCCCGATCTCCACGAAACTTCGCTCTCTGATGTAACGTTCCACATATGTATTTTGTTTCTGTACGTTCTTCTATCCTCAATCTCTGTCGAACCCATTTGTGCCTTTTCCAGATCAGCTCTGACTTGTGTGATCCATGGTACTGTTGACTTGACTCCTTGTATGTATGTAAGAATTCTGTTGGTAAGTCTTGTCGGTGGGAGTCTACTGATCTGTCCATAGAATTTCAACCTTCTGTTTCTTTTGTCCGCCGCTACGTTGGACATCTCTGTGGTCTTTCGAGAATGTAGTCTGTATCCTTCTTCTGTCAGTTTTGAACCGATAATTTTCCTCATAATTTTGCGTTCCTCTTTTAGTATGCCGCTTTTTGTATGAAGTGTAAGTGTCTTGCTTGCGTATAATACTTCTGGTTTGATTACTGTGTTGTAGTATCTTATTTTTGCGTGTGTGGATAGGCATTTCTTATTATAGATATTGTGTGTCTTACCGTATACCCTCTTCATCTTCTGTAATCAAGTATTCTTTGCTATCTTCTCTCCTTCTGTGGCTTCGAGGATCTCGCCCAGCTATTTGAAGTGAGTGACCCTATTTATTTTGCCGTATTGGTGTTCAAATTTTGAACATCTAATTTTGAGCAGAAGAATTCGGTTTTTGAAAGGAGATTTGTAGGTCAACTTTCTCTGCACATTAATTGAGGACTTCGATCTGTTTGGTTGCTCTTTTTTCATTGTCTGCGAGTATGGCTAGGTCGTCTGCGAAAGCCAGGCATGATATTTCTATGTTGTTTTTTGATCGTCCGAGTCGTATTGGTTTCCAGTGTCCTTGATTTTTTCAGTTCTTTTTCCCATTCCCTTAAGACTTTGTTCAGGACCAGATTGAAGAGGAGTGGGGATAACTGATCTCCTTGGTGTACTCCAGTTTTAATCAGGAAGGGTTTGGAAATTTCTCCCATAAATTTTACTTTAGAGGTTATGTCAGTCAGTGTCTGCTTGATTAATCGTAGTGTTTTGGGGTCGAGTCCTTGTTCTTCTAGGATGTTGAACAAAGATTTTCGGTCGATGCAGTCGTATGCTTTCTTGAAATCCACGAACGTGCAGATGATTAGGACGTTCCTGATAGCTTTGTATTTCTTTGTATAGTTTTTAGGATAAATATTTGTTCAGTGCATGAGCGACCAGAGCGAAAGCCTGCCTGGTACTCGCCAATTTTGTGTTCTAATTGTTCTTGTGTTCTCTGGAGAAGGAATGCTGAGAGGATTTTGTAGGTGACTTGTAGTAAGGAGATTCCTCTGTAGTTGTTTACATCTGTTCTGTCTCCCTTCTTGTGCAGAGGGTGGATAAGAGCACATTTCCAATCATATGGTAATTTTTTTGTTTGTCAAATGTTCGTGATAATTTGCGTAAGTTCTTGCAGTGAATTTGGTCCGAGGTTTTTCAGTAGTTCCGCGGTGATACCATCTTCACCGGATGACCTGTTATTCTTTAGTTTGCGTATGTGCCTGTGGATTTCTTCCTGTGGTGGATGTGGTGATTCTGAGTGGGTATGGATACAATTTTCCTTGGGGAATCTTGTGTCGCGTTCAGGGCAATTTAGGAGATCAGAGAAATAGTGTGCCAGCTCCTGACAATTCGCCTGATTGGTTAGCGCTAATCTCCCATTCCGCTTTCTGACGCAAAGATTTTGTGGTGTGTATCCACGGACTTCTTTTGCAAAAGTCCTATAAAAGTATCTCGTGTTATAACTGCGGAAATTCTCCTCTATAGAGTCTAGTTATTCCTTCATGTACTTCCTCTTACATTGCCTGATAACCATTGGGGTCTGTTTTTTAGTCACGTCAAAAAGCTGTTAACTTTCTGGAGATTTTTTAGTGTTGTATTCCTGAAATGCTCGTTTGCGTCGCTGCAATGCACTTTCGCATTCCGAGTCCCACCAAGGGTGTTTTGTATTCTTTTTCAATGAGATCAGTTCCTGTGCTTTTTGTGTAATTTTTTTGTCGAATTTTTTCCATGTATCTGGTTGTTCCTTTTCCCATTCCTCTGTTAGGTTGGATTCCTTGATCTTTTTTGTGTCGAATTTCTGTAGATGTGCTTTCTTGTAGTGGTCTGAGTCAATGTTCACGCCCCTGCGAACTTGGACATCTTGGATCTCTCTTTATTGTGGGTATGAGATCGCAACGTGATCTATCTGGAATTCTCCAATTTGTTGAATAGGCGATCTCCATGTCTTCTGTTTTCGTGGAGATTTTCTTAGGGATGTTGACATGATCTTAAGGTTACTCTGTTATTTGGTATATATATATATATATATATATATATATATATATATATATATATATATATATACATATATATATATATATATATATATATATATATATATATATATATATATATATATATATATATATATATATATATATATATATATATATATATATATATATATATATATATATATATATATATATATATATATATATATATATATATATATATATATATATATATATATATATATTTATATATATACATATTTATATATTTATATATTTATATATATACATATATATATATATATATATATATATATATATATATATATATATATATATATATATATATATATATTAATTATTTATTACATAAATTCCCGATTTTTCATCATTTTCAAGATTTCTCTTAGATTATTATATGGTTTGTAGACCTCCTTAATGTCCACTTTTTTTCAAAATTTTGTCTAGCCCTCGTGTTAATTGGACATCAATCAGATTCTTTCAATAATTATCTAAACTTATGTTTTCTAATTAATCTATCTACAATATTCCTATTATAACCATTCACTCCGGACACCCCCCTAATTAATTTTAATTCTTTGTTATAATTATCTTGTATAAAGGAAAATTAATTAATCTTTCTACCGTAAAATTGAAACTAGCCATCTTATTATGGAAGCTATGATCCGAATCGTTAGTAATATATTTCGTAGTGGTGAGGTTTTTTCTAAAAATATCAAAATCTAACCTATTTTGATTATTCCTACACCTAAAACATTAAAAAATGGTAATATATTCTTGTTCTTGAGTTCATAAGTAAATTTTATGGTTTTGGATTTACCATTTAAGTTCTTAACATTAAGGCTCAAGTTCTTAACATCGCCATTTAAGTTCTAAACTTCCATTAAGAAATGCGCTTCGAGGTTTTTCTCCATAGTATTCAACTTGTAGGGAGAATAGACCTGATATGAAAACACATGTTTGTAGGGTGGTATTTAGTTTATTTGGATCGGTAAGCATCAGAACGTTTCAAATAATTTTATTATCATTTCCAGTATTATATCAACCCACCAAAAGTTTATTTTGAAGAAACAACAAGAAAAAATATCAATAAATCTCATCTTCTTATTTCATTTCGTATCATTTACTTTTTTCGTTGGACAAGCTGTATAAAATAGAACTTTGTAACTGTCCGACTTATGTACTAAATCATTAATAATCCTTACTCCAAAGAAAATGTCCTTAAAATCAAATATGACTTGGCTAGTTCTATTAAAATACCGACACTTTGAAAACGTGTTTGATCAGTTAAGAATACAATTTATCTTCTCTTAACCAGAAGTTATGTCGTTTCAGTCCTTCGAACATTTTGTGGTCAGCTTCTAATGGTGTCTTATTATCCTGATCTGATATTTCGAACATCCCCGGATTTATTGATCTTGAACAAAAAGATATTTACCAGTAAAACAAAAGATAATTCTTTCATGCTTTTTACACTCTCTATTAATTTTCTATAGCTAGAAAATTTACTGAACTGAAACTGAAATTTATTCTATTTTTTTTTTCTAATTTATTCTAATTTTCTATAGCTAGAAAATTTAAATCAGTTATTTTCAGTGAAAAATCCTTTGCAATTTCATATATTAGGTCGTCAACTTAATTGTCGGCCCCTACGCTTCATCGATGGCAAAACCTATTCGAATTAGAACTTTTTTGTGTGGCATCATGTTGGCATCTTCATCAGATTACATTCCCTTTAATCAGTTTTTATGTCTTCTATACTGAATCATCTACTGATGATGCTAACGTGGGTAGCGAAACGTACATCGAGAATTAAAAAAAAAATTGTTTAGTTTTTAGTGGTCAATATCTTCGAGTATATCATATATATATATATATATATATATATATATATATATATATATATATATATATATATATATATATATATATATATATATAGATATATATATATATATATATATATATATATATATATATATATATATTTATATATATATATGTATATATATATATATATATATATATATATATATATATATATATATATATACATATATATATATATATATATATATATATATATATATATATATATATATATATATATATATATATATATATATCTATATATATATATATATATATATATATATATATATATATATATATATATATATATATATATATTAAATTAATACACCACATATAACCACATAGCTTGACGTAGACCCCAAATCACGGTCACCAGTGACCGATTAACCCCAGCCAGCACCCCCTTAGGCTATCAACCTTTGGTTAATACTTAACATTTTAGTCTCTCGAAAACCCTACCGACTTGGGAGTAGTTAAGGTAGAAGACCTCCTAGAAGGTATTGGGTCTTACTCAGCATACTTACAGACGTGATTTAGGGCAAATTCCTTATTGGATTTTACGCGCTTGACTAGTGAGGTCTGGTAAATTAAATTAAGCAAATACGGGTTTCAATAAATACGGTGCTCAAATTGAATAAATCAGTGAGCGGACAACACAATACATGGCTTGATTAGTTTACTTTCTAGAATAATTTTCTTTAATTCCATTTCGAAAGCTATAGCAAGTCCATTAAACACCAATAGAACAACTGACCTATATAAAGGAATCCAGATAATATGTATCCATGTAAATTAGAATGTATGATTAGAAAGCAGGTTTGTCAAAAACGAACCAATAATCGTCAGATATTTCAGATTCTTAAGTAAACCTCTTTTTTACATATACAATAGTGTGTATATGCCACTATACAATAGTGGCAAAAAAAGAGTCGTAAAAAACTTTTTCTACCAAAGCCAAGATTTTTTTTCTAATTTATTTACAATAATAAATAATATAATATGCTAACGTTAACTGAGCTTTAAACGTTTTGTTTACAATATAACCAGCGAATTTTATTGCTGCTTATCTTCATACAAAACATATTTCTTCCTAATGGTATTCCACCCAAATTTTCCAGAAAAAAAATCCAAATAGTAGTGTAAAAAATTCATTTTTAAGAATATGCGACACCCTTGTATTTCATAGGCTATCAAGAGTTCATCTATGAGGTTTTTTATAGTTTTCATCTTTGTTTTTGCTTAGAAATCCTTTCGCTACACTTATAAAATAATTCCAAGCTGTCAATTTATTTTCATTTCATTTTTCTTAAAAACGGAAATCACCTAGAAACTTTCTTATTTGAGGTCCAATAAATATGCCTTCTTTTAGTTTTGCATCACTTCTTTTCGTTTTGCAAGCACCTTTTTTTGGGTTAACATAGTTTGTGAAGTACCAGATTCAAAAGAAGTTTTATGAAACCAGTCTTTCTTACTGTAATGTTCTTTGTTACTCTACTGTCCTGTTGATACAAAAAACAGTAATACTTTGAACCAAACTACTTGAAAATGTGACGCGCTAGGCCATTTATGAGAACATGCGTTTTAATAACTACCTAATAAAAGTAATTGTTTATATTCAGGGCCTAATTTAAATTAAATATATTTGATAAGGCTCCGCCACTCTTATTTTATTGGCCACCAGTGTATTTTACTATATTTTAAATTGAATTATATATTATTCGCACTACATATATTATATTATCCAGTCAAACGTTTTTGTGTTTCTGTCTGGATATATTTCCAAAATGTTTTGCTTAAAATACGTTTCCAATCATTTCTTCAATAATCTCACAGTCTATCACCCCATGATAGTAGGGGTTTTGTCGTGACAGATGACAGACCCTTTGCTGCATGGGGGAGAAACTACAAAACTCGCCCCATAATTGTGCCTTTGTTATTCACTACACACGCAATTAGAATTTCTTTTTGCACAACAAGGTTCTAAATTGGCTGTTAGTTCTTGTCAGCATATATTGATCTCGGAAGCACTTTTAATAAAACAGATTTTTTCCGTATATGCAATCGACAGCACAAAAATCAATTCGTGGAAAGCGTTGTATTGAGAGTCTTATTGATTGCTTTTTAATGTATTGGAGTTTTTTTTTGTTACGAACATCAATTAACTGTTTGATTTCGACACATAATCAAAAAATGTCGAAATTAGTTTACGTTTCCAATTATCTCAAAGTGTATGATGGTGTTATAGATAAGATAGAGTTATTGATTTATACCTTATTAATTGTAGTTGACAAACAAACGCATGGTTTATGATTGCATAATAACAAATGTGTATTAAATTTTATTTCACGCTACCTGTTTGTTTGGCGCCAATTTTTTTCGTAATATTTGTGACAGATTGAGTTGGACTTATATAGTTGAGATGTGCAAATTCACTCAACTGGAATAACCAGGACTGGAAAATATGTGGCTTCAGCAAGATGGTGCCATAACACCCACCTCATGCGAAACAATCAACAGTTTGAAGAACATTTTTCCTAGTTGTTTAATTTCTCGAAATGTATATCAATTGTGGCCGCCTAGATCTCCTGATCTGACTGCTCCAAATTATTTTTTATGGGAATTTTTGAAGAAGGTTTACATAAATATGTCCAAAATCATACAGCGACATCGGTGCTAAAATCGCTGCATTAGATATGCTGGCATAAGTTATGGAGACTTTCAAAAAAGTCTCTATAAATTCTGTCATAAAAAGTATTTTAAGAAGAAAGAAGAAACTTTCTTTTAAAAGTTACAAACAATTAAATTAGTAGCATCACATTTGCCGCACCCTGTACAACTAAAACCTATGACATGATTTCCTGGAAATAATGCACCATCGCGTGCAATGGTGAAGTAGTGGTGTAGAAGACAATGAGACAATGAAGACGATAATGAAGTATATTTCTTATTCACCTGATTTAGCACTGGCCCTTTTTTTCTTGGTTCGACTTGGACCCATTTGTGTAAATTGATTGGCATGGCGAGTGAGATTAAAGTAAGATGTTTATGTTGGATTTATATATGGAGGTGTATGTAGATTTCTTATCATACCTTAGTAGGAAGAAGTCTACATCGATGGGCTATAATAGTAACCAAGGAGGAGAAAAAGGAGTGCGAAATGGAAGAGGAGCATGTAGTTGGATGTTAGACACGTCTGTTAATTGCTGAAAGAGAACCAATGAGTCGGCTGCAGCTTCGTACACGATCGAACCTCCTCAGGATATAAACTGCCGACCTCAACAAGCGCCCTTTCTGTTGAATTAGTGGCCATCGAAAAATCCTTCACTTATATCAGGTCAAATTGCCCAAATTCCTGGATCATATTTTGACTCCAGGAATTCAAAGCCCTTTCCATGATTCAAAATAGCTTTATTTTCCATTCAGTTATTGCGCAAATTACAGACCTTGTAAAAGACATCGTTGATCAGGATTCTTCTCTCCTTTTCGTCTGGTGTCCTGGTCATAAGGACATCAATGGTAATGAGACAACAGATCAGTTTGCAAAACACACAATTCAGCACGGTCTCTCTAACAAGCGCAGTTTTCATCCGAAAGATCATCTCTCATTCGCGAAAAATTATACCCAATCGTTAATGCAATCCTATTGGGACGATCCTGCTAATCCTAATAAACTAAAATTCCTTAAACCGTTATTTTCCCAACCTCCCCTAGAATGTTTAATAGATAGAAAAACTACAGTCAAATGGTTGCGGCTCATGTTTGGACATTGCAGATTTTCTCACGAATTTTTTTTTAAACGAGAGGGCCCTCTTTTCTGGGAATTTCCCAACGAGCTCCTATCCCCCAGATCTTTCTTTGACTTGAATCAGGACCTTACTCAAAATCTTTGCTCCACCAATATGGTGGAATATTAACACATTCTGAAAGAAATAAACTACTTCACCAAGATCAAGTCATTCAAACCAATAATTGCTTCAATACCAGTAATTGTAGCATCAGCAAACCATTCCAAATTTCTGTGATAACTACACCTGTGATATAACTCATCTGTGATGCCGTTCATCTCTACCTTTTGCAATTCTAGTTTCTTTAGCATTAGTAAAGGTAAAGTTTTTTTGGTCGCTAAATGATCCCGATATCGATACGACCTTAATCGCAAAATTCTCTCCCTCTCTCTCACTTTTTTCGACTCACTTTTGTTTTTGTTAAAGATTATATTAATTTTACCTGACAACATATTGCACTATTTCCTATGTTCTCTTCTAAAATTTCCAATAATTTGCTAATACTGGACAATAAGAGATGCAAGTTAACATTTTTGAGCACCATGGGTTTCTTTATGTTATTGATTTTGAATGCTTGCACTCACACTTCTCTTTTAGTAGTAAAGATATTTTAAAGGGTGCTATCAGTACTAAAGGGTTATTTATTATAGGTGTCCCAAAAGAAAGTTTTTCTTTGATATAGCAATGTCCATCAAAAAACCTTTATTAATTGTTAAAATACACAATTTAGTACATCTTGTCAGATATTTTCTTTTAACTGCACTAAAGAACCCGCTTTATTAACGTAAATTTTCGATTTTAGATAGCCCAATAAGAAAAAGTCCATAGGGCTCAAATTAGGATTACGTGGAGGCCATTTATCTCACCTCTCCTGGAGAGGTCTCCAAGAGAGATCAATTTGTTTGGGAAAATTTCAACGAACTCGTGGCAGAGACGTGTTGGAAGTGTGTGACGTTGCTTTGTCCTGCTAAAATCATGTTCTTTGATTATAACCAGCAAAATTTTGAAGTTCAGGTACCAAAAAATTGTCCAACATTTCCACATAATGCTCTAAGTTGACGGTACCCCTCGCGCGTGACAGTGCAGCCCATACAGTGACTTTAGATGAATATAGGGGATTTTGATTGTTGTGTTTCAGGTTCGTTTTTTTCCAGTAATGACAGTTCTGCTTATTTACATGACCGTTGCGTTAAAAAAAGCCTCAAATCATTGTTTTTGTAAAATTCTCGCACACACAATGTACGGCCTACCCTCGACAAATGCTCCATACCGACTAAATTTCTAAACGTGGGACTATCGATTGACATGCGCCCGCACCTCTCACCATTGTTGCGTTTGCGCAGTAAACTAATGAAATAAAAATTTTCTTATGAGACACCTTGTACATTTGGCAGATCTTTTTCAGGCTTTGTGCTTGTTCAGATAACGTTTGGTCGCTTGTAGGCAGAAGTAGCCTTTAGGTTTATACTTCACTACATGTGAATAATAGCCCCGAGCCATGGTGCTGACGAAACTGGTAAAATTACTTGCATATATTTTTTTTAAAATCGGTTCAAAATTCAGATAATACTTTAGAAGCTACTAAGTAAATTATTAATATTTTCTGTATATTTATATTGTTTCTAATGTTTGAAATGTTACATTTAGTTTGCTTTTGGTAAGGATACATTTAGGATATACTTTATTATACTGGATATATGACAGGAAAAACATATATCATAGAAGTTTCTAATTAATGATATTATATAAACAGTTAAGATACTAAAATCATGTTAAATGGGATGAAGATAGATCATAAAACTGAAAAAGGTAATTTGGGTTGAAGCTATAAGACTGTATGGTAAACCGCAATAACTCAGAAAAGGGTCAAGGTGGTTTTCCATTATTACACTCGACGCCTATAGACTAGTCCTAGTCCAAAGACAAGAAGGATATTACGATTGAATATAAATGAGGCCAGGTTCTGCACCAATACACCAGAACGTACTCGTTATGTCCTTATCTACGTTTACCGGTCATATCCCTAGATTCTGACAAGTCCCTAATTTTAAAATATTTTTTTAGTGCCTAAAATATCATTTCTTCATCAAATGATTACCAATTGCACATAACATATTGTTAAAATTATTTAAAAAAAAAACATGATAAATTTTCATTTTCATATACTATTAGTTTTTTTCTTTCTCCCCGTTTTTAAAAGAGACAATTTTAAATTCGTTCTGCCTTTTCAGTTTAAGTAAGGCTTATTAAATTTAAGTAATTTGCATTATATTATTAAAAAAGGGAGCTGAAATGTGCCGTTTTTTCAAGGAAATAAAATTTGAAGGATATAAATATAATTATTAATTCTTTTTTTGCCTTTTCTCAGTTTATTATCTTTATTTAAAAATTTTTAAAAATTCGCCAATTTATACGAAAAAGAAAATATAGTTCGTTTTCTTTCAGATTAACGTAAATTATAATAATGTGCTTAAATTTGTTTAACTTTATCCAAATATTTTTGTCGATTTATTATATTGAATTAAAAAACACATTTTTTGTGTCATTCACCTTTTATATAGTGTTATCAGCGAAGTGTTATCGGCGAATGAGACAAATCACATATCTTAAGACTGGTACTTGCCAAGCAGAAGGGGAGCGGTATGCTTGACCCACCCCACCGGTCTTAATTACTTTAGAACATTACAATCATCAAGCTTTTTTAGATCTGGGATTCGACAGTTGCCTGAAAAGTGGCGAAAATATATAGAAAGTGGAGTCTCTATTATTTTTTTCACAAATAATTATCAAAGGTAGCCAAAAAATCCGACAATTAAGTTGAGAATCTAATATCACTTTGATTTGATACTAAACAAAGTGTATAAATGTAATGTAAGAACATAATTAGATCAACAGTGATTTGATTATCTAGAAAATAATGGAAAATATAGAGTATTAATAACAGAAGACTTCGTTAAACTATGTCAACGAAATCATTGAACTTGTTTAATATTCAAGTTATACGAGGGTTAAAATAAATATTTATTATTGCAAATGGTTTTATTATTTTTCAAAATATTTTCTGCGATGATCTATACACTATGCATACGATTGGACCAATTTTCATACCACTTTTTCCATTTCGACTGAAGTATTTTCAAAACATACATTTTGAACGCATCAACCGTTTCTTCTGGCGTCGAAAATTGTTAAATTTTCTAATAAATTGTTCATGTAAAATCTAAATTAATAAAATATAAAATATCTAAATTAATAAAAAAAGGCTAAATGTTCATGTAAAATCTGGTGAGAGCTTGTCATACTAATGCCTAGGGATGCCTCAATCTCGCGGTATATCACATGACGATCTTGCTTTATCATCTCGCTCACACTATCGATGTTTTCTGGCACACCCACCGATTTTTGACGACCTTCTTTAAATTCGTCCGTGAGTTAACGACGGTCATGATTGAATTCACTAAACCAGTGATATACAGTGGTTTTAGATGGTGCTTCATCGCCAAAGGTCGAATTGAGTTGATCGATGCACTGTTGTTGAGATAATCCACGTCGAAAGTCGTAGTAAATCCTCGCACGAAAATTAATTCAATTTTTTGACTGAGATGAAGTACTCGCTAAACAACACAAATAAAGTCCGTCTAAGTATGTGTACAGCCAACAATGTCAAACTTTACGATGTATATATCAGATAGCTCTTAGCAACACCATTATGGCCAATTCCGGATACATAAATAGCAACTTTCGTATCGCTTATATCCCTTTACATTACGATACCAAAATTTATTATTTTACTAATATTGCATTTTAATATAAACTATATATATATAGTTATATATAATATAAATTTATATATAATCTATATATTATCTATATATATCTATATATTATATATAATCTATATATAAATCTATATATTTATATATAATATAAACTTATATTATATTATAAGTTAATATATTTAATTAAATTATTAATTTTCTTTAACCGTAATATTTATAATATGAAATCCATTTAACGGTAGTTGTTCATAAAAATAAAACCATTGCTTGAGGAATATCATATTTTTATTTTAAACCAAGGTATCTAACAGATACGGATATCGTAAAATAGATCTTCGCTACCAATACACGAATTCAATAATAGTAAACGGTATTTTCGTTTGTCACTGAAACAGAAACTAAATTTTATATCATGGGAACGTGTTATTAAGGTAAACGCCATGTTATATTGTTGTGTCTTATATTCAGAATTGCTCGGAATTTCCATAAAAACAGATAAGAGTAATGGATTTCTAAATAATAATTCATGCTTATATTTGGTAAAGACATTTTTAAAAAACTAAATCCATAAACTATATACGAGGTTTTAAAATATCTAACATCTCCATTTAGCATTTCCTCAAAATATTCTTTCCATCTTTCCTTCGTTCTTTTTTCATCTCCTATCAGATTGCCCTCTTTATCTTTAATATATGTTTTTTGATCTCGTTTTCCTTTGCCTTTCTTCACCTCTGTTTAAACAATCCTTATTTCTTTCCTGTGATAATAATTGTCTGCTTTACAATTTTCTCGCTTCTAAGTATTTTCTTTTGTATAATTATTTTTTTAGCTCTTGCTCTGTGTTCTATATACGCTTGTCTATCCCCATCTCTTATTTCTATTTCATCAAGGCATTACTCATCGTACCAATACTCTATCTGTTGTTCCTTTACATGTATGACTCTTTCTGTTGTTTTTTGAATAATTGTTTCCATCCTTCTGCAATCCCGTTCCAAACTTTGTTCCTTTTTCCTTTTGAATTTCTATCTTTTGTAGTTCCTCCATGTTATACCGTTTTTTCTTCAGCGATCTATTTTTCTTCTTTATTGCCTTATCAATTTTTACATTTATTTTCACAATTAAGTGGTCTGAGTTTGGGTCTACATGATTTCACATTTTTTACTACTTTTTGGTGTTTTTCTACCATGACATGGTTTATTTGATGCGTATAGTTTCCATCTGGTGAGATCCAGATTCCTTTGTAGATATCCTTTCTTACAAAATGAGTACTCATAATGCATGCCTTTATCTTTTGCAAACTTGATAACGCTCCTTCCATTTTTATTATTAAGCAGGTTTTTACTTTCTTCTCCCGTTATGTGCTTATATATGAGCTCTCTTCCTATCTTCATATTAACATCCCCTATTATTATCTTGATATTTTTGCTTATTTAATCTGTTATAAGCTGCCTCTACATCATCATAAAAACTATTATTTTCATCCTGTTTTTCTTCGGTTGGGGCATATATATTCAAAATCGACATATTAGTATCTTCTTTCAGCTCTATATAGTAAAGCCTATCCGATATTGGCTCAAACTTTATAAATTCATCTTTAAACTCGCTCCTCCGCTTGTAAAGAATATATAATCTTCTAATGTTGTCATCAATGTTTCTTTTATGTGTCTCCTGCAGTTCTAGTATGTTAATTCTATATTTCCTCAATACTTTTTAATTGCTGGCTCTTCGCAAATGTAATAAACTAAATAACTATTTACACAAACTATTTGCGTTTCTTTTTCTCATAAATAAATCCCTACGAATCTTTCGAACAATCCAATATGTCAAATTTACTTATATTTTACCATTTCACTGTAGTTTGCGTTTCTGGAGAATAATTTAAATATGGAGCCTTAATAATGGAAAATGTAGTTGCTTTACTTCCTAAATTTGGCGAAATATTAAATGGTTTCATGCTGTTCATCTTTAAAGTAGCTTAATTAATTAATTAAACTACTCAGAGAATAAATACATCGAACTTCGATAATATTTAAATAATAGGCTTTGCTTTACGATGCTGAAATATATTTTTGGCAAACACCGATTTTTATTATTAATTAGTTAACAGCTAACACAACCTAATTAAAATATTTGCTTTCTTTAACCGCTTTGCAATATTAACTGAGCTAATAATCTGAGACTCACACAGCGATAATTGCTATGTAGCAACAAGGCCCTTGTTTGAGGAGTATCGGTATTTTTGTTTTAACATAAGGTATCTAGAAGCAGATACGTATTTTCGATAATATAATTTCGCATTTAATAATCGAATTCAATAATAGCAAACGGTATGCTCCTTTGTCACAGGAGTACAAACACACCATCTAGTTATAAAGGTAAATGGCAAATGGTATTATGTCTTGTATTTTTATTTGTTGTATAGGGCACGTATATATACAAGTCTAAATAATTATTGTACGAATTATTTTGGTTATTTTAAGCTAATGTATTTCTTGAGAAATTGTAACTGTTCCATATATATATATATATATATATATATATATATATATATATATATATATATATATATATATATATATATATATATATATATATATATATATATATATATAGAAGATGTCCCATGAAAAAGTTGCTATTTCATTGGTTTACTGCGCAAATGCAATAACTGTGAGGTGCGCGGGGCGCATGCCAATAGATAGCTCCGCGTTTAGGAATTTAGTCCGTATGGAATTCAATTTTACATTAAAGATGCTCCAAGTGTTGCCCTCGTCAAGAAATGGGTTAAGAAGTTTGAGAAACCGGTTCAACTATGGATAAACGCAAGTCCGGGCGTTCAAGGCCATCACGAATTGACGAAAATATGGAAATGGTAAACCAGTCACGATCAGTACTGTGAGTGGCCCTCTCGGTCTGTTCTGTGCTAGTTTTGATGATGTTATCTCTCTTATTGGTGTATTATTTTCTCTTCTGATTATTTCTACTTTAATTATTCTCACAATGTTTTTCTTTCCCGACATCGCCCCTTGTCGATCTCAAAGTTCATTAGGGTCTGAACTCGTTGCTTCTGCCTCTCCTTGCTCCCATTATTGTTCTTATTATTTCGCGTTCAAAAATATTTTGTTAGTCTTTACTGTAAATCTTTTGATGTAAGTGTTGCAGTATCTGCGGTATATCTTAATGTTGATTTTATTATTGTCTTGTATATTCCTAGTTTATCTTACAACAATTATTCTTATTTATATTCTGTGAATAATTTTTGGGGTGTAAGTAAATTGATAAACGAACTGAATCTCCTTTTTAACTGCGTCAAGCAAAATTTGCAAACGAAATTGAATTTAATTAACTGAATAAATAAATAGATATTAATTTTACTGTGGTTTGATTTTCTTCTCGAACATAATAAGAAATATGGCATATTAAATAAAGAGGAGTGTTTTCAGTTCACTTTCAACATTTAGGAAAGTATTAAATTGTTTCCAGTGACTCCCTTTTAAACCGGTTTAAATAATTTGATCTGTGTAAGTTATTCGAATTCAATCTTTGTTGTCGATGGTAAAAAAAGTGAACTGCTGGATTTAAACATGGTCGTACAACCATTGAAGGTGGTTCGAGACATCCAAAAACCGCTACGATGGACAAAATCGTCACAAACATCCACAGTGATCACCTACTAAACGCACGCGACCTTGCTAACATTATAAAGATCTCAATATACCGCGTCCAGTACATTTTACATTATATTTTGTGTATAAACACTTTTAAAGAATGTTTGTTTAGTTTCTTCGCTGTATTATAGCAGTAGATGAAACCTGCATTAACCATTATACGCCCGACATGACGCAGCTGCCCAAGCAATTGTGGGAGCAGATAAAAGTGCGCCAAAGAATACGACTGCATCTGCAGGAAAAGTCATGGTGTCGTGCTTATGGACTACCTGACAAAAACTAGGACCATGATTGGGGAGTATTATGCTTCTCTACTAAATTAACTGAAGGGTGCTATTCACACAATAAGTCTATATCAGGCTAAAGAAATTACTCGTTTATCACGATAATGCAACTGTGCGCAGGTTTCGATTTGTTGCTGCAAAACTCGATGATATACTTTTCGTGCTTCTACAAGCACCGTATTTGCCGGATTTGGCTCTTAGCGATTGCTTCCTCTTCCCAAACCTGAAGAAATGGCTCGTTGGATTAAGATTCACTTCAGATGATGAAAATAAAACCTAACCTAACCAAACCGAGAACTTTTTGAACGATCCTATTGTGGTTATAAGTTAAGAGTCAATATGCCAATATACAATAAATTATTTATTTTCTCTAAATGTTTAATGAAACTCGATTGAGCTTTAATTTAAAACCTGCTTGAATGCGATGTTGTCGGAAGAAACCTTTCTATACCGAATGTCGTATATTTATTTTAACTTCAGTTATCTAGCAACAGATAGATATTTCCGAAAATATATTTTCGTTTCCAATAAACGAATTCAATAATAGTAAACTGTATTTTCCCCTATCACTGAGATACAAACACAAAATTTTATATCGCGAAACCTTGTTATTAAGCTAAACGACAAATGATATTGTTATGTCTTATATCGCCAAGTACTAGTCATTCAAATAAAGACCGGTTATAGTCATATTTTCCTTGTATTATTAGGCATTTCTGTAACGATTTTTCAATAAATTATTCAACAAATGTATGTATCTCTCCATATGTTTTCAGCTGTATACAAGGTGCGTCTCGGAGAAAACAGTACTCTTTAAAAAATAACTATTTCTAGAGGCGCCATCTTTTGACGGGGGTAAGCATTGGACTTCACTGGCATTCTGATAAAATTTGTTGATATTCGGATCACTAGAACCCAAGTTATTGCGCTTTAGGTGTATACCATCGATCGAAAAATGAACATCCACCAAAGAGCGAATATTAAGTTTTGTTTTAAACTTAGTAAAACATTCACAGAAACATTTCAAATAATGAAACAAGTATATGATGAGGGTTGTTTATCGTGTGACAGAGTGCACGGGTGGTTTAAACGATTCAAAGAAGATCTTGAGGACGTCAAGGACGACGAGTATCGTACGAGTATCGAGTAACATTGAAATTGTGCGTGAATTTATAAAAAATCAAGAAAAATCTTCGTAGCGATTCATCATATTTTAACTGATCATTTGGGACTTCGGAAGATTTGCGCACGCTTTGTTCCACATAAATAGATTGACGAATATTGCAAGGACTTGATTAAAGAGTCGAAAAAGGACGAAAACTTCAAGTACAGCATTGTTACTGGTGATGAGACGTGGAGCCGATCATTCACCATCCTCGCCTGATTTAGCTCCCTTGAATTTTTGCACAATTATACAGACTGATGGATCACATTTTTTAAGATACTCAACCGAAAGTTGAACTTTAACTACTACGAAGCTTATTACGAATTCACAAACAGGATCAATTCTTGATATTTTGCTTCATGTTATGGTCGATTTAAACCAAGCGAGCGAATGCTCATTCTATTCGTGCTCTTTCAAATTTGTTTTGTGTAAACAGTTTTAATGCATTCTTTCGATGCTCCGTCTATGTTCGACGGGAATTCTTTAGAATGTTCTAAGAATGCTCGCTAGTTTGAACCCTCTCTTAAAAGGGTTCTCGTGTTTAATCGACGTGTAAATATAAATACAATTATGGATTGGGCTAACGAAAAGTATCTACAAATGATAGTTTACCAAAATTTTAGATGTCTATGAGAGCCGAATTTTGAAAATTATAAAAATAAAGACAAGAAACAATATGCTTGGCAGGATATCGCTACTACAATGGAATGTAGTGTTCAGGAAGTTAAAAAGACAATGGAATCGCGTCTTACATCTTACCGCCGGGAAAAACAAAAATCGTTTTGTACAAATTCGGGCAGCATTGCAGATATTACTTATAAATGTATATGGTTTGTTGACTATTTGTTTGTGTTACTTTTATAAATTTTGTCATTAATCAGAGACAATAAATGATGAAAATCCTCTGGTGCCATTCTACAAAAGCTTTTGTATTGACCACTTTCTTTTTGTTGTTGCATATCTATCGTAGTCTCTCCCACATTATCTAGTCTTCTTCTTTGTATTAAATTCGTCACTCACCAATAATAATATCGCTCTTATTGTCGGACATAGTGTTGTGAATCCTAGTGTAGTGAAATGTTGAAGAATAAGCACTGAGCCTTCGCTTGCTTTAATTAAACATATCTAGAGCATGTGCAAAAATTTTAGTTCTATTGTTCTAGTTTTTGTTCGTTAAGTATTCGTTTGATGTAAATGGCGAACAACAATTATCGTTTACACCCCTTATTAAGAAAGAACGTTCTGGCTCTTGCTCTGGTTATATGCTCTTTTGGTCTAAATCCACCCTTAGAGAAAAGTTATTAAAAAGACTTGTTAAGAATATTATTCTAATCCCATATACCGAGTTTCATGACGAAATTCGCATTTTTAATTTTTTCACTATTTTGGTCTGTACACAAAATTATTTTAAGTTTATTTTTTAATTTGATAATTAGTGTGCCAGGGAATGTTATAATTTGACACTAGTGTTAAAAGTCAGTCAGATAAAACTTTGAGTTTATTGCGTTAAGTTCTTTTTCTAATAACTTTTTTTCGATATCTCTAACGCGAAGCAAAATATCGAGAATTGACCCTGTTTGTGAATTCGTAGTAGGCTGAGTTTAAAGTTCAGATTCAGATTCAGACAGTTAAAATAAAGAAAATGAGATAAATGGTTTTATTTAAATACTTTTTTCCCCACTGTATATCGAAAGTCAACTGAATCAACTAATATTATGCAAAAGTAGTAGCCATCTAACCACTGTTCTTACTGAAAACAACTGTTATAATTTTCCAAAATGTGAAAAAAAGCTTTAAACTTATTTCCTTCTTATCTTCCGTATAGAGTTCGAAACAAATTAGTTCTTTTATTTTTATATAAAAGAAAGTAACATTTAATTTCCTATTAGACAAATTAATTGTGTTCAAGAGGTTTTCAATATTTTTTTTTATTTTAAAAAAGTATCTAAATAATTCATACATTTTAAAGTACCCCGTATACAACATGTACTAATGCCAAATAATATTTTCGGATTATTTAAAAGATAAAAATGTTAACATTTTGTCAGGATTTAGTCATGGTTGCGACCCTTTTTTTCTAACAAAAAAATTATTTATCGATATTTTTACTTTTTACTTTTCTTGTTATATGAGTCAGTTCGAGTAAAGACATCGTTCGGTAAATACGTAGCTATGAATTTCGACTCGGTAAATACGTAGATCGAGACTTGCAGTGAATATAGTGTTAGTGTTCATAAGGATATAAGATCCATAGAGTTTCTAAGAAGGTGCGTGGATACATTATTTCAACTTTACTTTGTAACTTCTACCTCTTCGGAAAAGTTAACAGGACATTATTAGCAATTTTCCTATTTTCCACTGTATAATGCATTTTTCAAAGATCCCTTTCTATATTTTTTGACCGTTTTAACACTTCAAAATGCTTAACAGATTGTGAAAAATCTTATCTTAAACATTTCATAATTTATTTGAGTTAAAGTGATTAATTTATTAACTGTATTTTAAAATAAAATAATTTAATTTTTGTATTTAGTTTGAAATTGCAGTTTTCGTCGAATTTAGGATTTGTCTCAGGTGTTTTTGATATTGATTGATGAAAATTCGGGAATGTTTCTCCAAAGTAAGTGGTTGTGTCACTGTAAATCTTGCACGATATAAAAAAGTGAATATTTATAGCTTTCCAGTTTCAGATTGTACCTTTTGTAAGTTTATGTGAGAAGGGCTTTTGAGTGAGGGTTTGCTTTGAAAAAAATAGAGAAAATTGCTTTTTGTATACAAAAGCTTTATATAGTGTGTTCTGTTTCAATAGTCATTCATTTTTGCTGTATAGGACATGAATCTACGGGGTCAGATAAATATTGCTCTAATTTTATTTTTATTACATATTATGTTTGTTCAAGAATTATGCGGAAACAATTTTCATTTTGATGCCTTTGTGCTGCGTGCCATATAATTTAAAAAAGGTGGCAGAGGTCTCGGGATGAATATTTTAATATTTTTGTTCGAGAACGTTCAGGTTAACTATACAAATGTGACGACGAGAAACTCGAAACACTGTTCACTATAAACTACTAGAACTCGAGTATAACTTGAGTGGAAAGTGGAAAAGTTCTTGGATATTAAGTGAAAATTTAACAAGGCATTATCCTTACTGCGGAGCTGTATCAACAATAGCTTATCCGTTTGAGAGGAACATACCTATTTGGATCGCATCAACCGTTTCTTCTGTCGTCGAAAATCGTTGACCACGTCGTTTATTCTTCACGGGTGGGAACCAAAAGAAATCACTGGGTACCAAATCACGAGTGGTTCTGTCCGATGTATGAGAACTCGCATTGTCATGGTGAAGAATGATACTGTGTCGCTGGTTGTTTTTTCTTATTTCTTAAAGTCTTCTGGCAAACACATAGTTAATTTGAAATTTATCATTATCAAAATCAAATCAAATTTATCACATCATTATCATTAAAAAAAACGCTATATTTTCTAACTTAAGCTAAATGTTATGGAACTTCTGTCTGAGAGACACACGCGATATTTTAAAACAAAGGCCATCATACTTTTTGGTTATAGTAGTATGAATATTGGACTGCTATAATAATTAGCAATTGATATTGTCAAAGTGTATAATAGAAAATAGAGTATTTTTTAGTAATTTAATATTACCTTCAAGTTTCTCATCCTCCCTTATCCACGAACCATTTCACCTCAACCTCGGTCTGAAATTTATTTGCGATCCCGAACACCAATATGCTTAGGCTTATCTCTTATTAATATTTGCCGGAACTCACGATAAAACTCCCACAGTTACATCAGTGCTTACACAAATTATCGCTGCTGGTGCCATATTGGATTCTCCGTTCGTGTAAAGACATAAACCACTCTCATTAATATGGACAGGAATATAATATGATTTTTTTCTATTTTATTATATTTATTTATATTTCTTCAGAAATCTCTGACTTCTTTAGAAAGACTTTTTTCAAGCTACAAAGAAATTCATTACACCATATCCGAAATATCTCCCCTTATTTGTTATACACGGTCAAGAAACAGAATTTCTGTATACTATTTATATATATATATATATATATATATATATATATATATATATATATATATATATATATATATATATATATATATTTATAAAGTAACAAATAAGAATAATAAAAGTATACAATTTTGAACTACGAAATGTAGTTCAAAAATGTAGTTCACCCTTTTGTGATATTATATTAATGTAATAATAAATACGCATATTTTAGGTACAGGACTGGTAAAATGATTAAGATATAAAATCGTTTTGTGGAAAGGTATTGGTTGAAAAGTTTAAAACTAGCATAGAATTTGCCTCTTCATAATTGAATCTCTTAATACCTGTCCTAGGGAATTTTCTCAATAAGCCGACAATTTGTTGTTTTAATGCGCATATAGAGGAAGTTTTAAGCCTCATGCAGACATATCAATTTATCTAGGGACGCTTTGTTCAATAGAGCATTTTACACTTCGCATTGTGGATAGTTTCAACAATAATATTTAAACTAGTTATACACAGCACGTCGGAAAAGTAACGGAACTTTTTAAATAAAAAAAAAACTATTAGCTATTTTGCCAAAAATATTTTTTGTTTCAATACACCGCAGGGCATGTCAAATAATACTAGCCTAGATTTTTTTTATAACATTTATCGAAATCGCCTCAATGACTGCTTCGTGGACTTGTCTAACACTGTCATAAAACGTTCCTTTAATAGCCAGTTTGAGTTTCGGGAACAAGAAATAGTTACCCTCAGTCACACAAATAGTACTGTTACTTTAATCGCTCTAACTTGACAATCCATTGATCGATTCTAATGATGAAATACACAGCTTTCACATTATCATCATTTTTCCAACATACTGTGTATGACAGTAATCATTTTACTCTGCCTTTATAATGTATATACTTAAAATAAATTTAATCCGCACCACTAAAAATGCGTTATTTATTTGAAACATAAATATATAAATGAGTAAAGTGTAATATTTCAAATCAAATTTTTTATATTTCTGAAGTTAGGTGAGCCGCATAAAAACTGACCCAGACTATGAAAATTGTATTGATACATACAGATATTTCTTTTTGTGTGCACAATATAAAGAATTTATTCGATTTGAAAAAGTTTTTTTTCAGTTATAGTTTGGAAGACTGATGGAAGTTTTTGATTGGAAATATATAAAAAGTTGTGTAGAAATTTCTTCTGTTTGAAAAAAAAAATTAAAAAGTTTGTTTATATTTTGTCGCTGGCATTGTCAAGTGTTAACAAAAACTAAAGTAAGATGTTATTGATCATAATATATTACAGGCATTGATGTAAGCTTCGTTGCATTAAAAAAAATAATGGATGGACTCTTAAGGATGGTCAAAGGATGGACTCTATAAATATCGTAAAAGCCTGATTTTCATGAACATTTACTACTAGATAGAAAAAATAATGATGAACAACATCCATAAGCGCGAATCGATATCTCGAACGGTTTTTGAGATATTCGTAAGAAATCTACCAAGGGAATGCAATTTTCGAAAATTTTTGAAAAATAGTATGCCGAAAACTAAAAGAGAAGCATATCGGTTGATAGGATATTGATGAGCGTGGTTTGGAGTGTCAAATATACGAAAATTAGCCAATTTTATTTCTTGAATTTTTGCATTTTTTCACGAAATTTTTTTAAAAGGTGAACCCTATAAAAATTTCGCAAACGCCCGATTTCCGGCGGATCGATATCTCGCGGATCGATATCGCGCGGATCGATATCTCGAATAGTTTTGGAGATATTCGCAAGAAAAGGAATCTACCAAAGGAATGCAATTTTCGAAAATTTTCCAATCTGTGAAAAATCGTATCTCGACAACTGTAGGAGATTAAACCAATCAGTTGATAGAATGAATATTGATGAGAGTGATTTAGAGTGTCAAATATCCTAAAATAAGCCCTTCTGTTTTTTTTAATGTTTGCTTTTGTGAACGAAAATATTTCATAGCATGAACCCTATAAAAATATTAAAAAATGACTGATTCTTATGACAATGTATTATTAGATAGGTAAAATAATGGTTAGTTGAACAGTAATATGCCTGGATCGACATCTCCAACGGTTTTTCGCCAAAAACTATGGAGTGAAGGAATTTTCGCAAAATTTGGCAGTGGTACTTACAATAGTAATGTACAAAACACTCAAAATGCTTTGCATAATTTCACATTCGAGGCCCCCTCATACAATTTTCTTTTTAATTGATCAAGATGTGTCTTGAGAAACCACAATACATCACCTAAAAATACATCTGGATGTCTGCATTTCAGTGACACTAATATTTCACTTGCTGTATTTAATGTCTGATTCCATGAAAAGATTTGTCTTTCCACAAACGCGATTTGTCTATATAATTAGTAATATTCTAAATAAAATATTGTATTTTTTTCCTATAAAATATGTCTCCTGCTCTTTCTTTAATTAAAAATATATTTAAGCTTTTATCTCGCCCTACTCAAGAAAATATTCAGCAATAAAGACAAACGGACTCGTAAATCAGTGAAAATGAACTGCAAACTTTGTAATTTTTGCTAAAATTCCGTAATTTTCTATTATTCACGATGCTTCATTGTACGACGCAGAAGAAATTTTCTTTTTTGTTATTTTATTGAAAGAACTGTTTCAGAAAAAAAAAACCAGCAAACAAGCATAGCGACGACGTTCAACTAAAACTACCGAGATTTAAACCGTATTTCATATTTTATAACTACTTTAAAGTCAAGCTCCATCTCTAATAGGTCATAAAACAATTTGTTCAATTATAATTAAACGACATTATCTATCTTAAAAGTTGGTTTTTAAGTAATATGCGATAACCGGTAGTAAATCTTTGTGAAACTTTTTCATTAGCCAGTTTGTGCTTAATTAGAAGTTTTTCTTTTCCCGGTGCATAAAATATTTACTTCTACACTCGCATTAAAGACGCCATGAAAATTGTATGACTTGTTACCTCGGGAAATACCTCATTAAAAAACTTTTTCAAAGTTATGCTATTCTTTCGGGGATACAGGCTTCGGTTGAATTTTATTATGAAATGTATTATTCCCTACACAGTCAAACAAAATCAGGTATATTTTTTATATAAAGAAAATTCACTTGTTGAGATTTTTCAAATGATTTGAAGGGATAAAAAAAGATTTTTCTTATGCAAGAAAAAGTTCGGTCAGTATTGTATTTTTGGTTTATTCCATAATAATTTCATATATTTTAGGTAGTCGTATGATTTCACTTTCAAAAAATGTCTGATCTTCATCGCAAAATACATTTCCAAGTGGAAGATGATACCGTCACCAGAAGCAAAAGTTTTACGTAAAATACGTCGTTCTGTTTCATCAACAATCAATCAAGTAGTAGTAGTAAGTAGTGACTACTTGTCTTGCTCAAAAGTTCGTATTTCAAAAAGGCACTGTGTGGCGGAATAATTGTAATACAAGTTTTAAATATAGTGAACATTTAGATATAAATCTCAGTTCGTAAGTATTGTCTACCTTACGTTTGGTACGCAAGTACCTTTGTTACACCCTAGTACAAGGTGTCCCATAAGAAAGTTTCTATTTTGTTGGCTCACTGCGCAAACGCAACAACTGTGAGGGGCGCAGGACGCATTCGATAGTACCGCGTTTTGGAATTTAGTAGGTATCGAACGTTTCTCGAGAGCAAACCCTGCGCTGTGTGTGCGATATTTTATAATAACAATAATTTTACGACTGTAGCGCATATACAGTTCTGTAGTCATGTAACGTAGTTTGCGTAACATTAAAGATGCGCTAAGTGTTCTCCTTAACAGAAAATGGATTAAGAAGTTTGAACAAACCGGCTCAACTATGGATAAACGTAAGTACGAGTGACCAAGATCATCACGAAGTGGCGAAAATGTGGAAATTTAAACCAGTCCATTCGTGATAATCCGGACTTTTCCGTTTATAAGCGGAAATCATCATTGAACCGCATTCTGCGCAACGACTTAAAACTGCACCTATACAAAAATTCAACTGGTTCAAGAGTTAAAGCAATGCCAAGATACCAGTCAGGCGTTTCAATTCGTTAATCCGGTAACTGAGCGTTTTGCAACATTCAACAACATATCGGTTTCGGATGAGAGTCATTTTCATCTCAACGGATAGATATACAGAACTGTCGTTACTGAAGGGAGGTGGACATTTTTCTATGGACATTTTCTTGTGGGGTTATTTAAAATCGAAAGTTTACGTCAATGAACAGGGTTATTTGGTGTAGTTAAAAGAAAATATCCGACATGAAATGGCAGCCATTTCAGAGATTATGTGCCGAGCCATCCTAAGAAACTTTACTGTTCGTTTAGATGATATTTAGATGAACTTACATTATTTTTAAAAAGTACTTTCATAAAATCTGTATTTCAATTATTAATAAAGGTTTTTTCATGGACGACTTTCTTTTGGGGCACCTTGTATTTACTGCATGGCAAAAAATGTAAATCTAACTAAAGGACAATCCAATATCCTTGCGAGGCTAATTGAAATAAACTATCAATATATACATTTTTTCAACTTTTGTTCTACAAACTAAATATTGACAAAAAAAATTAATGAAAAGATTTATTTATCCCTCGTATATCAAAAAATATTCCCACACGTGTGAGAATTAAATATGCTTAGAAAATATTAAGGTAAGTTTCCAGAGAAAAAAAAAGAAGAACAATTTCAGCTGAGGCAATAAAACACTGAACTAGTTTAGATAATCCCAAGTACCATATGGGTCTACGTGCTTGCTGTTGAGACTAAATTATAACAATTATAGTAAATTTCCTTGGTAATTATTACCCGCTTATATATAGTTCTCCTGCTTAACATTTTCATATTTTTTCGCTGTTCGTTGTTTACTTAGAGGAAATTCGCGAGTTGTTTTTGGATATGTTCAAGGAATAAAATATAAACTGAGGGTAACAAAATTTTCCGTGCTTTCTATGTAATAAAATGATTTTTTTTTCTTTTTGAACATTGGATGACTGCCAATATTAAAAAATATCGTTATAAGATAAAGTAATATTTTACGGCAAGACAGGCACATGGCAGTATATTACTAATGACCTCTTCTGGTTAATAAATTCTCAACAGTATTTAATGACTGTCGTGTTTTTAGGGAAATGCAAATATCACTTTAAGGCCCGCTTGGCTTATATTATGGTAAAGTTATGGATAGCGCAATCTAGCAGATGAATGGTTTCGAACGTTTGTTGACTCTTTAATAGATGAACCACATGGAATAAATGGTCTAGCAAAATATTTAAGATTTAGAAAGCTTACGTGCAGAGAGAAAATGATGGAGATAATATTTTGTGTGTTTTTAAAATATTGCCAAGTTTTACTTTCCAGTGAATATTCTTTCAATTTTAGATATTAATTTTTTGTAATAATTTTAAATATTTACTAACACAACGGCCCAATTCCTAGCAAAGTTGAATAGACTACACATCCTTCCGCCCTGTATGACAACTATTCAATTTCTCCAATTTTATATAAAGAGTTGTCCAATAAGAGTGTCAGAACTACAAGTGATAATCCATGTAATTTTTATTTTATCTTGAAGAATAATGACATTATGTTTGAAAAATTAAGTGATAGGAACTTATTTTTTGAAGACAATCATTGAAATCGTGATGCTGTTGATGGTGAACGCTATATAAATAAATAAGCAAAGATTAATATCTAAAATTTCCACTATATTTAAAATTGTATGTATAACAATTGTTTCGATACACAGTGCCCCAAAAAATAAGGTCCTATCACATAATTTTCAAAATGTATTCCATTATTATTCCAGATAAAATAAAAATTACACGGATTATCACTTGTAGTTGATCATTGTGACTCATCTAAAAGTTTTGACACCCTTATTAGACAAGCCTTTCAATTCATTGTTGAAAGGCATTTGGTTTTTTGTATCTGTAATATGCGTACTTTTTTCACTGTGGTCACAAAACAACAACTACATTTTCTGGATGTTTGGAAGAATGGATGTTTCTAACTGATTGATGGTATAACTTTCATGATATTAAGTTATGAACAATATGACACGATTAATACAATTTTCAAAGTAGAAGTTCTGTGATAATAATGTTTAATTTAGAGAAAAGATTACTTCATACATAAAATATCTAATAACACGGTTTAAATGAAGCACCTATCAAAAAACTAAATATATGTATGTCGTAGAGGCAGACACTAAGTTTCATAAGCATATATTAAGAAGTTCAGTTACAGGACTGAACTACTTAGGTAACATTATACGTTTCTAGAGAAGATAATAAAACAGTTAGAGAAGGCGCCGTAAAGTAAATTGCAATTTTAAATATTTTGATGTAAAGAAAAGTTGAAAATTACAGTTTAAATTCAAAATTTTAAATTGGAAAAAGGCCAAAGGAAAAAACATGTTGAGTCGTATTATAATTATGCTCATAAGTAAATGTGCTTTAGACATAAAGGAATTATGTAACAGTTTTTGGTGAAAAAAAAAGCAACTGACTGGTTTATTTTTTACTTAAAATATTACTGATTAACAAAGGTATTCACTAGACCAATTATGTTTATCTTTTATAAATAAAACAATCGAAATATTGCTGATGTAGAAAATGATATTAATTAAATAAACAATAAATAGTCGTTTTTAATTGCGCTAAGCTATTAATTTAATTTGATGTATATATTAAATTTGGGAAATACAATAATAATTCATATAAGTGAAAATTTTAAAATGTAAATCATTATAAACCATAACTGTTTTACTGGTGATGTATTTGGTGTTATTGATATTAACATTTTAATAAGTATAACTCACAAAGTATTAAATAATGTAACAATTGTTACATGGCAACTAAAAGTGGCAATTTAGCTTTTCCTCGTCGGAGAATTTATTATTTAGAACACTTTAATGAAATGGAAATAGTATTAGAATTATATCCAGCCAAGTTACTAAATGTCTAACCAAGACTTCTATTGTTTTATACTTGAGAATCTCCATTTCTGTTTATTGCCGAAACTTAGCGAACTTTTGTTCGCACTGCGGGTGAAGAAATCCATCCAATTACAAAAAGGAACATCAAACTGGGATGACTAAGAAACTAAAACACAATTAAAATACACATAAAACTCCAAACTTATCGATTTCACCTTAGATTCGGTTGTTCGAGTAGTTAATTTTTTCAGATTTAGAACTTCTTTTTTTTGTTGTCGCTCACCGAAGGATAAAGGAAGGAAATAATCAAGTTAAAGCACAGGAAAAGTTTTCTATTGGATTTCGTCATTTGTTAATTAACATGGGGAATATAAAGAGTTGACTGAGTGTCCTAATAATAATAAAAAGGAATTTTGTTTGAGTCACTTAAAGGCTTCTGGCATTATTTCGTGGCGAGATCTACCATGGCCATCATCCATCAATTAACCTCAGTTAGTACAGTCCGAAGACAACCAATCCTAGGTGTGTCCTTAAACATTAGTTTAATCGAAAGGACTTGCGAGTAACCTACGTACAAGGCTCCTCTCAGAAGGCATCCAGCCTTACCCAGCCTGGATCTGTTGTAACGCAGGAGCGATTCATGGTCTAAAATTTACACTCTTGCCTATTGAAATGCAATATATAAGCTTATTATTTCCTCGAAAGGCTACCAATTAAACTACTAACCGCAGCACATTGTCGTCTGTGTAACCAGATTACAGGAGATACACTCAGTATCAAAATCTACGGAAGAAAGTTCAATATAATATAATTAAGTTTTTATTAGTTTAAGTAACGAGACTAACGCTGTAAAACATTTTATTTTGATTTCATACATATTTACTTATTATCACATTCAATATACACCCCTCATCTATTCCCACAACGCTCCATGAGAATGTTTCATTGTTCGAAACAGTGCTGGAAGTCTTGTTCTATCAGCTCCTTTAGAACGCGTATCGCTTTTTTTTCGCTTCAACGGACTTAAATATTGTTCCTCTTAATGCAGATTTCACCTTAGGAAGCAGATAGAAGTCGCATGGCGCAAGATCCGGCGACTAAGGCGGATGGTCTAACACTGGAATGTTGTACTTAACTAAAAACCTCTTGACACAACCTCCTTCCACAATTCGGGTCGTTCTTTCCTTATTCTTTCAGAGTTCAACAAGAACATGAAGGTAGTAATGTTGATTAATAGTTTGACCTTCAGGAACCCAGTGAAGGTACACAATCTCATGAATAGCGAAAAAAAGAATCATCATTGCTTTGAATTTGAACTACATTATATTTAAAAGATGGTCTTCTGAATATGCAGTAATGCTTAGATACCACAAACAATAATATATTCAATTCGTACAATATTAAACAATATTTTCTTCTTACAATTAATGAGTTAATAGTAAAAAATTAATGTTGCGAACAAATAATGTAATTCGAAGTTCGTTTTCACATCTTACCACCAAAAATGTACTCAGCCTATACAATATTTCTGGTTATTCCCAGTTTAAACGAATAGTCATGTCGCTTGCATTAACCTATCCTAAAATGCATTACTTAATTAATTTTAATTAATTCGATAATTATCTTAGTTAATTCATTAACATATCTATTCACTATATATAAAAACTTAGGTAAAAATAAATCTAGCTGTTGCTTCTGAATAATGTAATGGTTTAAACAGAATTTATTTAAAACGGCCGTGCACAAAATCATTTAAATCCTTTCGTAACAATCTTGTGTATAGTGTGAAATGCAACGGAACTCTCACCCAAAAGCACGGCCATTTGAAAAGGTATTATTACCATTGAAAATCATTCTCTGATCTGGCTCCCTTTGACTATTCTCTTTTGGCAAATTTAAAACTACAATGACAGGAATTAGTTAAAAAACATTCCTGATGTTAAAAGCCTTTCCTGCATTATAATCAATAAATATATAAATAAATAAAATAAATAAATATATTATTGATTGATTTGTCCGTTACTCTATGATAGTTCAATTTTTAAAAAAGGAATAAAACACTTTTTTATTTTGTTATCTATCACTTTTATTTTTAAACAAAATTTATGTGACTATGGTTTCGTAAAACGACTTTACATTCTCAAACACTACTTTAAAACTAAGGTTTTACAGCTGTTTATACATTCTATGTACCTAATTTTATACTTTTATTGGGGTTAATTTTTTTACAATATTTTAAATAGTGGGAAAATTCGGAGATCCGTCTGATCATTTAATAGCTCTCTAGACGGATCTTTATTATATTTATAAATTTCAATAGCTTCTAAAATGTTTAATTTTTTGCTTTTGGGCAACGTATGTAATTTTTTTTTACACCACTCAGTCAACCAGTAAGTTAATTTTTAATGCCAAAGATAAAACATCAGCAAATACAAATCTATGTTAAGCTGCAACGAGTGCAGTAGCTGCTATGTTGGACAAACCGGCAGAAATTTTTAGACCAGATACAAAGAACATAAATCTGCATACATATTAAAGAAACAACACTCTAATCATACATCATACACTCTATCATCATCATCATCAGCCCGTATCGATCCACTGCAGGATGAAGGACTCTTCAGCATGCTTCCAACCTTCACGGTCCTGGGCTTTCCTCTGCCACTCGGGTCCAATATTCTTAACGATGTCATCAATCCATCGTGCTTTCGGTCTTCTTCGCGGTCTTCTTTGCGATCAAGCGGTATCCACTCCAGGATTGCCTTAGTCCATCTGTCGTTCCATCGCCTCGCTATATGGCCTGCCCATCTCCATTTCAACTGTTTTACTCTTCCAATGATGTCACAGACTTTTGTTTGTTTCCTGATCCATGCGCAGGACTTTCTGTCTCGTCTTGTAATGCCAAGCATACATCTTTCCATTCCCCTCTGTGCCACCCGAAGTTTTTGAATTGATTGCGATGTGAGTGTCCAGGTTTCACTTCCGTATGTCATAACGGGTAGAACGCACTGATCGAATACTTTTCTTTTCAGGCAAAGTGGGAGTCTGCTCTTAAACACTATGTTGAGCCTACCAAATGCCTGCCAGCCACATTTAACACGCCGTTCCACCTCCCGGGCGGTATTCCCCTCCATGGAAATCCTCTGCCCAAGATATACAAAGCTGTCCACAATCTCTAAATCCCTTCCTAAAACTGAAATTCTTCTGTCCTGAGCGAAGTTATTGAACATAACCTGACTCTTTTTCAGGTTTATTTTCAAGCCAAATGGTTCGCCAGCCCTTATATATATATATATATATATATATATATATATATATATATATATATATATATATATATATATATATACATATAGTGTTGTTTAACAATGCTAACAACAAATAACAGTATTAATTTTCAGTTGTAGGCCGTAAAGTTAAGAGAAAGTTTAAAAGCAAACTGTTTTATTATTTCAATATTCTTTATAGATTTTTGAGTAACGTATAACTTGACTGATTTTTAAATGAATTGAGGCTTCTTGTTTAAATTTTGTGAAATTGAAAACATTAACTTTTTTTTTTCACCCTAATATGCTTTTACGGATTCAATAAAGGCATAAATTAATCTTAAACTGCACGCAATTCCGTAGATATTTTTATATCTTTCGCGCCGTTAGTTTCCGAGCAAAATTTTCTTTTTATCGCTGACACAGCCGCAACTACCGGTGTAACAAATCGCCAAAGTTTTTTGGCGTGATATATTTCAGCTTAGCAAATCAGCTTGCAGCCATCTCTTATATAAGTCATTAGTCTTTTTTTTTCTTTGGTTATTATATCAAAGTGCAAAATAAGCGAATTTTTTTATATTGATTCGCATCATGTGTATAAAAATCGATAAGATTGGACCTAAGACAAAAAAACCCAAGTCCTTTTTAAGGATATTATTCTGTGTAAGGAAATTATTCTGATTAAGGTTATAAAACTTCACAGAACAGCGTATAGTAGTATTTTTTTGATGTGTATATACTGTAGCTAATTTTGTATGTATATAAAGTGCATCGAACTTGAATATTTGATGATGATGGCTGACAACTCGATACAGGCATAACTTCAGTCATGGTTATTAATTTTACTGAGCCGTTGTTAAAGAATTAAAGTATTTTATAGTGGCTGAAATAACCCAGCTTAGATCTGCATGATCTTGGGGGCATTAAAGATTACGGGGCTACAGAATTGGTACACGTGGTCCAGCCTGCGGCTTTTTGGCGATTATTTTCCTCATGAAGCTGCATAGTTTTGTATGATGATATTGTAAGCACTCGGTTACTAAACATCCCTCTCATTAGACATCCAAAATTGGCACCAGCACACTTTATTCTATATATAGCCTTATTGATTATATATTTACTGTGAAATTTTTTGAAACTGAGACTCATACCATCCATCAGATAAATCCCTCTGAATCTGAATAATGTTCGATGTTCGTATTTTTAATTTTTATGAGATTAACTTTTTAGAAAGGAAGATATACATTTTCGTAGTTTCCAAAATTGTAAATTTATATGTTGTTGGCAATAATGTTATATATAAACAGTAAAATTAGTACCATGTAAAATTTTAACGCAAAAGAATGATAACGTCATGTCGTATTAAGCCGCGACCGTTATATATTACAGCAACCTGCACACAAAGCAAATTCTGTTTTCCCCTATTTGTTGATATCAGTGCAATGTACTGCACAATGACGCACAGATTAACATTTACAAATATTTAACACTTCCTCAATATACTTCTCAGGTTCCTAATCTAGTCTATGGTTTTTTCATTTATTTTAAGGATATAACCATTTACAAATAATGGTTTTGAACTTGAGTTATTTGCGTTGCTTTGTTGAACTGATTGTTTTTGATATTTTCACAGAAATTGAGAAAGAAAATTTTTCATATTAAATATCAAAACACAACGTGTTATGTCAAAAAAGTCTGGGCACTTATACGGGTATTTGTGTTTCTAATGTTTACTAAAAGATTAAAAGATTATCTTAGATTATTTGTTGATACAGTTTAATAGCAACATTATTCATTATCGACAATAAAGTTATATTTATACAGTAAAATTACAACCATAGAAATATTTAACATAAAATGATGAACACTTCCTCTGTATACTTCTTAGCTTTCTCGTTTGCACTTGTGGAGTGTTTATTTTTGTAAATAAAATAATGCAAAGGGTTTTCCAATAAGAGTGTCAAGAGAAGTCTAAATTTCCACCATATTAGATTATAGTATGACAATTATTTCGGCACGCAGTTCTTTCTTCAGTTACGAAACTACAATGGTGAATAATTGTTGTTAAATAATTGCAATAGGAATGCCATATTTCTAAATTTGAGCATAGCATCGCGATTCTGGTATACCTGCCTTGACCCGATTCTTACAGAAAATTTTACAAATGTTTTTTTACAAATAATCAAATGTATAATTATAATTTACTTCCTTGCAAAAACAATAGTTTTTGCTTTAGATTTATTGTTTTATTCGAGATATATTTGAGGAAGAATCATTTTATATAATAAACATTAAAACCCAACGTGTTGTGCCAAATAAGGCAGAGCAAACATTAATACGAATATTTGTGATTTCAATATTTACCAAAGGATTACATTAGGTTATTTGTTGATACAAACGAAGATATATGCCCTGAGAGAAGATATGTGTTGTCATAGGGGCCAATAATAATAACATTATTCATTGTTGACATTAAAGTTATATTTATACAGTGGCATTACTGCCATGTTAATTTTTGACGAAAATGAATAATATGTGTACGTCATAGCGTATTGCGACATGTTATATATTACAATAGGCAGCAAACAAAGTAAATACTAGTCTCCCATATTTGTGTTTTCGTTGCAATGTAGCGCCGTACAACTAAATATTTGAAAATATTTAACACTGTCTATATACTTCCAAGCTTTCTTTTCCGGACTTCCCGTTTTTTCCCTTCATTCGGAGCAACAAATAGGTGGGAAAAAACAAAGAAACTGACAAATATAAATCACAAACAAGAGCTTCTCAACACTCAAGTAGGTCTAGAAAAATAACAAATGGTCTTTTTTTGTACTCATAATATTTTCATTTATATGTTTTTTTTTTATCATAAGGGTAGAGAGGATGCGAGATGCGTGCCTAGTTACACTTCGAACTGCAAATTTCTTATAATAACAGTAAAGTTCGTTGAAGTTTGTAGAAATTTATTTGAATGTATTCTGAACAATCGGCAAAGTTTTAGTCCCAGGGGAGTTTGATTCGAAAGAGGTGTAGAGTTTTTTATTGCTTCAAAAGTAGCTATAAAAAAAATATCGCCTTAAAACGATCCTATACAGGATATTCATAATAGATAAAACACCAATAAACATACTCGAAACTATCATAAAAGTTTTGGAGATTGTCTACTTAAATATATAACTATTTATGATTGATTTAATTCAAAATTAGAAGTACCTTAGAAGATTCTTATCAATTGTTTTGTTAAATTATTAAATTGTTATTAGATTTGATCATCTCCTGATGATGCTAACATGGTTAACGAAACACGCCACAAAAACTTTAAAAACGTAATTTTAGTCTAGTTTAGCTTTTACACACGCGTTTAGCGCACAATAAAAGTTCACGTTGACATTTTGACCCGCCCGCCCACAGGCCCACCCGAAAGTGACTCTCTTACAAGTTAGTATATTTTATCATGAAACTTTCCATCCTCTTTTGCTGTACTACTAAGAGTACTACTTTTGCTGTACTACCCCTTCTCTTTCCTCATCCATACTTTTTCTCCGATTCCGTGGCTTGGATTGTCACTTGTTTAAAAAATTTTTTCTTTCTTTTTTAAATAATAACAAACCTAAATAAAAAGGGAATCTATTGATATTTAATTCAGATAGGATTTCAGGCTGTAAATGACATTTATTTTCATATTCACTATGTAGTTTTTCCACTCTTATAATATTGGATGTAAGATTCTTAAATATATTATAACATCTCAGATATCAACTTATTTTAAAACCAGTATTATTGCACTCTAATGTGATTTAATACCGAGAGGTAGTTAGAACGGTTTTATTGCTCTAAAAGAAGCAATAAAAATATTTCTTTTCCGCGTTTACTAGCGAAGCAGAGAATTAAATAGGTATTCTCGAAGAATGAATCTTTCGATAAAAATAGCTAAGAAGGTTAATACAAGTGATTCAAATATCTAGTCTTATCGAAATAATACACTCATCGACAACACTCTTACACCCCCCTTTTTATTTTTGCTTTGATACGAAAATAAATTGGGTTATTTCTCAAAAGAAAGCATAAAAGATTAGTGGATGCGAGCCATGGAAAAAATTAAATAATTTTGATTTTGTTCTTGGTTTTTATAAATATTTAAACAAAAATATGTATGTACCTAAAAATAAAATAAAATACATTCTCAAAATAAGGTAAATTAATGTAAATATTGTTCAACTAATAGGCAGTATTACCTCCCCTACTTCTTATTAATGCGTAAACTCTTAGATGCATGTCAATAATTAGGTTATTGATAATGTCTAATGATATATAGATATTGGTTAATGGCTCTAGAAAGGTAGTCTCAAATATGTTCGATTGGATTGATATCCGGCGATAATAACGGCCAATCTAATCTGTTAATTCCAGCTTCATTTAGAGCCATCTGGAGATCCTCTATGCGAGCGGGCGTTATTATCCATAAAAATAAAATTGTTACCAATTTCTTGCTGTAATGGATAAATAACAGGTCTGATGATATGTTCCAAGTAGAAATGTGCATTCATTCCTTGTGGGGCCTGAATGAGCTCTGCTTTTCCATGTTTAAAATTTCTCGACTTGATATAACACGATTGTACGTACATTGGAACTGAAATTGTATCGCTTTAATCGGCACTGAACGGGTTCTTCGTGCATGTTGAGGAAGATAACGATCTTGTCGTTCATTTGTAACCCTTTTTCGGCCACTTTTGGGTTGTGAGGCAACATCACCAGTTTCTTCGAATCTTCGGTTGTTCTGCTAACAATATTCCAAACAATATTCAAACGAATAGCAATTTGATGTCGCGAGAAACCTTCTTGGCACAAGGCAATAATTCGGCCCCTATTAAACGCAGAAATTTCAGCTCCAGGCATTTTATTGCTATACTTTACCATTAACACAAATAAACTGGTGTAGTAAAACATCGTATAAATACATTACTGATAAATGTTAATAAAAAATCCAAAGATATTTTTGGTACGTTCATGTTTATTAATTTTTCTGATAAATAAATTCCTTAGCTCTTATTGGGCATAGACGCCATATTGAGATTTACTTATTTTTTAGATAAATAAGGGGGGTGCAAGACTTTTGCCGATAAGTACCATAACATAATATAAGGTTTTTCGAATCATTGGATTGATTCGAATTTTTAGTGGATTTTTTGTGCGGAATTTATCAAACTGACCCTAGCAACAACAGTTATTAATAATAGAAATTCCCTAATATATTTTTCATTTTCTTTTTCTTCAACGAACTGACTTGACTGATCAGTTTGAATTTGGAATATTTTCGTAGTGAAATAAATTACAACTCTGATCCTTATATTCCTACCTGGTTTGAAAAAGAAATCACTTGCAAAATATTATATCTGATAATTGTTTATCCATTAGACCTTTTCGTTATGATATTCATACTTTTTGCACGTGTTTTAGATAAAATATTTTGAATGGCATTTTAAATGTGACCCATCAACTGTTATATGTCCATATCTGTCAGTTCTGATCAAAGATACTCTGTTAGCATATTCCTATAGCGTTCACCTTTAACAGTAACACGATTTCCATCATGGTCTTTAATAAAATAAGATCCTATCACCTATTCTAACCAAACCAAACTGTGACTTTTTGAGGATAAAGATGTAACTCCTGAATCACTTGAGGATTGTCATCGGCCGAAACCTTCAGTTATGTTTGTTTTCAAACCTATTAAGCCAGAAATGCTCAGCGTCAGAAAATATTTATTTTGGTCGCCTTCCAACGGCTCTAGAGTCCAATTCAAATATCGTGTATCTTTATATGGTGAATTGATGCAATGTGCTGAACACAGCAGTCTGTGAATGATGTTTATATTTCAAACAGTATTGCCGCTGCCCCAAACTAAAGCTCGTCGTGTTTCTAAATTTCGTATTAATATTATATTCTCATTGATCTTCAAACGTTATCTTAAGACTTAAAAAAATGTAATTTTGTAGGTTTTATAATACTGAAAATTTATTTTCACATAATTGATATTTTATATCATTGGTTTTACCGTATATTTATTTTAATACCAGAATTGTTACTCACTAAAATGATTTAATCCCGAAAGATAGTTGTAGAGATTTTATCGCTTTAAAAGTTCCCAATAATACAAATCCTTTTTGCGTTTATCAGGGTAGCCAAATATTGTCGAAGCCTGAATCTTCGGATAAAAATAGCCACGGGAATTAATACGATCCATTCAAATATCTCTTCTCGTTCCCCAAAAATAATCTCATCCGTTATTAACGACTGGAGGCTCTTTCTGTTTAAATTTTGATCATTCGAACATTTGGATGTCGTGAAATGTTACGGTCGGAATGCAATGTAACAAAACAAGCATAAATTTCAGTTTAACAGTAAAATAATTCGGAGCTTGTAGCTGACACTTAGATCTATTTATGTTAAGTTGTCGGTTCTTTTTTTTATTCGGTTAACCTAAAGGCTTAATGTATGTTGATGACTTATATCCAGATGTTCAGTAATAAATCTAATTTCGAGACATTCTGAGTCATACTCAATTCTCAGTCATACATAATTGTACTCTTATACAAAAATACAGTCTTATATATATATATATATATATATATATATATATATATATATATATATATATATATATATATATATATATATATATATATATACACCTTGGAAACTCAGGGTGTTAGGTAAACATACGGCAAAAATGTAAGGGGTTATTCCTTGTCCTATTCTAAGAATATTGTGTCCTATGATGATTTTTAAAAAACCCCTTTGTTTCGAAGATACAGGGCGAACAAAATTTGCGACAGCCATATTCGATATTTGTTGAAATCATTAATGTAAATAAAAGTAGGGTATATATATATATATATATATATATATATATATATATATATATATATATATATATATATATATATATATATATATATATATATATATGATCATCATCATCGGCCCCAGGATGAAGGCATCTTCAGCATACTTCCAACTTTCACGGTCCTGTGCCTTCCTGTTCCACTCGAGTCCAATATACTTAACGATGTCATCAGTCCATTATGCTTTCGGTCTTCTTTGCGGACGTTTGCGATCAAACAGTATCCACTCCAGGATTGCCTTGGTCCATCTGTTGTCCCATCGCCTCGGTATATGACTTGTCCATCTCCATTTCAATTGCTTCACTCTTCCAATGATATCACACACTTTCGTTTGTCCCCTGATCCATGTTCAGAGCTTTCTGTCTATATATATCCTTATCATACCCAAAAGGTGTAAGGTATTTTAATACATATAGTTGTTAAGGCCATAAATAAATTTTCGCAGTGCCGCCTTAACTAACTTTTTTGTTTCTGTTCTTGTAAGATGGCCGAACCGCCTCAGATAATCTTATATTATTTTAAGTAATGGCTGAACTTTTTTTTTACCACTTTTAAGAAATGGCTGTTCCACTTTCGCAGGTACTTTATTTATGTACTTTGTAGTTTTGACTTGGTACTTTTGTCAGGACCCACCTTTTGCAACCAAATGTGACAACTGGAACCAAGATGGTTTTAAAGATACTCATTTCGGTTTTTATCGAAATTTCCTACTTGCTGGTGAATGTATTTCCGAAACTGCGGTACAATTTCGTTGTATTCGCGATCTTTGCATTTATTTCAGTGTCACGTTCACTACGAGATATTTAATCACTTGTTCGATATATTTTCTTTAGAATTGAAGATTTGTCTGATTTTTTCTCTTCTTGTTACCATTATTTTTGTTTTTTCTTCATTGATTTTTAGGCATTTTGACTATAATGATTTATTCCATATCTGCTGGTTTTCTTGGAAGACCTTTTCATTCCTTCCAAAGATTACAAGAGCGGCAGCCAATACACATTCACTGATGCGAATTGATTCCAGATATCTGTAGCCTACATATAATTCAGTTATTCTACCTCGTGTATCATCATAACATCGTCCATAATTAGGCTGAATGCGTTTTAATATTTCTATCAATTGATTTTTCAGCAATTTGCTTGATAATAAATATGTAGTTGGTAATGCTCCATCCCCTCCTGAAACCACTTTAAGATTGTTCTAGATCTGGATCAATATGATTCGTTAGTTTTTTCTCCAGAATTCTTTCATATGCATTAGATTGAACACAGTGTAATTTTTGTTAACTGACAAGACGATACCATATACTTTTATGACTTAAAATTCAACAATAAATAATTCATATGTGGAAATGTGGCCTTATTGCACAATGCACCTATATTGCTACGTTGTTACAAGTTAACTTGCAATATTTAGTTTATTACCAATTACTTTTTCTCCGTCGAGCTTAAAACATCGTAAAATGACAAAACCTCTTGTTTTTTATAAGTTAATCTCTTTATGTCTTTTTTTTTCTTAACAGTTATAGTAAAATTCTGACAAGTACAATAAGTAGGGCGATTTATTGATGTAGAACAAAGGTAAAAAAAGCAAATTTAAAATAAAAGTTGGGTCTCGAACTTCTGTTGTTATTGTTTATTTCTCCATAATGGTTTGGATAGTTGTATCTCTGACGATTTTCAAGTAAATACTAAGGTTACGAGCTTATGTAGTAATCGTGGTCAGTAGAGCGTGGCCGAGACCTGTTCAGTAGTGGATGACCTTACGCCCACAATTTTCCAATACTGTTACTTATTTTATTAAAGGGCGGCAAACAGTTTCAGTTTCTACCGTAGCCGCATTCAAAATCCTGCACTGTTTTCAACAACATACCATTTTGTTTTGTTTGAATTGTATTTTATTCTAGTTCTAGTCTCCTTCTGTGAACTACCCGAAATTCAGATTAATTTATATTTAGGTAAATTTTTTTCTTTTTTCTCTCGCCCATGTAAAATTCTCCTCATTCACATGCAAATTGATAGAGAACTTATTTCTCCTAGTTTGAGTTGAGAGATTTGATTTTTTAACTGTATTTTATTAGGCCCTCTTAATTATCTTACCGTTTTTACTGGATTTGACATTTATTTGTGAAAAAAGTAATACCAAATTAATCTTCGAAGTTTTCTCACTCACTTTCTATATATATTCACCACCTTTCAGACAACTGTCGAACCCACATCGAAAAAAACTTGGTATCTTTGATGCGATAAACTCATTGAGATTTTTTTCGAGATCCTCAAGATTTCCAGAGTCTTGTTTGCTGTATGTGGCTGTGTATTATCCTGAAGCTAATTACCAGCATAAAGCTTTTCTTCTTCGGGTACGTCGCTACTCCCAAAAGTCAGCTGTTTGATCAGATCGAAGTAACTTATAATGCGCGATGTCCAGCTGATCCTACCATATACACAACAACAACAACAATATTACAAGGATTATTATCGCCTCGTTGGTTAGGCTGAGGAGATAGCAAAATACCCTCCAATCGACCAGTTTAATTTGGCAAACCATGCACCAAACACTCTGTATATCTGTACGACGGGAAAAAAGATTTTGATTTGTCCGGTGATGTATAAACTTTCTACGACAAAAAGCCTAACGTATTGCGGTGACTTTGTGTGTTTGTGTTTGTTACACAAGAGAAAAACAGTTTATACATTACTACGAAAAAAATACAGCTATCAATTATATACTAAATAAATTCTCTAAACCTGCATTTTTATATTGATTAAGGTGAAAGATTACCTCAAAAATAAAAGAATAATTATTGACAGATATGTTCTATAATACCTAAGTCCAATATAACTTCCTTTATAACTACGTATTTTATAGCAACCGTTATAGCACACTTTATTGATTTAAAATCAAAACGATTATTATAGTGGTTTTGTTACTTTAAAAGTAGTAAAAATACAAATCTTTTCCACGTTTATCAGCGGAACAGAGGATTAAATATTGTCGAAGCTTGAATCTTTCGATAAAAATAGCCACGGGGATTAATACGACCTATTGAAATATCTCTTCTCGTTCACCCAAAATAATCTCATCCGTTATTAGGGACTGGAGGAATTTTCTGTTTAAATTTTAATCATTCGGACATTTTGGATGTCGTGAAATGTTACTGCCAGAATGCAATGTAACAAAACAACCATAAATTTCACTTTAACAGTAAAATAATTCGAAGCTTGGAGCTGACACTTAGATCTATTTATGCTAGATTGTCGTTTTCTTGTTTGGCTAACCTAAACGATTAACGTTAGCTAATGACTTATATCCAGATGTTTGATTATAAATGAAATTTCAAGACATTATTTATTCTATCATAATATTATTTTTTTCTTTACTAGTACTACATGATGGGACAAAGATCACTCTACTATTATAATTATCAAAAAAAAGAACTCATTTTTTTTCTATAATATGTTTATTTCGTAATTAAGTTTTGAAAATTGAGTAATTCAAATAAGGAAAAAATGAAAAAAAGTGTTTCAAAATGTTGATTGTTCCGCATGATGTGTGGACTGTGGCACCCTCCAACGTTGGACGCTTGATGGATGGACGCATTGTGTGGCCGATGCTCACTGTCAAGCGTCCATAGTTCGTATTGGAGCATATCTGTTGTCGGTCTTTTGATCCGCTTAGAAGGATTTTTAGTCACTGGACGGTTCACTTAGAAAATATTTGATACACTGCTACACCATTCGTCCAAACAAATGAAATAGTTTTATCAGTTTTTGTTTATAAATTATTATCATTGACTTGTGTTATGACAGGTATGTGTTTTTATTACTTATATATTTTGATTATGCATATATTTTAAATAATAATTATTAAAAAGCACTAAAGAAATTAGGTACCTACTGTTTTGTAGGTCAACAAAACAGTAAAGTTCATTGAAAATTTGAATGAAAAGTATGTATCAAAATTTTATTTTTTTTTCTGTTTATTTAAATAAATAATAATAAAATTACAAAAGTATTGACATAGCACATTTTGTTTTAAATAAAAATATATATTTCCAAAATACAAGCGTAAAAAAATGTAATGGGTTGTTTAGTTTATACCTCCAACCAAAATCTAAATTTTATGCAAAAAAATTGTTAAACTCAAATCAAAACAGAATTTAAAATGAATACAATATCAAAAATTGAATTGGCAAAAGTCACCTAATGAAAGAACCATATACAAAATTAATATTTTGTAGAAAATCCTTTTTTCTTTCGGTTTTTTTCTTTTCGGTAGACGGTTTTGCATAGACTCAACTAGTTTTTGAGTAATTTCTTGCCCTAAGGACGTCCATTCTTGTAGAAGAATTTCCTTCAATTGATTTTTGCTTTAAATGTGATGTTTTCTGATTCGCTTGTCTAGTTAATTCGACAGATTTTCTATAAGATTCAGGTCGGGTGACTGAGGAGGGGTGTTTAACTGATGTGGCACGTTATAAGATATTCACTGTTTTACTACATAAGCTGTATGTTTTGGATCGTTTTCTTGTTGAAAATAGAAACTGTTGACAATATTCAGTTTTGCAGCACTTTGTCGTAGATTGTTTTTTAAAATATTTAAATAAACGGTTTTGTTCATTATTCCATCAATAAAGACAATATTTCCAATGCCTCCTGCCGCCATACATTCCCACACTAGGACACTTCCACCCCCATGTCTAACTGTTTGATGTAAATTCTTTAACTCAAGTTTTGTGTTTTGCTTCCTCCAGATAAGGGCGGTACTGCCAATTCTGAGATATGGCTCTGAAGTGTTTGTCAACAGACTAACACACGCTAGAAATCACGCCAAGCTACAGTCAGTGAGAGGGATGATGTCCCGTACCATAATCGGGGCATACATCACCACTTCCACGGCCGCCGCTTTGACCTTGGCCAAGATTCCACCGATAGAGGAATTCATTTATGACCCTCTGGACCTTTCGGCACATCAAGATGGCAGGCAGCTGGATAGACATGAACTTGTGATATCTGGGGAACCTCGGCTCAACAGGAAAACGATTAGGGAAGCCCTGAGAAACAGAACCATTACCAGATGGCAAGCTGAATGGGAGGAAGGAGACACTGGAAGACTGACTTTTAGCTTTGTGTCGAGCATATCGGGTTGGCTCGAAACCCATTTCTCCTTTAACAGAAAGCTGTCTCAGAAGCTGACCGGGCACAGTTCGTAAATGCTTGCACATAGTTTCTCTATTTTTGTTCACTTTCTGGGGCTCAAAAGACAAGGTCAAAGGACAAGAGGCTCAAAATAAGGTTAATATATATATATATATATATATATATATATATATATATATATATATATATATATATATATATATATATATACTTATGATAGAACGAATAAGAAGAGAAGCAAATTTCATTTTTTTTATACCTCGTTCAAGGTCTTGATTTTTCAAAATTTTTTACTAGCACAGACTACATTTTCGCATATGTTTTAAAATTTTCTTTTTAATTAAATACTAAGAAGGGCATCGTTTGTCCCCCGAAGGGCCAAGCGTTGAAGAGGGATGTGGTGGAACCCCCCCGCTTCTTCTCTTCTTCTTCCTCCAGACAAGAGATCACCCATCCGAATGAAGGATATTGTTTTTACTTTCGTCTGAAAATATTACTGTCTCCCAAAACTCAATAATTTTATGAATATACTGTTTTACAAACTGCAAAAGCATTTTTTGGTTGACTTGTTAATGTACGTACGGTTTCTTTCTGGCAATCCTTGCTCTATAACCAGCACGATGCAGAACTCTCCGTACAGGTTTAGCATTAATATCTTTATTATCCTGTTTCATTGAAGCAATTTCCAACGCTGAGGTATGAGGATCCTTTTTAATTTGTCTAATTATTTTTCTTTCCAATTTTGTATTTTGCAACAAAACAACAAATATACTGTTGCGGCAGCAGAAATAACATCCTCATCATCCTCTATTCTTTAGATAATTTCAATGTAAATAAATAATTTTAGTTTCACTTTTAATTAAAAACTTTTAATCCCACAAAAATTTGAACCAACTTTGGAATTGGAACATTCGTTACACTGTGTAACAGGGCATTTGCCATGCCAATCGTCGAATATTTGACTCAAACGTTGGAGGCAAACGTTCACCGCATCCTGTGGCGCCGGCTTTATCCAATCTTCTTCCAATAGTTCACCGTTCATCAATAACGTTCACCGCTAACTCAGTTCAACTTCAGTTCCATTATCGTCTTCAAAGAAATATGGTTTGATAGAACTTTAACAGGATGTAATGGTGTTTCATCAATGTAACAGGGATTATCTCTTGCCCAGAAATGACTATTATGTATACCTGAAGTGAAGTTTATTCACTTGACCTCGACATAAAAATGAGCTTCATTACTAATTTTGCATAAAAATTGTCAATTTGATGGAAGTGGTTTATGATGGGATTGCAGAATTATAATCGTTTGTAAAAGGTCTGTAGGTAACAGGTCTTGAACTATTTGAACATTATAAGGAAATATGTGCATGCCACTCTTAAAATATAGCGCAAACTGCATGGAGAAATTTCCAGTTGTACAGCACGTAGTCGAATCTACGTTTATGGAAACTCCTATACAGTTTGCTCCATGCGTGCAATATTTTCAGCGTTTCGTACTGTTCTGGGACCTTTGATGCAGGACTGTTTCGAATTCTTGAAATTACCGAACCATAAATTACCGTTTTAAGAGGCACCGAACGATTGGGATATCTTCACTTAAATTCACGTTAAGTTATTTTTGAATGTAAAAAACTTGCAAGTCTACACTACACAACAACTAATCCCAAACTGTCACTAATATCTCGAAAAATAAAATAGTGCCTCCACTTGCCCCGCCAAGTATTTTTTATAAGCCCCCGTTAATTAAAGACATACCTTAATTCTCCAAGCAATAAGTAAAAGTTAATTATTAAAGATAATTAATACTAAAGCAACAAAAATTCAGTATATGGAAATGATACCCACATTGCAATGTGCTACGTTGTTGCAAGTTAACTATGTCTATATCACGGTCTATTTAGTTTATTACCAATGACTTTTACTCTGCCCGACTTAAACCATCGTAAAAAGAACAAAGAAATAAAATTCTTCCCTTGTTTTTAGCTAATCTCTTTAAGTCTTGTTCTGTGTATCTCTTAATCAGGATGTAGTATATTTTAGAGCTTTAAAGGCACTTTTTAACAATTACACTAATCTTCTATGATAAAATCATTAAATAAGATGAATTATTAATATGAAAACAGCGTAGATATTTAACGATTTTTAAAATAAAACATTTTTCCGTATTGAAATAGAGTATTATAAATAATGCATTAATACTAGTTTATTCAACGTATCTGAAAATATAAGTATGCATGGCTCATGGAAAAATATTTAAAAACAAGGACATTTCTTCCGTGCCATACGTAAAAAGTAAGGACAAGCTTACAGATGACTGATGGCGACTGAAGGAAACTGACGGCACTGAAATTTCCTTGTATTTGAATATCTTTAATATTCCTCATGAGCCCACTATGCTAATTTTCATGCATACCTGGTACATAGATAGAGCCTGGGCGGGTCACAAACGTTTTCGCACAGTAGTGTTGCGAGCCATAGGATGGCGTGAGCGGTCTTTGATTACAGCCTACATCCATCATGGGCGATGTATATCATATCCTTGGTTATTCCTTCAGTTGCTTTCAGAGGCCGAGGACGGCCAGAAACCGGTTTCGGGAGACTCTTGGTGATATTTGATGGCGACTGAAGCGATGGGCAAAATTTTTACATGCATGAAAGCAGGGAAGAATTTTTTTTGTTCTTTTAATATACCAAATCAGTATCTTTAATGGAATTACCAGTAAGGAATTCTAAATCCTTAGAAATAAAAATGCTATATTGTTTTGTAAATCAAAATACACACAAATTTGCATACGTTATCATGTTGCTTGTCTTCATGTTCTTTTTCAGGTTCGGAAAGAGATAATCATATATTAAAGATAAGGCTAAATCAGGAAAATTGTCCTGGAATTCTCACATGGCCTGACAAGTCTCCTGGACGAGTACATTATCCTGCATAAATAAAAAGCCTCACATCAATAAAGCCCGTGATTAGGAATATCGACATTTGCTTGTGTTTGCTCCCATGCTTTGTTCGTAGCATTTTCCTTTCCCGAGCCAAATGTTAATGGTTTATTAGGATGGACAATGATCTTGATGATACCCAACGACAGCTCACCATCACCGAGAAAGACACCCAGCAATCGTAGTGCTATTTCCAATTTGCACCACCATGGTTTATTTGTATAAATCGCAGTTTTAAGATGACATAGGTCATTCTGCTGAAATTTCGCATGTATATTTTCAAAAGTTACATAAATAAGCAAATATTAATATCTCTAATTACTTGCTGACAAAGTAACACGATTTATTCATCAATATCCCTACCTAGGCAGATATCGATATTATAGCTTCTATACAAGGTGCATCTCATGTATCACAAGACAAACAAATTAACGTTGTTTTGATTTTTGATTTCTCGAGACGGCTTTTCTTCAGATTTGACTCGCTCGGGTGCTTTCATTCGGTACTTGGACGCTTGGTTTCCGGATCATATTGAATACACCACGTCTCATCACCTGTAACAATGCTGTATTTGAAGTTTTCGTCATTTTTCTGCTCCTTAATCAAATCCTTGCAATACTGGAGAAATTTGGAAAAATTTTTGGTGGTAAGTTAATTTATCTGGAATAAAGCGTGCATAAACTTTCCGAAGTCCCAAATCGGTCAAAATGCGATGAATTGAATTTTTGGAGATGTTCAATGACTGATTTTTATACTCACGCACAATCTCAATGTTACTTTGAGTAACTTCGGAAGTTTTCGGACCAGGATGGTCATCGTCCTTGATGTTTAAACCACTCATAGACTTTGCCACGAGGTAAACAATCCTCACCATATACTTGTTTAATTAATTGAAACGTTTCGGTGAATGTTTTACTGAATTGAAAACAAAACTTAATATTCGCTCTTTGTTCGATTGTCATTTTTCGACCGATGACATAAACACACTTACACTAAGCGCGAAAACTTGGCTTGTAATGATCCGAATGTCATGAAATTTTGCCAGTACGTAAGTGAAGGATGCACTTTTCCAACGCTTACCTCTCGAAAAGATAGCGCTACTAGAAATAATTATTTTGAAAAAGTCCTGTTTTCCACGATGTGCACCTTGTATATTGCAAATTAAAAATATTTAATAATGACAATTTGTTTTAAGCGTTTTATTACTTCAAAAGTAAGCAATCTTCACAAATATAAGCCTTCTTCACATTTAAAAGAAAATCACAGAACCGAATATTTCGATAAAACTAGCCATGGGGATTAATATCAACTAGTCAAATATCTTTTCTTGCTCATCGAAAATAATCTCATCCATTTTAAACGACTCGAGGATTTTTCTGTTTAAATTTCGATTATTCGAAGGTTTGAATGCCGTGGAAAGAAATAAAATTATCGGCGTGTCTTAAGCTAATCTCTTTAAATTTTGTTCGATGTATCTTTTTATCGAAACGAAGCACTTGTTCTTACGTTAGAGAAATACAATAAAAATGTATTAAATATTTGCAAAATCTTCTAAAACTCTTTAGAAATTACACCGACAACTTTATTTAAGCTTTTCTATCACAAATTTTATGTCGAATTAACTTTTGATGGTGTAAGTTCAGCTGGTCTAACAAATGAAATGTTCCATACAACCAATTAAGCTCTTGTGAAAGGAGACGGATTTTAGGTATGTATGGAAAGTAGGATTATCAATATCAAGAAGATTAGGGTGAAATAATGAAATGCTGTCATAGTTCGAAAATCAGGTGATCTGGATTGAGAGAGGAATAATCAAGAAGATATCATTTACGGATTTTGAAAAATATTAATAATGCTGAATATACAGGGTATAACATAAAGTACGTTCCTAAATTTAAATTTTTTTAGGTTAAGTTTGATGTTTCACGACCCTACGTTATGTAGAATTAGTTTGGTAGCCATTAATAATAATTAATAATAATAAGAATGCGCGAGTATCAAATGACATATGTAGGAAATGCTTCGAAAAGCCTGAGACTATCCAACATATTGTAGGAGCATGTGGTAGATTCTCACAGATGGCTTATCTTCACCGTCATAATCAGGTGCCCAGTATAGTCCATCAAGAGCTTGCAAGTCGTAATACCCTTATAACTGAGCAAGTTCCCTATTATAAATACACCCCAGAGGCGGTATTAGATTCAGCCGATTTCAGGTTATATTACGACCGAACAATAATAACCGACAAAACCGTGCTCTGTAATAGGCCAGATATTATATTGCTGGACAAGAAGAAGAAAACAGTATTCCTAATCGACATAACTGTTCCAAACACACACAACATTCGGGAACCGGAGATATACAGATATATACAGATCTCAAGCTAGAAATAAAGCGGATATGGAAGTTGAACCAGGTTCATATTGTACTATTGATAATTTCAACTGGCATTATACCAGAGAATCTGAAAAGTAACATCAAATTTCTGAGATTAGAAGAAAATCTGTTTAGAATAATGCAGAGGGGAATCTTTAATACCATTCGCATAGCACGAAAATGTTTGGAAAAGCTTAACGGGAAAAGCTTAAGGAAAAAAAAGATAAAAAGGAAAATAATAATAATAAGTCAATTATAATAACTATAACAAAATATAAATTTATTATTATACACTAACATCTATTAATGATACGCAAAATGGAACTAAAAGCAATTAAAAAAGATCTAGTCCAGTTCCAGTTTGTTTTTAATTGAAACATATAAGAAATAACCGAGTATATAATTTTTTTTAATATATAATGTTTACAATTTATTGATCAATATAGTATATAGTATAGTAAATGAGTAAACAATAACAATAACAGAAAAAAAAATAGTGAACGCTCTCAGCTGACTATTTTATTAAATTTTTAATCACATGTTGACATAATTGAAAATTTACAAAATCATTAATGGGTAACTTCGGGAAGCAAGTGCAACAAAAATACTGGGCTAGTTATTTCCCACCCTATACAGTTGATAATGCAAAACTTATAAAAACAAGTTTATGCATTTTGAAAACAGCTTTAAAAATTTTAAGGTTTACATTTTTTATAACTAAAATTTACTTTATAGTGCAGCAATTCATAAATAGCTTGTTTAGAAAGAAGTTGTTAAAAAGTTTTTTCCCACCAATTAGGATGACTTGGAAACTTTACTGTCCGTGTTTTCCTTCAGCTCTATCTTGGCAAACTTCTCTTGTGAGTTTTCCTATGTTAAATCTCCTGATTTTCTTATTTTGTTTAAATTTGGAACATAAAAAAATTCCCTAATAAAAATGTCGGAGCAAGGGAAACGTACATAACAGAAAACTAATATATGATGTCGTAAAAAATTTGCTTTTTCAGCGAAACTTTTCGCTTTAAAGATAATATCCCAAAAGCTTATGGATTTTGTCTTTCAATTGCGATTGAAAGACAAAAAGGTATTACAAACTGATCGTATCGCCAAACATAAAATATAGAAAAATATAGTAAATAAAGATTCTGTTAAGGAACGTATATAGAGTATCTCACGTTTGTCAGACTTAGGGCCAAAAAAAAAGAAGGGAAGAGAGACAAAACGAAAAAAAAAAGCAAGAGGGGTGGGTTTGATGTTTGCGGTATAAAAAACAGATTACTGTTATGAAAGCATGAAGAAGGAAGGTTAAAGAAGAAACCAAAACTGATGAACCCCACGAGGGATGACGAATCTCAATCGATGGCCCTGAGACAGCTAAAAGACTTCTCTTTTTCCTTTCGTCCTTACATTTTACCTAACTTTGGGCTTCATAAATATCACCTAAGTCGCATATTTTAGCTGGACCGAAATAATTTTTATTCTGATTAATATCGGATAGCTCTCAAATTAATTACTTTGCCGAGAAAGGTTTATTTTATTTTCCTTTATCGAGAAGAGGGACTGTCAACGACTATTTATTACGCCCATATTATTTTGACATGCTTCGTAGATCAGTTAAGAAAATCATTCTGTTATATATAAGTGATTAATTTTTTTTAATTATGACCCACCAGTTCCTCGTTAGTTTATACTTTATTGTCATTTTTATAGCAATTAGAGTTGTTTTTGTTGTTAGGTTTGGTACCCCCAACTTAATTTTTGACTCATATCTTCTATTGGAACCTTCGGTGTGAAATACTAAACTCGAAAGAGATTTTACCACTAAACACCAAATGACTTTTTTAAAGCTCTCGATGCACGTTTCGTATCAGGAGATGATTCAATCTGAATGTTTGAAATTTGAATTCGCAGTCTGCATTCGATTTGTCGATTGCAGACCCTGTTCAAATCAGATTTTTTTCTCACCATTATAATTATTTTAAAGCGCCATCTTTCAGTTTCAAAACGAGGTACTGTGAATATAACCTGAAAAATCAGTTATACATTCCGGGTCAGAAAAAAAAGTCGAGGATAAAGCCACGTGTACATTTTATTCAAATTTACATCGTTTGTTTGAAAGAACAATTCAGTAGCTACAAAATAATATACAATATAGGTATTATAACTGCTTAATTAACTTCAAACATTGGTTTCAAAATACCTTGCAAAAAACCGGTGAACTTATCGATACAAAGCCTGTTGAAAATTCATTATGTCTATATTTGTGTAGCCTTGACATCAAAAGTTTAATATTTCACTGAAATGTAAATATAACCAAAGGTTTTATTCATGAATTACAAAATTAGGAAAATTGTTGTTAGAAATATTATCAGTATAAATTCTCTTTTCCCTTCCCCAATCTTTATATGCCCGTGGAATCGCTGAATTTCATGGATATGTTGAAACAATATCAATATGTCAATTTAATGTTCTCCGGTTTGATATATCGTCTTTTGGGACTTGTTAACCTGTCTTTCTAAAAACATCACTATCTATACTTCTGTATTTAATTCTATCCTTTTTTCAATAATTCTACACAGGTACACAATACATCCATCATATTTTTTGTCAAACAAAAAATCTTTTTCAGCAGAATAACAGATGCCCGTTGGGATGGTTTTATAATAATATTTTCGGATCTATGTGATATATTTGGAAAATCAAAACGCTGTATAAGGAAATAATAGGATATGGTTTCTCATATATCAGCGAATTTTTTGTTATATGACAAAATATATTTTCCTATTTCGACGTAAGCTTCCATATTTGTTCAAAAATAAAACCTAAAATAATTTAAGAAATAAACAGTACATGCATGCAAGATTACTATTGGCAAACTGCGTTTTCTATCTCAATCAATATGCGCAACAATACATCAATGTGTCTTTTTCCTAATAGTTGTACTCTACAACCATTCGGTTATCCAGAACTAAATAAATGGAAAAATTGTTTATAATTTACGCGTTGTAATGTGTTATATATGCGCCAGCAGTAATTGTCATTTCATTGTAAAGTCATGATGAGACATAATTCAATAATTCGTTATGTAATTGGGTTTTTGAATAAAAGCCGGCCGCGGTGGTCTGGTGGGTTAGTCGCCTGCCTGGCAATCCAAAGGTAGCTGGTTCGATTCCAGCGCTCGGATGGGTATCTTTCTTTAATTCTTCTGTCCGTATTATTTCCTATCTTACACACACTTATATACATTCAACATATACACACACACGCCCACACATATCCACACCTAAACGTCTGTGATTGTTTCTAGGCAAAAGTGTAAAATCCGACAACGAATTACTCCTCAGTCACGCCAGTTAAAGGCTGGGTAAGGCCGGATGCCTTCTGAGAAGTGTTCTACGTTGGTCACTCGCCAGTGGGTAGGTTTCCTGATAGACTTATGGGTAGACAAATAACCAAGGGTTGATACCCTGAGGGGGGTGCTGGCCTGGGTTTTTTGGATAGCTTATGACCGTGGTTCGGAACCAACGTTAAGCTGTAGGTCCAGTCGCTAAATAGCCTTAGATTCTGATGCGCCTTTGTTTTCACGTTAGTACTGTCAACGGCTTCTATTCGTATATATATATTGTGAAAATTATTGTTGGTTAAGTACAAAATAAAATATTGCTGGTTACTAATTTAGTTCAGTAATGTGTGACAAAGGGTTCATAAAGGCTAATTCTGATAATATACCTGCTGTGAAATATACCTGTTTTCTGAAAAATTATATTTTTTTAAATAATAATAATATATATGTAAAAAAATATGTAAATAAAATAATGTAAATGTAAATAAGAAACAAAATATTTCTATTAAATATAATTAAACTATTTGTAGGGTGTCACAAAAAATTTACGGCGGCAAGGCTATAATAAGGTTTTGTTCAACTTAACCGCAAAACTGGTATTTGCACGTAAAAGGAGGTGTATGTCCAGAACATAAAGTTCGGAATAAAGCTTATACAGTTACCTTGATTATTAATGAAAAATTAAGAAAAGTCAAGGCACTCAATGTAACGATTGTGCAGCTTCGGCAGATAATAAATACTCAAACAAAAAAATTATATAATGTTATAAATAGTAATATTTTGTTAATAAATTTGTAACATTAGTAATATTGGTTTTGAAAAATAATGAAAAATGTTAAATATTGAATAACACTGTTAAATATACATACTAAAACTTCTCCCAACTAGAATAATATATTACAGTAGATTTGTAATATGTAAACTACATTAATAGTCAATTCAGAATAAAAACAATCACTATCCAAAATTATATACATATTTGTTTGATTGCTTTCATTGAAGTTTCCAATACTTTTAAAATCACACCGATTCTTCAAACCACCATACTAAACTCTGTTAACAATATTTTTAAAAAAAATCCACCCATGCTACATTATGGCTTTAATTAAGGTTTTCAGTATTTTTAAAATGATGGCGATTTCTAAACCATTTTTTTTAGTGGAAAACTTCTATAGTCAAAGTGTGGGACTCTCCTGTTAAGGTTTACTATGTACCACTATACACCTACCTTCAGTCTTCAATGCCTATAATAAACGTCTAACCTATGTTTAAACATACCTTATCAAATAACTATGTTCGATTGATAGATGAAATGTACCAAAATCCTGAAAAATACTAAATAGTTTAACTGTTTTGTTTTATTTAGAATAGAAGTACACCATTTTCTTTACTTTTTGTTTGGTTAGTAGTTTTGCTTTTCTATTTTTCTTTTTTTTGCATACTCCTTCAGTTGTTTGTTTTGATTCTATGGAAAGTATAAGACTTTTCATATACGATTACCTTCCAAATTGGTAGTCGAATTTTGTTTTTGTCTATTCTTATCTAATTCTTGAATAGTATTATTCGTATCATACAAAATAGACGATCCTGTAGGGTTTTCTCATTGTTACTACCCTCGGTTGTGTTGCTACTTGAATATTCTTTGCGAACAATCAGGAATATTCCTTCCTATAAATTTGGCACGTTCATTTGTTTTCCCTACATGAATTAACTAATATAAATAAAAATTATAAAAAACGAATACAAAAAACTAAAGGAAACCTAATCGAATTTCAATATTTCATTCTAAACTTACCTTTGAGCCTCCATATCTTATGTAAATATATAGGAGGATAACGTCGAAAACAGCACCGAAAGGCTAAATAACAATTAAAAGCAAGTGCATTTTCAAATCTATAGCAAACCAACAAATGCAGTCAAAGATATAGGTTAAACCTATATCTAGAACAATGACTAAGATCGATAAATTGTTTTATTTACCCGAGACTCCGATTATTTCCGAACGTCTTTTCAGAAAGAGCGCGAAAGAAAATTTCGGTATAACTTCCGAATTGCTCCAAGCCGAACCGATGTTGGCGATATTGGCCTTCGATACAATTGTGAGGTCACAATTGTTCTGGTTTTTTTGGGGAATTGTCGACGTGTCATCGGTATTAGGTTTAAAAATTTATTTTCAATTTAATATAACTTTTTAATTATAAGGAAAAAATTAAAAATAGTTTTGTTATAAAACTTATATATGATCTTTCCATTTATGACAAAAAAATTTTACATATTAAGAAAGCAGAGCATATCTGGTGAATACACTACTAGTGGAATGGTCTTTGTTTGATTTGTAGCGAAAAAATGAGGAATCATGACCTGGGAAGCACCATCCACGGTTCAAGCGCCCAAGTTGAATTATGGAAGTCGGACAATTAGCCACTGTAACCTAGTTTTACCTTGAGAAACATAAAAATGTTCAAAAATAAAAATTTCTACGTGAAGCGATTTAATGCCGGTATCCGCCTCTTGGGAGAACGTGTGACAGACTGATTAGAAAACCATACCAAACTGGGTTTAGTATGGTTATGCGCCGGCCCATATGAACGCCCAAATTAAACTATCTGGATCATTGGGTCGCGCCACCTAGGTCGCACCACCCAGGACGCCTTATCTGACAGTAGCCTAGTACTTAATCGGCGAATACTCAGTAAAAAATCCTGAACTTTGGTACTCCTACCTGTAAACATTATTTTTTTGATACAGCTTTATCGTTATGACATTCTCTTTACATTTTTAATGCAAAAGCATAAGTAATTTCTAACTTAACAGGCCAAATGATATGAAACTTCTGTCAGATATAAAGGACAGTCTCACTGAGTTGATTAACTTGGAACAAATAGTTGTATCGAAACGTAAAGCCCGCGAATTTTTAAAGTAAAAATTGCCTTACTTTTTGTTTATAGTAGCATACTTTGATTGTGTATTTTATATTGAAATAATCTGAAACAATATGGTGCGGAGCTCAGGACATTAAATACATTTGGATTATAAACTAACAGAGAGGGAAAAAAAATATAAAAATCCTTGCCAACCTTGCAATTCTTGCGTAGCACAAAGGTTTCATACAGTATCATCTGTTAACATCATTAGTACTTATTTTTTGAGAATGCCTAGTGACAATACAATTACTGTTACCGACTATGCTCACGTAGTTGAGACATTTTTGATACAACAATTAACAACCAACTTTGCTCTTTATGATAACATATGGTTTCTGTAAGCTGGAGTGATTATCAATCAACCCATTTCCATGGAAAATGGAAAAATTTAAATTACTCATTGAATCTTACTAACGAAAAAATTAAACATTCTTTGGCCACCAACATCGCCAGTTTTAACAGCATGTGACTTAAATTTGTGTGCTTATTTGAAGTACAAAGTACAATACAACATTTTCAACAAGAAATAATCAGAATTCCAGTAGAAATGTTGGATAACTAGAAACAAAACCCTGTTTAACTGGGAATAATATATATTTTTTAATATATTACCAATATTGATTAAATTAAGCGATATAATTTCCTATTTTGATGAACATTTTTCTATCAGTTAAGAAATTAAACTTAAAATATTAGCAAGAATATATAATAGCTGCATATCAGATTATTTTCCGGAGGCAGGTTTTTTTTAAAACGAATAAATCTGCAAAGCAAAACACCAAACTGTTTTCCTTTGTATAATTCCTCATTCTGTTATAATTCATACAGTTTTCGTGAGTCCCTTGCAATAAACATGGCCATATTGTTCGCATAAAAAATTCATTATTTCTGGACCTGACGATTTTGCTGTTTCAGCTGAACTGAACATTTTTCCGGAATATATTCATATGATCGGTCTAGCATGGAAATAATGAACATTTTACTACTTATAAATTATACATTTTATTGTATCTCATTCATGCTTGGAATTCATCAAAAATTTTATGGATCATTTTGTCTTATTTCATTTTTATTACCTTACGGATAGATTTATTATAGTGTAGTTACAAGCTGCGTGTTTTCACCTTGCCAGAGTATGTAAAGTAACATAATAGAAGTTCCATATATGTTCCTGATGTTGATTGACTGAACAGCAACAGAATTTGATCTTGACCCTTGAGCTTGTTGATAATGTTCTTTTTACCAGTTACCGTTTTGTTGCACTTTCTATTTTTTTAAGCTTCATAAGTTTAGCAACCACCTGACTCAGTTACAAGCTGCGTGTTTTCACCTTGCCAGGGTATGTAAAATAACATAATAGAAATTCCAAATATGTTCCTGATGTTGATTGACTGAACAGCAACAGAATTTGATCTTGACCCTTGAGCTTGTTGATAATGTTCTTTTTACCAGTTACCGTTTTGTTGCACTTTCTATTTTTTTAAGCTTCATAAGTTTAGCAACCACCTGACTCAGTTACAAGCTGCGTGTTTTCACCTTGCCAGAGTATGTAAAGTAATATAATAGAAGTTCCAAATATGTTCCTGATGTTGATTGACTGAACAGCAACAGAATTTGATCTTGACCCTTGAGCTTGTTGATAATGTTCTTTTTACCAGTTACCGTTTCGTTGGACTTTCTATTTTTTTAAGCTTCATAAGTTTAGCAACCACCTGACTCAGTTACAAGCTGCGTGTTTTCACCTTGCCAGAGTATGTAAAATAACATAATAGAAGTTCCAAATATATTCCTGATGTTGATTGACTGAACAGCAACAGAATTTGATCTTGACCCTTGAGCTTGTTGATAATGTTCCTTTTACCAGTTACTGTTTTGTTGCACGTTCTATTTTTTTAAGCTTGATAAGTTTAGCAACCACCTGACTCAGTTACAAGCTGCGTGTTTTCATCTTGCCAGAGTATGTACAGTAACATAATAGAAGTTCCAAATATGTTCCTGATGTTGATTGACTGAACAGCCACATAATTTGATCTGGACCCTTGAGCTTGTTGATAATGTTTTTTTTACCAGTTACCGTTTTGTTGCACATTTTATTTTTTTAAGCTTCATAAGTTTAGCAACCACCTGACTCGCTCTCTTTGGATTAATATTTCGACCTTTTCATACCATACTCTTGAGAAAAACTGGATGTTTGAAATGTATTATTATTATACAAGCATTTGAAATGTATTATTTATATGCAAGCATTATTATATAAGAAATTTTAGGATAACTTAGGAAAATATTCATAATCTTCATAAAAAAAAATGTGAATAAGTATTATATAAGTGTAAGCTAAGAATAATTTAAAGAGTTTCTAAGTGTGTACTTTTAAATTAAATAAAGTAAAAAAAAGTAATAAAATTGTAAATTGAGTGTAAGACATACTTTTTTAGTATATATTTTCCTGTGGTAAATTAAAGTAATTATTCAAAATATTACTGAAATTACACAGTTAACAGTAGCTACAAAATAAAATGACGCAAACATGCGGACAGGAAGGAGACATGCGTCTTACCCTGCGCTAGGGTGCAAGCGCTAGCGCAAGTTGAAAGGCACGTTGAAAAGCATGTTAACGGAAGTTGAACAAGTGTGGACATACCTATATAAGGTTGTCCATTAAGAGTGTCAGATCTTTAAAATGAGACACAATGATAACTACAAGTGATAATCTGCTAATTTTTGGCTAGCAGAATGCATTCTGGAGACCCAATCTGAGTTGAGCGCACTTCTAGCTCCATAGGTTTGTGAACAAACATAACTGCAGCATTTGTGTCGATGAAAATCCTCAAATGATTTAGTTACCTTATTTTTTTAAACCGATAATGGAAAACTTTTAATGGTGAACAATATAGGAATATACTAACAGTTATATTTAGCCTGAACTGATAAATATGGATATAAACAATGTTTTCTTTCATCAAGACGATGCGACTCATCTGATGTCACACATCTCACCCGACAATTGATTTATATCAAGAAATGTTTCCTGAAAGCGTTATTTCCCGAAATGGTAACGTCAACTAGCCACTAAAATCATGCGATCCCACTGTTGTGAGGTTATGTAAAAACTGTAATTTACAGAAATAAACCTCGAGCAATTCTCGACTTTAAACGATACATTCAGGCCACCATTGAAAATATTCCACGCGATATGTGCGAAAGAATAATCGAAAATTGGGTCTCCAGAATGCATTCTACCAGACCGAGGGGGATATTTGAACGACTTTATTTTCAAAGCATCATTGTTTGTTCTTCAAGATAAAATATAAAATTACTGGATTATCACTTATAGTCGTCATTGTGTATGACTTTAATATTCTGACACACATATTGGACAACACATATATTTTACTACGTTTCTATAACACATTCTATTCATCTTTCTACGCATCTTTTATATATAAAAACAATTCTATATTTATTTTTATAAACCCTGAAATCATCTCAAGCCATTTTAAAATGTTTTCAATTGAAATGCCCCATATATTATATATTTAAAGGCCTAAAGCTAATTTAATCCAGACATCAGATTGATTAAGCTTCGATGTAATCTTTGCATCATTCTACAGCTGCTTTAACTGTGAAAAACACCCGACGTTAATAAACATATGTCGAGTGCCATGTGCCTACAATGTTTTCCAGCTAATTACACTATTTTGGCTATAATCCGCTGCGGCTTAAACGTTAGAACTGATTTTGCCTTTTGATTTATCCTCGAAAACAATACCAAGACAAACAAATTTGTTTTCACTGATTTGAAAATATATTTTGTAGGGATTTTAACCATTTTTATCGTATTCTTTATATTAATTACAAAGAAATAAAAAAAACTTCAAGAGGCCTATGGAAACAGTGTTTTGTCAAGGGTCCAGGTTTTCATATGATTTAAGACATTCTCAGAAGGGCGAGATTCGACATAACACGACTCAGAATTGAAACGCCAGAACGAGAAATGGCACACTCTCTACGGTCAAAAAAACCAAAATGTGCAAATCAAAAATCAAAAAAATGTTGATTTGCTTTTTTGATAGCCAGGAGAACATCAAGACCAAGGTGGTTTTCACGACAATACGCGTTGCCACACAATGATTGGACACAATTAAAATAAGTAAAATCATAACTGTAGCTCCGCAGATCCCTTATTCACCAGACAGGAAATTCCTTCAAAAGACACTATTCTAGGACAAAAAAGACAGACCACCACCTAGATGGAAGTCAACTCCAAAATGGAAGTCAACAGTGTTATCTGATCTAACACTACGCCGCCTGTATCATAGCTCCTCGTACCTTTTAGCAGCCTCGTACCTTTTTTTGAAACTGGACATCCCTGGAAGTTTTCTAAATAAAAACTAATCTAAGATAGGCGAGTTGGGAGAATATGGTAAACAGTTTAAGGTTACAATACTTATTTGAACCTATTATACAACGAGTCAAAATTCAACCGAGAAGTTTCATGAACGATGACATCAATTTGGGACATTTAAATGAAACTTGGGTTAAAACGAAACATCTTTCCAAAACCGGTTTATTTTTCATAACGAAAAGATTAATTTTTAGAAACTTCTAAGAAAATCACAAACAAATTTTATATCTGAATAATCCAAAAACTGAAACAAATCGAAGAGTTTTTAAAATAATATTTAGATTGAAACCCCATCGTTCAATTTGTTTCTGCCCTGTTTTATTGTATCACTTCAAATAAATCAACTATAAGCTATTTGGAGATTCATGATGGTTTTCCGAATTTCAGATTTGTGGAAGAAAAGTTTGGATAAATATTTTCCTCAGCTTTTAATTTAATGGCTCGCTATTTCCAAATGTCCTAATTGTTTCGTTTTCCCCCCTTCGCTCACAAAAATACTTTGGGCTAATACAAATTTATCGTTGTGTTAAAATTAATCTCGTTTGAGAATCATAATAACTTTTATGGGGTGTTAGTTGTTTTTTATCTTGAGGATTGGGAAATAAATCTGAAATAATCCAAGAGGACTTTTATACAACAATATAGAAGTAGTAAAACAAGGATACGAACGTAATAAATATGTACTCATGAAATCTCTAGAAACTTTACTGATGCCACATAAAGATTTTTTAGGGAACAGATTTAGACCATTTGATGAAAATAAATGAAATAATTTATGTGAAAATGGAAAATTGCTTTTCTCTTGAATAGGTGAAATAATCTAAGAAAAATATACTAAGGCGTATTTTTTAGTCAGTGTTTTTTTTCTAAATAGGTCAAAAGAGGATCAAAAGGATTATGTCTGATGGCAGGGTGTACGATGGTTAAGACGTAGGGGGTGTTATTTTTGGTGGAGATAAACGAGACCATATCGATTTACGAAAATAAGAAATAGGTGGGTTTCATTTAAAACAAAATAACAAATTGCCTATAAAACAAAATACTACACAGATCGATTTTCCTTTAAGGAACATTTCAGATCTCTTATAATATCATTAGTTTGAATTTTGTAAATATAACAAATTATAATAAAAAAAACTTTAATGTGGCGTTAAATAACGCTAAAACTCTTATTAAAATTATTTAAATTTGTCTGGAGAACCAGGCCGTCATAACGAAAATTAAACGAAGCGCTAGAGCCAGAAATGGCACACTCCAACCTCACCACGACCAAAACAAAAACCAGAATGGACCTCCCCTTTATGCATGCGTTATCTGGGGTAACGCATCACTTACAAACAGAACATTCTCTCTCTAACAGGTCTACTAACAGTGTCAGAGTATATTAAAAAATGAACGATCATCTTTCATCAGAGGCTAGAACAATCTCTCAAAACTAGGACGCAGAAACGTTCATACAAGACTAAACAGGAAACTACCTCAAGATATATTTTTAGAATAGATTTGTTATATTGATGTTAAAATTTTCATTACAACACTGTCTTGTAGAACAATTGTAATTGTTGAGCAGACATTTCCATAAATAAAAAAAAGACTTGTTCTTGTGATCATCTCCATCTTCTACCTTTACCTCCCAAAAGTAAAAATAAAAGTCTAAAATAGTCGACAATAGCACATTTAAGTAACAATATAGAGACAGTAAAACAGGAAAAGGGATAAAACAAATGTGTTCCTATGAATGCGATTTATATTCCAAAACAGGATATAACGGTTTAAAAGTGAATGCGTATGAGAAAACAAAGGGAGTGGCCCTGCTTGACTTAGAAACTATTTAATTAAAATAACGGCGTATTCAAAATGACACCCCTATAAACAAAGTTTGATGAGACTATTTTAAACTTAAACAGGTTAAAATTGTTTTATCTTAAACATAGAGTATGACCTGACTCTATTATGTAAGGAAAATGTTTATCAGAGGAGATTTTCTCGGCGATACAATTAATGTGTCACATTACAAGGTTTTTGTTGGCGATATAAATTGGGATTTACTCTGGCACATAGACGATGATTGGTTGGAAAATATAATTCCCCATAACGAACTGGGTTAGTTTAGGTAATTGCCTAATAATGTTGTCCCATTAACTACACAATTAAATTGTTATCCTTTGCGTTTCCACATCTACCATCATTTTTCAAGATTTAGCCGCTATAATTAAATTATTTTAAATAATTATGAACTAGAATTAAGGACTTGCATTCGTATTTCTTTATATCTGAAGAAACATGAGATAGATGAATGAAATATGTCAATCTGAGCAGGACATATATTATTAAATAAATTATGTTGATCAAATATTACAGTCTCGACTTAATCCTCGTCCGTTTGGATCTAATTAACTCCAGTTTTCCTGAAGTGTGAACTGCATAAAAAAATATGATAGTTTCGATCAATTTGGGTCTTGGTGAAACATAATAACAATGATAATAATTAAAACACTTTTATTCACTATTGTATTCTGTGAGCCAGTTGAAATCTACCATTATTTATCGATTTGAAATCGCGCAGAGCAATCAAAAATACAATAGAACTAACAACAAAATTAAAAAATATACAGATACCTCCCAATGTAAAGTTAGTTAGATAGAAATAGAAAAAAGAAAGTTAGATACCTCCCAATGCAAGAAAGAGCAATCGGGCAGAATACACGATGCAAATTTGTCAGAATTGCCCATACATATGGACCTGAACAACTTGCTATGGTATAGATTAAAATCGCGCCATCCAATTTGGATAGACAGGCTTGAATAACGGCGTAAACATTATTGAAAAGTGGACATCTCTCCTTCAAAACAGCCCTACCACCACGAATACCGACCTTATCAATCTGCGGGATAAGGAAACCTGCCGAGAAGCACCTGGAGTCGATTGAACAGGTTTAGAACCGGACATGGCAGATGCAATGACATGCTGCACAAATGGAAGATGCCAACTTCTTCTGAATGTGACTGCGTCGTCCCATATCAAACAACGAACCATCTGGTAAACTCCTGCCCTCTGAGAAGTCTCCCAGGTGGCCTACGGGAACTCAATGATGCCACGTCAACTGCACTGAAATGGCTCGATGATCTCGACGTGGATGTATAATCATCTAGGTACATCGTCTCTGGTTGGATCTTTGTATATATGCGCGATATATGTGTCTGTATTTTTTTTAATGATATTAAGTGTCCAAAATTTAATGTATTGCTAGTTCTTCTTTTATTATATCAAATGTCATAATGTAGTGTCTCATACGAAATATATAGTTTCGTTCGACATAAAAAGCCTTTTTTCCTCCATTCCGGTACAAAAACTTAAAAATATCCTCAATGAAAGAATTCATGAATGTAATCTTGAAATCGTACACAAAAATGCTGTCGTATAAGCGATCAATGTATGTACTGAACAAAATTATTTTCTGTTCAATTCAAAATATTACCAACAAACGAACGGATTACCAATGGGAAGCTCCCTTCTGACAGAAATTTACATGGCTAATTTTGAAAACAATTTATTTAACGACAGTAATTATACAAGACACATACATTTTTAAGTCAGGTATGTCGATGATATTTGCATATGGACGGGTACAGAAAGACTATTGGGTCAATTTCTTGAATATTTAAATAGTGTAAACAGAAAAATCTAATTCACAATAGAAATAGAGACGGATAATTCATTAAATTTCTTAGATGTAAAAATAATAAGAACGCGGAATAAATTAGAATTCGAAGTATTTAGAAAACTCACCTATACCGATACATGAAATGTAAAAATGTCCACCTCTCATAGTATGACCCACAGACTTCTAACGATTCCACTTAGAAAAGTCAGCTATGAAAAAGAACTTAATGCAATAAAAAATATCGCAAAGAATAATGGATTATTGATGAAATGATAAAAAAACAAAAGTAAGAAAAACAACATCAAACATTTTTATTCTGCAACACCCGAAAAAGATTCTAAAAATTGGCATGCTATAAACTATATTCATAAATTAAGTTTAAGAATCACAAATCATTTAAAGACAAAAAATATTATTATTATCTATGTTAATAAAAATAATTTTGCATCAGTGCTAAATAATAACAAAGAAAGAGCAATATTGTGTGACAAATCTGGAGTATACGAAATAAAATGTAATATGTATGACGCTATATACATATATAGGCCAAACGGGCAGATCTCTCAATGATCAGGCTAAAAGAACATAAATATTTAATTTTACATAATCAAAGAAAGACGGGCTTTGCCGAACATTGTATAGATCAGAACCATTTTTTAACATAAACAATGACAAGTTAATACCATAGCTGTAATAAAAGGGTGCTAACTTACTTGGAATTTTCCGAAATTAAAAAAGCCATATGCGACGATAAAAACCTAATTTAACAAACACCCACCTAGACTTCGGAAATACCCCGATTATTGAAAGTGTCATAAATTTAACGAGACAAAAAAAAACTTTGAAACTTTAGTTTAGTTTATACATAACTTTCTTTGAGAATAGTCTCGAGGCCGAAACATGTCAGAGAATATCGTGAATATATTGTGAAACAAATACCAAGTGTTTTAATTATTGTTATCATCAAAGAAATTTGAGTATCAAGAAAATATGAGAATATGAGATAAGTGCAGTCTTACTAAAAAATCTGTTCATCGACTAAAAACATTAAGAATTAAAGACTAAACTTGAAGACACCATTAACAGAATCGGTAAATTCACGTGAACTTCACCAGATCACAGTAGATAGCTTCTTGAAGCTCCTTCTAACATACATTTACTACCATGAAAAAAAAACCAAAATAAAGTAAATATGGGTCTTTGGAGTCGAATTTTCGTATGAACTAAATACTAACCAATAACTATTTTAATTTACACCTTTTCTGAAAATAACTGAATAATGATTCAGTAAAATCGGGCAGAGCTATCTAGATATTTTATCTGATTATCAAAGTAGATTTTAATTACTGGAAACATAAATTTAAATAAAGTTCAACCAGAGGATTCCACTTACTAAAGTTTCAGTAGATACGCCAATAAATAATTTGAGCCATCGAGATTTAATTAATCAAGTTGCTTCAGAGTTTAGATAAGGCATATTTAAAGATATTACCAAGCACACTTCTCATGAAACAAAGATGTAAACAATAACGGTTTTATTTTTAAAATATATGGCGGAAATTCATTTATTTTCGATGAAAATAAAAAATATATAACATGCCATAAACAGAGTCCCTAAAGATAAATTTACTTGGTAACAGGAAATTTGAAGCATTGATTTTTTTTATATAAGAAATGTTTCATATAATTTTATGACGGTTATTCTAAAAAATTAAAAATTGAATCTTTGAAGAAAATTAATGACGAAGAATTTTTGTTACAAGAATATATTGCTTTAGATAAGCTCATTTACGAAACCCTTATTTCATATTACAGTGTGCGCGACAATATAGTGTAAAAAACCAATAAGCAGATTCCCCAAAATCATGTATAAATTAAGCGCCATCCAATAAGAGTGTCAGAACTTTAAAATGAGGCCGAAATTAATGTGGTTCAAATGTCCTCTTCGGCTTCGTTTGGTCGAAAATATTCCGGAGACTCAATTTTCGATTACTTTTTCACACATATCGCGTGGTTCTCTATGAACCAGAGATTTAACGTAACCTCACAAGAAGGAATCCAAAAAATTACATGATGTAACGAAATAACGCGTCAAGGAAACTTTTCTTGCAATAAATCGATTATCTGGCGAGATGTGTGCTAAGTCGCACCATCTTGTTAAAAGAAAACATTGTTTATATTCATATTTATCATTTTAGGACAGACACGATTTTCATCATCGTATTTAAGAAAATATTTTCTATAAAATGACTATGACTTCTTCAGTCCAAAAACGGCACCAGTGACTTTCTGAGAATGAAGAGGATTTTCATCGGCCGACATCATGCAATTATGATTGTTCACAAATCCATTAAATCAGAAGTGAGCTTCGTTGGAAAAGAATATTTTCGGTCGGTCCATAATGCATTCTACCAGTCGTAACCTAGAGGGACATTTGAACGACATTATTTTCAAAACATAACATAAACATTTATTCTTCAAGATAAAATAAATGATTTGTTCTTCAAGATAAAATAAAAATTATCGATTTATTATTTATAGTTATTATTGTGCCTAATTTTCAAATTCTTACACTCTTATGTAATCTAATAAGAGTTGAATGAATATCCTTGAATATCCCGCCATCAATAATACCAACGACATAACTTTCATTCCTTATTTATCTGGTAAAAAAAGAAACATGAGGAATAGTTTTTCGTATCCGCATTTATTCACGGATGCATTTGCCAGAAAATCCTTGATTAATAAAATAAGAACTGGATGACAGGCATTGAGGAAATTCAAGTTAATTATAAAAATGATAAAGTGGGGAACAATCTGCGCTCCGAAAAAAAAACTTTCAACTGGGTTTATTTTCTTATTATCATTATAATCATGGCCTTATTGGACTTGCCCATAATTTTTCAAATATACAAGAGATATTGCAGTAATAGATTAGATTGTAAAAAGAAAACTCTAAAAAAATGTTGCCTTTCATTTCATTCATAACAATATTTCTTATATAGAAATAATGTCAAAGTAGCTTCTAAAACTAAACAATAATTTAAGAAAGTTAATCAAAAATTGCAAAGCAAAAATAAACGAAAAAGATAAAGCTGGGATATATTAGCTAGAGTGCGGATCATGTTCAAAAACATACATAGGACAAACACGTAAATCATTTAAGAGAAGGAGAAAAGAGCATGAAATAAGTTGTCTTAGTCAGAAATGTAGTTCTAATCATGCGCCACATTTGTTCAATGAAAATCATTGTTTCAATAGTGATTTTGAAATATTGCATTTTCAAATCAAATGCCAAAAAGTGAACTATCTTGAAACTTTAGTTAGAAGATACAAAAAGTATCCTCAATGACCAACTAAACCTGAATAATTCGCCTTTATTGAATTTGTACGGGCAATAAATAGTCTCTCGGTGGATTTCCGAGAAATATTTTTATTGGTGGATTTCCGAAATATATGTGGAAGTTTTATATCCATACCTACTTTAACAATAAAAATATTTATTTGTCAACATTATCCCGGCGAAGAGTATATATATTATATATATATATATATATATATATATATATATATATATATATATATATATATATATATATATATATATATATATATATATACATTTATACTTGTACATAAGTATAGTGTATATACACTTGGTATATAAAATATCCAACAGATAAGGCCACAAAATAAGGACCTTGCATGCGTTTAATAAGTGTTACATCATCTAGTAAATTTCGTAGTCATTTCAATACTGAATATTTGCTGTATTAAATTGAACAAATTGGTCTTCAATGGAAAACATTTCAGCGATATCACATGTGAGCAAATATCAAACAGAAAAGATAACAAAACAAGGATCTTGCATGTGTTTAATCAGTGGTATATCATCTAGAAAATTTTCCAGACATTGCGCTACACAATATGTACTTTTCAAGATAAGGACATCCATATATTCACATTGATAACAGTTGAGAAACTTTCTATTTACTGAAATACTACAACCCACTGACAACAGACTATAGCTTTTCAAAATATTATTATATTAAATACTAGTTAGTTTCCTAATCTCTATTGAAAATTCACAAAACTATTTTGACAACATATAAGTTTTTGTTCATTATTGAAACAGGTAAAAAGCTGATTAATAATGTGGTATAGTATTTCGAATTCGAGTTTGTTTGTTCAGGGAACTATTTCCCTGAAGAAACGGTTGAAAAAACTTTGATATGTTGATGATGTAGTCTCGTTAAGAGTCTATACATTTTATTTCTGTTTTTTAAATTAGACTCGAGGAAATTCACCACTATACACAAAATCACTTTATTTAACTTCTCGACGCGCGTTTCGCTAAACACGTAGCATCATCAGGAGATGATTCAATCTGAGATTAAATTATTTAAGATTCAATCATCTTCAGTCTAAGATTGAATCATCTCCTGGATGTTACGGTTAATAATGCCGATTTTGTTGAAAGATGGCGTTACTCATATATTTGTTGGTATAGATTAGTGACGTCTATGGCGTTTTGGAGCGTAAACATACACCATCAACGGCCAGTTCATTATTAATTGATCATTGTGCAAAAAACATAGTTTTACAAAGCTTAAAATATATCGAATTATGTACCAGAAAAAGACGTTTTGCGGAGACGTGAAATAACATTGAAAAACGAAAACAATTTGTGAAATTTTGTTTGCCAAACAGAAAAGAAAAGGTTCTTTGCATTGAGTTGTGACAGGTGATGAAAAGTGGATCTATTTTGACAACCCAAAGCGTAAAATGTCTGGGGTAGACCCAGGCCAGCCTTGCAACATCACCTTAGTGCGCAATATACACGAAAAGAATGATTTGCTGTGTATTTTGTGGGATAGTAGGGGAGCTGTATATTACAAACTGCTGAAACCTGGTGAAACGATTACTAGCAATCAATACCGACAATAATTGATAAAATTGAATTGAGTATTGAAGGAAAAACGACCCGAATAAGCCCAAAGACAGGATAAAGTCATTTTTCAACATGACAATGCTCGGCCGCATGTTGCAAAATGTGTAAAAAACTATTTGGAAAATCCGTCGTATTCACCGGACTTAGCCCCTTTGGACTACCTCCTATTGCAATCGATGCAGCACGGGCTTTCAGAACAACACTTGATGAATGGTTCGCCTGAAAAAACTAAAGTTTTTTTGGCGCGGAATCCATTCGTTGACTGAAAAATGGGAAAAAGTAATAGCTAAAAATGGCCAATACTTTCGATTATGAAAGTAATTTATTTTGTTATGGAAATAAACGCTCAGATAAGCAAACACATATTAAATAATGTAATTTCTGTTTAGTGGTAAATCTCTTGTTCGTATTTCACTGAAGGTTAATTATTCTTTTATTTATTAAAAGAATTATTTTTTAGTCTATTAACACCCAGCAACAACTCACACTTCACAGTCCCAAACATTTTAAAAAATCATCTGCAATGATTGCAAATTATTTTTAGTATACACAATATAAAACTTTTTAAGAACTTGAACGACGTTTTTTTCAGAAATAATAGAGCAAAATATAACGACAATGTTCGTTATGATTTTCGTTTTTGAAATCGATATCAAGGAAAAAGTTGTTTACAAAAGGTTTTTTTTTTTCGATAATAAGCTCACAGTAGAATTGTTGAATATTAAATGGTCGGATGTAATTTTATTATTTTACATGATGTCATGTAACTTTCTTACAACTGATACCAGCATAGAAGGGAAAAAGTTTAGTATATTATAGTAGCTCGTAAAAAGAGCTTTTTTTCATGTTTGTTTCTAAATGTTTACCATGAGGAAACTGAACATAATATCGGGAGGACTGACAATATTCGACCATAAGTTGCAAGACCTGTGAAAGAAAAAAACGAAATTCACTAAATTTAGGGCTATCAGACTATTTTCCAATCAATGCAACACGTTCGTATTAACACATTTTTCTAATTGCGTACAAAAAAGTTCAGAAGTCAGTCCATGAATTGATTGCGTCTAATGATTGGTCATTATTTCGCCAAGAAACCAACTTTTGCCAGAAAGATGGGAAAAGTTATAGAAAGAACCTTTTATTTTCTTTCTAAAATCAATACATTTCCGATCGAAAAATGGTGGAAAATACATTTTTATTTTAAGCTGGTCAGCAAATTAGGATTTTTTAAAATTTAAATTGTGCTGGGTACGGTAATTGATGCTAAACATTACTGAGCATATGAAAAATGGTGATTAAGAAGTAAAAAGAAAGACGTGTCACTACAGAGGTGGCAATGAAACTTATTCAAGCAAGTTAACGCTGGCGAAGAAAAATTGATAGTCTAGACGGTATATCTGGATTGACATGACTTCCTTGACATCTGACAGAAGTTTCATATCATTTCGCTTGTTAACATAGAAATTAAAGCCTCTTTTGTAATTGTTAAATAAATTTGTCGGCAATTTTATGATATGAATAAATTTATGGAGCAAAGATTCTGCCTTTAAATGTTGTCTAAAAAACGAAATTTCTTGTACTGACGCATTGAAAATGTTAAGAAAGTGTTCAGGGTATCATGAAGATATGTCAAAAAAATGTTTGCAAGTGGTACAGGGACTTTAGTGAGAGAAGCAGTTGAAGATGAATCTTATTTACGAAGACTTTCCACGTCAACCAATGAAGTAAATATTACCATGACCAAAGATATTGTACTAAGTAATCGTCGATCTATTCAAAAAAAAAATGATTTGTGGCAAAACAATTTTTGGAATCTTCAACACAAGTATCATATTCACCAGATATGGCACCGTGTGACTTTTTTCTATCCCCTCGATTGAAGAAACCACTTCGTAGATGCCATTTTGAATCCATGGAAACCGTTAAAAAGAGTTCCCTGATCGCTTTGAAGGAAATACCAGAAATACTATTTTGAAGACTGGAAAAAGCATTGGAATAAGCGAGAGGAGATTTCTTTGAAGGATACAAAATACATTTGTATAAATACTCTATGATACTTGTGATGGATATTTAATTTAGACATTCCGTTGATGCTGGTATTTACACATTATTTCAGTTCTTTTTCAATTTTCAATCAATCCGTTTAAAAATGCCTAGAAATATGATATTTAATTTTAATACGTGAACAGTAATATACAACAGTGAACAGTATAACAAGGCCTTTAATCAAAGTGATATCGCAGAAATTGTGGGTGTTTCCCAAAGTGCTGTATCGAAAATTCATAAAAAATTCCAAGAGACAAATGACGTAACGTAAAGGATCGCCTCAGGAATTGTAGAACACAACAGGTGCACAAGATATCAATGATAGCTTGAAGAAATCGTCTTGAATCTACAAATAGTATATCAAGAGAGCTTGTTAAGCTTGAAGGGGTAAATGTACACGTACTGAAGAGACGAGTTACTGGTGTTTATCGAATGTGCAGTACATAATTTTCTTAAAGAGGAGGGTATAATCAAGTTAGGGTAGTCAGCAAACTCCTCTGACATGAATGTCATTGAGAACTGCGAGAACTACAAGATGCTGCTCGTGATGAATGGGACAGAATTCCACAAGCTACAGTACTGTAAAACAAGTACAGACCCATGGAGGACTTACAGGAACTCCAAAATAATAAATCAATCATCTTTTGTCATTTGGTGTTGAGTTTTATTTGGTACCAGTAAGAGTTATGATAAAATGATGATTACGTAGGCGAGTAAAAGAAAAACTTAATTTCAATAAAAAAGTGAAATGTTTGAATATTCCAAACTTTTGGACTTATGTGTATATAGTTTACCATAGTAATATTTTTAAATACATAAATAAATGATTTAAAAAACAAATAGAACTGAACTTTGTATTTTTCGGTGACAAGTTTTTTTTTGTCGAAAATAATTGAAATAAATTTAATTTTAAGTAACGGCAAAGAGCGATTAAAATCACTTTTTTAAAGATTTATTTCAGAAAATATTGAATAGGGAAAACAGGAGTATCAAAAATGTTTTCTTCTTTTTGAAAGATTCACAAATATGCCTAGTCATAACAGTCATAAATAATACAAACTATCAAGCTGAACGTGTTGAAAGATTGATGAAAGCATTATTATAAATCACTTTTTTTTAATATTGCAACTTATATTTTTAAGAGGCAATCAAGTTTAGCATCCGTTTTTTACTAAAAAAGCACTAATCGAAAAATGTTTTTAGTTTCGTTACAAATCAATTTGTTATCAGACCTTTCATTTTTTTTTTGAAATTTTTAAACAGCCAGGATTGATTTAAAGCAGCCTAAAAAAACGATTCGACTAAATGTTACATTGTTTCTTCCTTACATTTAAAATTAATTTTTTTAATGGTCTTTTTTCCGTTAAAGGTTTCCTTCGGAGAGAGAATAACGAACTCATTTTTTTTTCTGTGGTATCCTTTCTGCTTCCTTAATGACTTGTCCTTAAAGGAAAGAAATGTTTTAAATAATGGTATGTTTTTAACCTAATTATTATCGAGTTGCTTGAATAGAAGTATTTTAACAGTATTTTTTTAATAAGAATAATATTATATTACGTCCACAACTTAATTCTCGCCCTTTTTTGGCTACTTCTGGATTTTTTTTATGAAAAAAAGTAATACAAACTTATTACTTGAAGTAATCTACCTCACTTTCACCACATTTCAGGAAACTATAGAATCCCATATTGTCAAAAATTGGTGGTTTTAATGCGATAAAGTCACTGACTCTGAAGCAATTTCTCCTGACCTATGACACCTAGAAGGCTGAAATTTGGTTTGTGGGGATACTTTTAGAGTACTTCAAGATTCTCAAGTTCTCTCTCGGGACCGGTTTCTAGCCTTTCAGCCGTCCTCAGTCGAGCTCCAGATGTGATCACTTATATTATTGAATTTTCTCTGTAAAGGACTTGAATTTTTTGAAAGAATGACATTTTGTATTTTTAAAGAGTAGTTTCAAATTTTGTTTCACCAGTAGTTATTTATAATCCTAGAAACGTTTTGATGGCCTAATAAAACAACAATTTCAGATAAGTTTTAACTGTATTTGGTATGTATGCTACTGTAACATTATGTAAACGTATTTATTATTCCATATTGGATATTACCGAACGCATATTTTTGAATATCAACTCGCCTATCTATTATCTATATACTTGGTTATACAATACATATATACCGTAATAATTATCTCTATTGTTGCTAATCTGCATAATTGACCTACCAAATTCAATACGTAGCATATACAATTACCAAACTAATAGTAAAATGCATTAATATACGTGCAAGTAAATTAGAAATGATTTATATATGGAGCCCTTTTCAAAATATCAGTTAAAATTTTCAAGTTTTCGAAGAGAATTAAACAACGGTACGAGACATATGTCAGAAACCAACCACAAAAATAGTTTCCACTAATTAATATTGCTCGAAACTGAAACTTAATTCAATGGTAACAAAACCATCCCCGAATCTCTTCCAAGGTTATTTAAGGGTTTTCGTTGATACATCCCGTCAAGAACGATACCAAAACTAATTAGAATGTCTACGATTTAGAAACGTACTAATGACTATTTAATGCTTAATGATATTAGGCTGGGAAAGATCCTTAAGCCTTGTCCACAATTATTACAGTGATCCATTTTTTTGTCAGGTATTTTCAAGCTAATTTTTGAAGATATTTTAGGTCATTGCATTGTTTGCGATTGCGTATTACATATTATTAGACAATTGTATATAAGTAATGTAATCTAATACAAGGTAATCCTCTCTCAGTGCAGTAAGCTTATTCCAATTTTTTCCCATTCTCCGAAAAAGTTTTTATTCTCGCCTTCCGGTATTTCGTTGAAAGCGGCCTGCCAACTCTCTTGTATGGCTTCTGTGGACTGAAAAACACCATCTACGAAGTGGTTTCTTCAATTGAGAGAACAGGAAAAAGTCACATGGTGCAATATCGGGCGAATATGATGCTTGTGGAACGATATTTGTGTGATGTTTAGCAAAAAAAATACGAACAATTAATTATTGCTCTATACGATGGTACTTTATCGTGATGCAAAAACCATGAATTATTTTACCACAAGTCTGGATGGTTTTGATTTCAGTGGATTCATTAAAATGACACAATATACTTAGACAATAATTTTTGTAATGTTGTTTTATAGAAGGTCTTCTCTGATAAAAGTCGTTATGTTATCTATATTTTTTTTTTGACATAGCTTCATCACCGAACCAATTCCTTAACATTTTTTATGTATCAGAACAAGACATTTCATTTTTTTAAACAAACATTAATGCAAATTCCTTGCAGGATAAACTTATGCATTTACATAAATCGTCGACAAACTGGTATCAGATATCAAGGATAGTCATAATAACTGATTATTGTTGAAAGTTACAATGCCAAACTATGAAAGCTGTTAAAAAGATATGCGAAATGAACGATGAAGGAGAAGTTTCAATTCGTGGTTTCCGAGAAAGAGGACATGTTCAAAATATTAAATGAATTCAACTTCGAATATCATCTAGGTTTGATGCTCTTCATGTAAGCGTTATAGTTTGAGCTAATCAAACATGTCGACACAAACGCCCATTGTGATTAAATTTACTGAATATATGCGGAGCTACCGCCCAAAGTATTCAATTTTACTAAACAGAAATTAAGTACCACACTATATAGTGTCAGATTAACAATAACAACATCCAATAATTCCTCTATAACGAACATAAAATCCAGACCAGGCTACATCTGAATTTCGCCTTTTTCTTTCATCATCAAATTTCTTATGTAGACGGAGAGATTCAGTAATCTGATGTAAAATTTACTTTACTTTTACTTTATTAAGTTTTAATTTAAAAAAAAAACAGGAAATTTTATATTTTATTTTTATTATTCACAATCTCTTTGTTTCTTATATCATATATTTATGCCATGCCATGCCATATATATGTATATATAAATGAAGTTTTTTGAGTTCTTTGGACTGCGCAAACTAAACATTCCTCGTTTTCTTCTGACTGATTATTGGCAATGGAAAAATATTACTTACTGTTATTGTGGGTTTCTAGGCACGTTAGAACCGTTGTTGATGCTAATTTATATAATAAATTGGGGGAAAGTCTCAAATCATGGTTAACCCTCGTTTGAAACTATACAAACTACATAAATTCAATATATTGGCAACAGATGTTGCAAGACTCTATAATACAATGGAAAGTTGGTGTTAAAGGTTTTCTATATCTGTCTTTGTGACATAACACTTGTTATTATAAATAAATATACAGCACAAACCTTAAAAAAAAATTAGATTAAAAAAAGTGAAATTTTACTAATTAATAGTAACAATCAAGATTATACTTTTTATATGGTGAACAAGTGATTATTCATTATTTAGTTGCACAACATTAAAAAAAAATATTTTAATGAAAACAAAGGGATTTAATGGTTTTTCAAACTGTTGTTCTTTTGAACCAATACGCTCTTGCTTATTTGCCAAACAAAATATTAGTATTTATTCAGTTAATCTCAAATATATAAATATGATTCTCTATTTTCTGTTCCAGGTGAGTCATCATTTAGAAAAAACCCATATTTTGATATCAACAACAGAAGAATTAATTTAAAGAAATTTCTAAATTATGGAAGGCGAAGTAAGTTGCTACAGTAATCAAGTATAAATAGTAATAAAACTAATATATATATATATATATATATATATATATATATATATATATATATATATATATATATATATATATATATATATATATATATATATATCTATATATATATATATATCTATACATATATATATATATATATATATATATATATATATATATATATATATATATATATATATATATATATATATATATATATATATATATATATATATATATATATAATATATCTATCTCGTCTTGTATATATATATTATATATATATATATATATATATATATATATATATATATATATATATATATATATATATATATATATATAATTATTATTAATGTATGGGCCATTGGTGGGCCACACAAAGTACAGCTACATTTTTCTCAGCCTCTATCCTGAATTTTTTGTGTAATATTTGCTGATCTTACGTCCTCTTTAATTGCAGCAACCCATTTAATTATTTCTAATTTAGCTCTATTCCTATTTTCATAAAATTCGACTATTTGTCTAGTTAGCCTACTCGGATTCATTCGTTTTATGTGTCCGTAGAACTTAAGTCTTCTTTATCTCATATCGCTATGTATGTCAGTGTATTGTTTGATTTCTTCTTTTTCTCGAAGTCGGTATGGTGTGCTATTTATTTGTTTTATTTATTATTTTTATTGTGCTATGTATTTGTTAATCATAAGGTTTTTCTTATGATTTTTCTTTTCTTCTTTTCAATCTCCTCGATGCCTCTCTTTCTATTCAAAATGAACCTTTCTGCCCCATATAGACATTCTAGCTTAATGACTATGTTGTAATGTCTCAGTTTTGTGTTTTCAGATATGTATTTTTTGTTGTAAATATTTTGTGTAAGTCTCAATGCAGTTTCCATTTTTTGACATCTACCCTTATTGCCCGCTTTTTCCAACCCGTTTTCCATGATTATTTCACCCAAATATTTGAATTGGGAGACTCGTCTGATGTTACCATATTTTGTTTTTAGAAATGGTGTTCTTAGTCTGTTGCAGGTCATGTATTGTGTCTTTTCAAAGGAAATTTGGAGTACTACGTTTTCTGCTGTTTCTTTTAAGATTTCGATCTGTTTTTGTGCCGTCAATATATCTTGAGCCAAAATTGCTAGATCATCAGTAAACGCCAATCTATTTTGCTGTTGGTTCTCCCCAGTTTAATGGGCTGATCAATATTCAGGGCCGATTTTTTTACACGCGGTCTATAGAATCATATGCTTTTTTGAATCTTCTTGTAGAGTTTTGGTTATTTCCTTGATTGCACTTGTTCCAGCGATTTCAAAAGATCAGCAGTCCATCAGTGATATCAGTGATCAGTGATCAGTGATACCATCTTCACCAGAAGCTTTGTTATTTTTAAATCGCTTGATTTGCCTAATTATTTCATCTTTATTCGGTGGTAATGAATCTGGGTTTGTTTGTTTAAGGTTTAGTGTTGGTAATCTGTTAACGGGCTCAGGACAGTTTAGTAGTTGTTCAAAATATTTCGCAAGTTCTTTGCAATTGTCTTGGTTATTTAGAGCTAATTGTCCGTTTTCCTTTTGGAAGCAGAGACTTTGGGGTTGATAGCCTGTTAATTTAGTTTTAAATGTTTTGTATAAATTTCGGGTGTTATTTTTTGGAAATCTTGTTATTTATTCATTGAGTTGATGGTTTTCATATTTTTTTTTTAGTTTGTCTAATTAGCTTTGATGTTTCTTTTCTTACTTCCAAACAGATGATATAGTTTATTGCTGTTTTTTGACTGTTCCACTCTTTTAATACTTTACTTCGGCTTAATACTGCTTGCTCGTATGCTTCATTCATATATATATATATATATATATATATATATATATATATATATATATATATATATATATATATATATATGGACCGTGACACATCGCGACAGCTACAAGTGGTATAAAACGGTGGGAATTTTAAATTGAATTTTGTCCGGATTTTGGCTCCGCCCCCTCTATATAACCAACCAGGTCTCAAGGACTTAAAGAAATACTGAAGAGAGTGAAATGCTGATTGATGGTTTAAAGGAGATTTAAAACTTTTTTTCATTCTCCGTAGTAATTCGGTCATCTATTAGAATGCACACATGTGTTAAGACGACAAAATTGAATAGACTACAGTATTTTCAAGCAGACTAAACTATGTATAATAGATAATAGATGATAATAGATATTTTCCATTGGTACGTACGGGTCTGAAATATGCACACTGCCACCGCTTGCCATAGACCAATTAAAGCATTTGAAGCGACATGTTACAAGCGCATGCCGCCAATTCCTTAGGTAGCAGTAGCACATCGACCCACTATCTGAATTCTAAAAAACCTAAACATAGAGGTGCACACTTTTTTGTGCACAACGACTTTTCCGGATAATTCAATGATGTACACTTAACTTCTTGGGCCACTTCATTACCAAATGGCTACATTAATCAACTTAAGATTCCCAGCACACTACCAGTTGCAGAAATTATGAAAACGACCAAAAATAAGAGATCAGTAACGAATAATGACTCTTTCAAGAACGTGGCTCCCATGTTGTAAACATTATTTTTCTCAATTATCAAGACTCCATTAGCCAAAATATCAAGACCAGTACAAAATATCCTTGTTGAAAGACCCTATAAAACAATCTCATGTTTTTTTTTGCTGTAATTCCTAATATCATTTTCAGTTAGTTATAACGTCAATCAAATTTCTCTATTGATGGGTTTTAACTGATTTGTTTCATTATACTACACATAGCATAGCATACAAAATCAATTAGAATTTATCGGTAAAAACCTTTAATTAAATATGGCTTTTAATTCGCGACTAATGGTGATTTTGTTACAATTTATTCGATTAGGCTTCATTAAAAATAACAGTCATTGACCGACGAGATCGCTTTAATAAATCCAAAGATATAATACTGTGTGAAATAAATAAATTGATGAATGATATTTGATTTAGTAATGGAGAGCTTTAAAATAACGGCGATGTAATCATTTTGCTGATTCATGTCGTTGTAGAACGAGAATTTCTCGTCCAGAGGAGAACCACATTGAATAATAGCTGAAACTTACGCTGAATAAGTTTCATCAGAGATATTATGGGAATGGTATCTGAAAGGGTGACTTCCGTAAGAAATCAGAGAGCGATCTGGACAACCAAAAAAGTTTGAAACCGTTGAGTCAGCTCAAACTCGGAAAAAAGTATGAATAATCTAATGGGGAAAAATCATGCCGAATCATCTGAATGGGCGACAAAAAGAATATTCACGTTCTATTGCGTTGTTCTATAATTTTCTGGTCGCCTGATCTGTACTCTAATCTGACCATTTGCTCACCGCATGGACGTTACACCACCGCATAGAGAACCTATGCTAAAAATTAATTAATCAACTTTTCTCCTCCAGTACTTCCAAAAGATGGGTATAACAAAAGTATTTGCTTTTTTGTTTATAAATAAAGCTTGACGGTTTTTAATAGAAACATTAAAATGACTGAAATTGGTCGCGAAATTAGAGCAGTTTTAAAACGTTATTTAAAAAGAGGCTTCAAAGCGACTTGCGCTGCTCGTGAGATTGGCGAAGTAGAGAAGGAAGGCGTATCAAAAAATTCCTGGATGAAGACATGAGGCTTGGAGATAGGGGAAGATTAGGTCATCCCAGCCTCTCTATGCTGACGTTTATAGAGCAGCTGAGACTGCAGATCCTAGAACAAGCGCTAGGGAGTTTTCGGGAATTAGAAGTATACCACATTACTGTTAACCAGGATTTGCCAGGCACAGAAATGTTGCCAAAGAGTGAATAACTATAAACAGTGAGCAATTATGAACCTCAATACTTTTATTGCACACTAATCGATTCTTTCCTACTTCATATTTCATTTATACACATATCTTCAATTTATTTAACATGATTAATTTATATATTTCCTAACAAAAGAATGCGTTTTATGTTTGTTGTAAATCCTGGAAACATATCATGTGGCTAATTTTAGATACATTGCCTTGACAAATAAATTAAGACATGTCACCCTTCGATTATCACTTATTTTGGTCGTTACAGAATTCGCTGAACGGGGAAACCTTCAGCAATGAGGAGAGTCTTAAAAGACACGAATCGATTTTTCGTCGATAAGCCTCTAGACGTTTTACGAACGCGACATAATGAAATTGGCAAGAACATGGCAAAAGATCATAAATAACAATGGACAATATATAATTGATTAAAATTTAATCCTATTTTACAACGCTAAAATGTAAAATACCGAATCAAATTATTTGCCAACCCAATACGTCCGATTTTCTACAAAATACCAGAGTGTAATAAAAGTGTTTGCGTGTTTCCGATTTTCCGAGAGGTTAACAAAAATAAATATCCCTTCTTGAGTATTAATATGACTCCAATACGAAATATTCACTTGACGGTTGTTAATAAAGGCGTTAAAATGAGTGAAATCTGTCGCGATAGGAGGACAATTTTATGACAATGTTTAAAAAAAAACTCAGACGAAGATGACGATGGAAAACTCAAAAGCAGCAGTTTTCCAAATAAATGAAATCGGAAAACATTGAAGGAGTAAGAAAATGAGAGGCTCTTTCAACAACGCTTTTCAATATAACATTAGATGGAATAATCAAAAAAGTAGGCATAAAGGGAACTATAAGGAATAAATTCGCACAGATAATAGCAGACGCAGACGACCTCATAGCTAGAGATACAGAGAAAAGTCTACAAGAAATACTAACAAAAATAGAGAAGGAAGCCCAAATTAGAGGTTTACATATAAACAAGATCTGGGTGTAATAGTAAACAAAAACAACGACAGGGGTATGCAAATAGCTCATAGAATCCAAACAGGCACCAAATAATACTACAGATTCCAAAAATTATTAAAAGACAGAAAGATTGGATATGACACAAAGAGGAGAATCTATAAAGCAATCATAAAACACATTGTAATGAACGTAGCAGAAAAGAAGAGATGACTCTCACCACCAGGGAGGAAAAGAAACTAAGTCTTCAAGATAAAAATAATAAGGACAATCTATCGATCCAAGAAGGAAGGAGAGCGGTACCGACACCTAATGAATAGAGTTGCTCAACGAAGAAGATATAGAACGTTACATAAAAGCACAGATAATTATGGTATATATATATATATATATATATATATATATATATATATATATATATATATATATATATATATATATATATATATATATATATATATATATATATATATATATATATATATATATATATATATATAGCAGATAGTTTGACTTGCCAAAATTGTTTAGAAACAAAGTGTATAACCGTGTCTGTTGTAGTCGGTTTTCTGTAAATATCAAATTGTAATTTATTAGATATTTTCTTTATCTTTATGCCTAGGAAGTTAATTATATCATTGAGTCCAAACTCCATAGTGAATTGAATATTTTAGTTTATGGAATTCAAATGGACTAAAACGTGGGTAAATTCCTTTCCGTACCATTCCAAATGCAAAAAACATCGCCCACGTATCTGTGCCAGTGTGATATATTGTTAATTGATCAATTTTTAAAGTTAAAGATAACGTTCTCGAAATCAGCCATACAAATTTCAGATAACAAAGGTGAGATAGGTGAGCCCATTGGAAGACCGTGTTTTTGTCGATAGATCTCTTTGTTATATTGAAAATAATTTTGTTCTAGCCAACAAGGATTGCTGTTTTTAGTTCAATTTTTAATTTGTCTTCTATGTCTGCATTGTCTATATGTCTTTTTAAAATTGTAATTAAATCATTTACTCGTATAGAAGAGGCTTTTTACATCAAAAGAGACTAATTTTGCATTATTTGTTAATGTAATGTCTTTAGTTTTTTTGTATATATCGTAATGAATTTTTAATTGCATATCGTAACTGAAAATTGATTAATTTAGGTAGCGTATGACTTAATTCTTTACACAGCTTATAACTAGATGCATTAACATACAATACTACCGGTCTTTTCGGATAATTTTCTTTGTCCTAGAAAATCCTAGTCCTAGAATTCCATAGAATTTCGGGGCTGAAGGGTTCATACTTTTAATTTTATTAATTTTATTTGCTGTTATAAGTGGACAAACTTTCACTGTTTTTATATGACATCAAGATATGAGTCTTGAAGATAAGGAAAGATTTGGTCATTCACCTTCTCTCGATGCCAGCGTTTTAAGAGCAGCTTTGGCTGCAGGTCCTAATAGAGGCATTAGGAAACCTCAGAGGAAATCGGAGTATCCCACACTACCCTTAACTAATGGTGTCGAAGTTTTAACAGTGAAAAACGCAAATACTTTTGTTACATCCTTGTAATTTGGTTTTTTTGTCTTGGCATAAAAGAGATTTCTTATGAAGAGAAACAACTTTATCGAGTAATGTACGGACTATTTTGTTCAATAATATTTTGCGTTGTTTCTTAATATTGCAACATTTTATCTGACAAAGAATTTAGCAACGATAAAAATAAATAGAAGTTTGATGATGCGATGCCAGAATATATTAACAATTTGGTCCATTGTTGAAAGTACACATTAAAATTGATCGTTTCCTAGAAGCTTAAAACAAACAATTCCGTTATAATCCCAGCAAATTGATAACATGACCTGTACCGGCAGCTCGTTTACCTACGCCTAAATTAAAAAGTAAAATATGATGAAAATGTTCGTTTTAAAAAATGATAATTTTCATTTTGCCTATTTTAAAATAACATCAAATAAACCCAACACAACCAATCAACATAAAATGTTTACCAAATTACGATTCAAGCACAAACTACTAACTAACAATACCGTTTTAGTATTTCGAATATGTACACATACATAAAAACCCAACTAAATTTAATCAAGTTCTTTCCAAACAACCTAATATATAAAGGGTGTTACAATAAGAGCGCAAAAGTGAATTTTAAATAAAACATGATTTTCTGTAGCAAAGTATTGAAATATTCATTCATTTATAATATAGATATTTGGAAATTATGTATGGAACAACACAGCTAGTAAATGGCCGCCACTGCTGTGGTGGTACCCGCGTACTCTTTTGGATCAACCCGTATCAATCCACTGCAGGATGAAGGCCTTTTCAGCATGCTTCCAACTCTCGCGGTCCTGAGCTTTCCTTTACCATTCGGGTCCAATATACTTATCAGTATCATCAGTCCATCGTGGTTTCGGTCTTCTCCGTGGACGTTTGCGATCAAGCGGTATCCAGTCCAGGACCGCCCTGGTCCATCTTTCGTCCCATCGCCTCGCTACATGGCCTGCCTGCCCACTTCCATTTCAATTGTTTTATTCTTCCAATGATGTCATTCCCTTTCGTTTGTTCTCTGATCCATGTCCATCTTTCCATTCCCCTCTGTGCTACTCGAAGTTTTTGAATTGACTGTGATGTGAGTGTCCAGGTCTCACTTCCGTAAGTCATAGCAGGCAAGACACGTTGATCAAAGATTTTTCTTTTCAGACAAAGTGGTGGTTTGCTCTTAAACATTATGTTGAGCCTGCCAAATGCCTGACAGTCACATTTAACGCGTCGTTCCACCTCCCGGACGGTGTCCCCTTCCATTGAAACCCTTTGCCCAAGATATATATAGTGATCCACAACTTCCAAATCCGTTCCTAAAATAGAAATCCTTTTGTCCTCAGCAAATTTATTGGACATGACCTGACTCTTCTTCTGGTTTATTTTCAAGCCAAATGCTTTCCCAGCCCTTTGCAATTCTTGTACGTGTCTTTGCAGTTCATCTGGGTCTTGTGAAAGAAGAACGCTATCTGCGAATTTAAGATGATTTAAGTACGCACCATTAATCCTTATTCCATCTTGTTCCCAATCCAGCTTACGGAACACTTCTTCCAGGCAGGCTGAGAAAAGAAGAGGCGATATTGCGTCCCCCTGCCGTACGTCCCGCTTTACATTTATTCCCATCTCAAGATCGTCAAGGTGGACTGTCGCTGTCGCTTCATCATATATCGTTCCTAGTAGGTTTACATAGGCTTTCTCTACACCTTGATTAAGCAATGCATCCATTATGGCCCGCTTTGAGATTGAATCAAATGCTTTTTCATAATCGATAAATGCCAAGTACAATGGCATAGTGTATTCGTTGTGTTTTTCTATGACCTGCTGTAGAACCTGGATATGATCCAATGTACTGAATCCACTTCTGAATCAGAAGTGGATATATATATATATATATATATATATATATATATATATATATATATATATATATATATATATATATATATATATATATATATATATATAAGAGTCCTGAGAGACAGAAAGTCCTGCGCATGGATCAGGGAACAAACAAAAGTCTGTGACATCATTGGAAGAGTAAAACAGTTGAAATGGAGATGGGCAGCAGATGGGCCATATAGCGAGGCGATGGGACGACAGATGGACCAAGGCAATCCTGGAGTGGATACCGCTTGATCGCAAACGTCCGCGAAGAAGACCGAAAGCACGATGGACTGATGACATCGTTAAGTATATTGGACCCGAGTGGCAGAGGAAAGCCCAGGACCGTGAAGGTTGGAAGCATGCTGAAGAGGCCTTCATCCTGCAGTGGATCGATACGGGCTGATGATGATGATGATGATGATGATGATGATGATATATATATATATATATATATATATATATATATATATATATATATATATATATATATATATATATATATATATATATACTAGTTCAAGAAGCTACAAACGGTTTAATTTCTTAGGCTTTAACCTTTTTAATCATTATCTTTTTTTAATTACTTGAGTCTTTTGTTTGCAGTTATAACAAAAGTTATAACTGTCACTACAAATATACGCGTACTTCTACAAATATTTATATCATTTGTAGTTTCTGGGTTAGGGTCGTTCTTTCCGACAACTTCGTTATTTTCGATTTTATCCGATATTTATTTACATGAATAGAGTAAAAAAATCTTGTGACTACAATAAACTACAAACAATTTAGCATTAATTTCATTTCTATTTTTCGTATTATTATCAATATTTACTGCCTTGAACATTATCTATTGTTTTTCCTAATTACCCTCATAATTACTGGCACTACAAAAAAATTAACTATACTACCATTATTAGCATCGTTTATAGGAAAAAATAAGCAAAAAGAAACGAGTATTCTTTAATGCGGGTTCCAGCAAGATGGAGCTGAGAAAAAAAAACATTTTCGACATATTATGTATTTTTATTCCCGAAATGACAAGAATGCTTCGCAGACACAAAAGAAGTTATATGCTGGGTACGGTGGCGCCACTCTCAAACAGAAATATTTTGGACGTTCGATAATAAAGACATACGTCCAACATTCCATTAATGGTGTGAACAGGTGCGACTTTGAGACTTTTTATACAAAACGGTTTGGCATTGCACCGTGGTCGTGCCGTTTAGCATCCGCCTTAAAATGGACGGTGCCGATTAGTTCCGGGAAAACAGTGGCCTGCGTGACCAAAAGCAGCTTTTCAAACACGACGAATTTTAGTCATACGTCAGCTTACCTCATGATATTTTCTATTACATGTATCAATACGGCTCATAATATAGAGTTACTGATACATTTTCGGGCACGGTTAATACCCATAAAGCCATGGGCCCAAAGTTCCGTTTATACGGACGGTATCAATTAAAAAAAAGCCTATTACGTCTATTACGTTTTTTGTTCCTGATTTATTGAAAAACTCTTTTTTTAACGCGATTTCAATGACTTGAAGATATGTACTATACTCAAACAACAGCAATAAATTGTTTATGAAAACAAGATATGGTACGGTACGATAAATTATCATACGTCCAAAACCATTGTATGTGAAAGCGGCAGGAGGGTTCTGTTGACAATGCTACATGCCGTAAGTGGTTCAGAAAGTTTCCTAAAAACAATGTTAATCTTAGCGATGCACCTAATTGATCGGCATAAAACAACTAAAGAGTTGTGAGAATTCTTAAAATTAAGCTGTAAAGAGTGTTAAGACAATTGCGTCAACTTGGAATCGCTAGCTAAGCCGATACATGGATGTCGCATGAATTCACGGAGAAAAATTTGATAGACGGAATTTCTGCATACTATTATATATTGAAACGCAAGAAAATCGCTCTATTTTTAAAAAGGATGGTTTTGGAGGTGATAAAAAATGGATTGTGTATGATAATGATACGCATAAGAGATCATAGTGTAAGCGAGCAGATATCCCTTCAACTTGGGCTAATCGTAAAAATTCGCCTTCAAACAGCGAAAACGCCAGTTTTCATCCGAAGAAAGTTATACTGTGCATTTGGTGGGACTGGAAGAGAATCTTTTATTATCAGCTGGTACCTGAAAACTAGACTATTAATTCGAAAAAATAATGATCGGAAGTGAAATTAAAGCATGAATTAGCCAGCAGAAAGGGCATTGCATTCCAGCGAGACCATACTAGACCACAAGTCTTTTACCACCCTACACAAACTTTTACAACTTGACTGGGATGTTTAACTACTATTTATTTAGATCGTTTACTTCATTAGAAAACTGAAAAAAATTCCTGAATCAATTCTTTATCTAGAAACCTCAAACCGTGTAAGAACGCGGGATTATGCAGCTAGCGAAGAGATGGAGAAAGTCCATCAAACAAAATGCCAGATACCATATTGATTCAATGTAATTTTTAGTAAATAAGATTTTCTCAAAAATACGGGACAAACTTTTGCATCAACCCAAATTTTTGAAACAAAGAATGAAAATCAAAATATATCTATATATATAAACATACAAAGTAAAGGACACCTATAATTTGTTTCGTTTCATGTGGGGTATATTTAGAACAGAGATATCAATCGTCGTGACGAAAATATCCCACGTAACATAGGGATTTCGAAAGGATACTTTAATTAGACAAAAAAAAAGGACGAACAAAAGCTTGAACGTTTTCCTAAAAGACTTTTATGATATTTGCATTGTAAGACAGTGAAGAGGTATATTATTTCTACTAGAACGCTCTGACATAAATAAAAGTTTCAAATTTAAGAGACGGTTGAAAATCTAGCGAGAAAAGTATAAAAAACTCCGTAGTTATTCTGGTAAAAGCAAATGAGTTGACGAAAGCGACAAAGATTTATTTCGTATTTGTATGAGGATCAAACTCTATTGCAACAGCGACTAATAAAAGATGAAACCAACATTATTTACAGCAGAACTAGCCTCCGGAGAATATTATCTCAAATAGGTTTTGGATATCGGACCTTTTGCGGATTGCGACGATAGTGGCGGATTGACTACTTAAAATCTGTAAACAAATACAGATAGAAAATCGTCCCATTATCTACCTTGATGAAACATGGTTCGATGCACATGAGACGGCAGCAAAAGGATGGGTAGATTCCCAGCGAACAGGGGAAAAAGAATTACAATTTTACATGCTGGTTCTGAGAATGGATAGGTTCCAAATTGTTTACGGTTGTCCTCCAAAAATACTAAATATTCATCTTTGGACTGTCATGACGACACCACAGCAGAACTTTTTGAAGATTGGTTCATAAATAGCCTTTTGCCCAATGTACCTAACGAAAGCGTAATTGTAATGGACAATGCTAGTTATCATAACCGCCAAAAAAATAAAGTTCCTAATGCAAATAACACTAAATTAGAAATTCGGAACTATATATATTAAAAAAAATTGGTTTGATAAACGTATCCATTTTAAAAGATCGCAGACAAAATTATTGATATAGAAATCCTCTCAGATATCAAAGCAAGTCATACCAACTTAAAAACACATTTTTTTAATAGCATTTTTAAAACAAAAGTCGCCTTACTTTTTGATCATAATTGTGTATACAAGAAAAAAAAAACTACCTGGAATAGGAAATTCTCCTTCACCCACCTTATAAATCTTACATCGTTCCTTCAGACTGCAATCTGTCCCATTTTCTTCAAAGATTTCTTAGTGAGAGATCAAAGAGTCCATTACTCTAGAAGTTCTGTTATTAGTTTCTGAAAATTAATTCGAACTTATATATAAAAATAATTTATAACAATATGAAACGACGTTTATTTATGCTGGAGCTTACAGTTATTCAAGGAAAACGTCTTAAATTGCTTTAAATCATCTAATCGATAATTTACAATTACCTAGTTTCATTTTCGAACAATAACGAAGAACCGAGCAAGAACATACGTAATAATTAAAATCAGAGCCGTAAATATACATTATCCATTGTATTTTTGAAGTTTTGCCCCTGATGAAAAAATAAAAGCGATGAACGCAAAAACAGAAAGCGAAACAGCAAGCGTCTGGATCCAGAAAGTTAATATTCAACGCTAAAAATTAGACTTAATGAAAAAATATATCTGACTAAAAATAAACAGAATTAAGCTCGGTCAGAAAGAGCTTAAACTGGAAAAGTTCGATACTTTTGTGCTAGCAAATTAACATTGTTATTTATGTATCGTTTATTTTTTTGTATAAATATTGAAACACCGTTTGAAATTTATTGGCTAAATTACCAATAGGTTTTTATTTCTATACTACTCTACAGTATATTCAGCGATCACTTTTTTTATATAACAAGTTGTGTATCGTACATTATACTCATGTTCAACTTTTGTTCATGAACGAAAATAATCACTATTTGCTATGAAATATTAATGTGTATAAAACAATATTATTTTTCAATATATCTCCTAAATGGTCAATAGGTTTGATGTATAAACTGAGGGAATGACACAGAGATGGCCAAAGTTTGACTAAACGTCCATGATATTTCCCAAAAAAATTACTTCGGCTCTATAGATCATGTGACATTTTACACGATATTTTGTGCATGAAAAAGCTTCTCGCTTGATGGACGCCGCGTTCATTAACAGTCAATCAAAAACGCATTCCAGTAACAGTAAATGAAACATGAGTCCATCATTACACATCAGAGACAAAGCAGCAGCCCAAACGGTGGATGTGGCAGATGAAAGTGAGGCAAAGAAAGCAAAAACGTTTTCTGATATTCTCGCAAAGGTTGCCTGGACCAGACCAAAGGCAGGACCATCAAAATCCAAAGGCGTTGTTTTTTTACGTTAATGATGCAGCTAAACACACGTCTCGGCCAAGTGTGTCCACCACATTCACTTGATTTTACTCCCAAGGATTACTTTCTCTTTCCGAACCTAAAGAAATAGCTCGCTGGAAGAAGATTCACTTCAGATGATGAAGTTACTGCGTAACTGACAGATTTTCTTATATAACAGAGTTGGACAAATTGCATTTTACTGAGAATATTGAAATACTTGAAACGTCGAACATTTAACGTTCGTGAATAAGGAAAGTAGATCCGATATATTAAATTTCACCAAAATAATGCCCCGGTTCACAAGAATTGCGTCTCAATTCGTGCCATCCACAAAGCTAGTTTAGAAATTTTTGAATAGCCTGTAGCTCTTTAATAAGATTACTTACTAATCCCTAAGCTCTGAAGGAACACTTACGAAAGCACATACAACAAACACAACTCCTGTAACTCACGTGACTAGTGATTTATTCAAACTTACATTTAATTTAGTTACTAAACTTCCCCTAGATCCGTCGTCGACATACTATAGAATATACTGCATACTCTAAGCAACAAAAAAAAATTAAAATCACCTTTTAAACGTTTATAATTATTTAAATGAAATAATTTTCGTTGTTTGTATTTTATGAACAATATTTTCCATATAAAATCTACTTCTATCTTCTTTTTTTCCTTCCATGGCATCTGCTCCGATGAAGATATTTTTTTTTTATTTTAGTCTCAAAATAATATACGACTAATCAAATGTTAAGTTTAATTTCATTATTAGTGCTGAACCGTGTACATAATTCAAAGAAAAGGATTATTTATAAAAAGTGCTTATCGTTTTGGTTCTCCACATTATATAATTCTAGGTCACATGGGTTTCGGGATTAAAACAAGGCTCTGTATAACACTTATGTACTTTGTTAGTAAAACTACCAAAAGCATAAAAAAATCTGATTTAGAACTAGCATTATAAGGGTAATATTTAAAACTAGCATTATAAATAATATTTTATTGATATGTGACAATCTGAAACATTTCCATGAAAAATATATTCAATTTTCTGTTGATTTAACAAAATGGAAGTATTTATTTTTATTGGATAAAAAAAACCAAACGACCTCTATAATTTTTTGGCCGCAAGTTATTTTACAAACTAGTTCATAGCCTTTGAAATTTTATGAACCAGAAAATGTAATTTTCTTCAGCTATTTTCCATTGGGAAATATGGTACATCTCTTCTTTATTTTTTTGTACCTTATTTTTACATCGTGAAAAATTGAACGTCACATAGACTACTCAAGGCAAAAATCAACTTTCCCTTAGTTTACATCATCATTACTTATATATGGTGACAGTATTTTTTAGATATCTTTTATTTATCGATGTAAAATAACGATAACATAAGAATAAAAAAACACATCAAACTTTTTATGGGCGTTATTTGAAATAACAGTTTGAATTTCAATTTTTTCACTTCTTTTACAACATAAAGCAACTTTGGCATACATTCTTTTTGTGTTCGGGCACAAACTGTAGATTGAGGGAAAAAAAATTCGAAATCAAACACCAATAAGTAAACTGAAATGATTTTGCTACACAAACAGCGCTGTTTCCCTTACCGAAAATCCAAAAATTTACTTAACGCTTTCGGATACTTTCCATTCAGTCAGTTTCATCAACCCTTTGAATTTGTTATTTGTTAAATTTGGAGCATTAAAAAGTTCCGTTTGCTACTGACAGAAACATAACATGAAAAATTACAAATTAAAAGGCAATGAGCCCTTTTAATAGAAAAAAAAAATGTTAATATATCTGTAAAATTAAATGTATCTTTTCAACATGATTATTATTTAAATACAAATATCAAGCAAATGTTCAAAGAGCTTTTGAATTACCGCTTGTTAAATAATGGGTATTCCTTTGTAATTATATTTAATTTATTTAATTTATTTAATAATATTTATTTATTTTATTAATAAAAACGTCTGGGGATCATGTAGGCCCGGAGCTGTTTAGAAAAACTCTGTTTCATTAACAATATGTACATGTTTTTTTTAATTATTTTCATTTGAATTTTATCTGTTCTTCCTCATTTTCCTCTATTTAGCGCTTTCTCTTTCCAAACATATTCTAAATGTTCCATTACTTTTCCGTGCTACCTCTTTCTGGATCTCTCCTTCCTTCTTCCACCCAAAGGGCCTCTGTAAAGGACTAATTTTGGCATCCGCTCTCGTTCTGATGTTATTTTGAAATCTATTTGTTGTTCTTGGTAACTTTTCAACCTTTTCACCATATCTTCAGTTGGTTTCTTTTCTTTTATAACCATGCCTCACTGGCATATGTAACTAACTTCTTATAAATTCTCAACTTTGTCTACGCAAACACATATACTATAGTTTGGATATCATTTTGCTATTCTGGTATTAAATTCCAATACTCTACATGTCTCATTTGTTTTTGAGGAACTGTTGACAGAGAGATTTCCCTGTCTGAACCCTCTATTGACTTGAAATTCTTCATACTTACATCACTTTCATACTATATAACTTGCTGTATTATTCAGTTTTTTTTATCATGGTTATTAACTTTATACAAGGTGTCTTATAAGAAAGTTTCTATTTCATTGGCTCACTGCGCAAACGCAACAACTGGGAGTGGCGTGGGGCGCGTGTTAATCGATAACCCCTCGTTTAAGAATTTAGTCAATATGGAGCGTGTCTCAGGAGCAGAACGTGCGTTGTGTTTGCGAGAATTTTACAGAAACAATTATTTGAGGCTTATTTTCATTTCAGCGGTCATGTAAATAAGCAGAACTGTCGTTACTGGACAACCAGAACCCGAAGCTCAAGCATCAAAAACCAAACATTCGCCTAAAGACTCTGTGTGGGCGGCAATGTCAGCGCGAGGAATAATCGACCTGTACTTTTTTGAAGACAGTCGAAATGTTGGACAATTTTTTTGGTACCTGAACTGTAAAACTTTGCTGGTTATAATCGAAGAAGATGGTTTCAGCAGGCCGTAGTAATGTCACATGGTTCCAACATGTATCTGCCACGAGTTCGTGAAATTTTCCCGAACAAATTGATCTCCAGGAAAGGTGACATAAATTGGCCTCTATATAGTCCTGATTTGAGCCCTAGCCCCTTTTCTTGTGGGGCTAGCTAAAATCGAAAGTTTACGTCAATAAACCGAGTTCTTTGGTGCAGTTAAAAGAAAATATCCGACACGAAATGGTAGCCATTCCAGAGATTATGTGCCGATTAAAAATAATTTCCTAAGATGTGTATTTCAATAGTGAATAAAGGTTTGTTTGATGGACGTTTCTTTTTTATTTATATCTCTATATCAAACAGAAACTTTTTTTTGAGACACCTGTTAGATATGTCTAAATAATTTAGAATCTGGAATGTCTTATTTTTTCAAACATGCCATTTTAAAATCTATAAGCAAGTCATGGAGGCCCTCAATCTGTTCCAATTCAATCTTCCATCAGTGTTTTATATTATTATTGGACAAAATTCTTCGTTTCTTGCAATCAAGTCTAAGTTAGTTTTCTAGTTAGTTCTCCCAGTAATCCTGTATCGAGATGGTTCCATATTATTTCATTGAACTCAGAACTCATTGGAAAAATGGTCTTCACGAAAAGAATTGGTAGTGACTACTGAGTACGGAAGACGCATCAGATGTTGGTATATCTCCCCTACAAAGGGGAAGCCAACCGTGTTGCCGGATAGAACGTTACGTCCCCAGTTTCATTACTTTATGTACACACCTCGTAATTTCTTTTTAGGGTTTCAATCACCATGCTTTCTAGCTTCAATGTATAAAAACTATCGTTTTCTGAAATGGTCTTTGCATGTTATAGCTAAAAATACAAAAAAAAGAAAATCGAGAATTATTCATTAACAATTCACAAATCACCTCCCCTGAAAACAGGACACACCTGAATAATTTTCTACAAAACTGTAAAAACATAAACCGTCAATAATATTGCTAAATTGATAATACATATATGAAAAACAGTGGGAACGTTATTATTCTGACTATATTTATAAAAATATGAATATTGTATTTTAAGTTATATTTTTATTATGATATTTCTGTTGGTTTATAATGATGGAATTGAAATTTTTGTAACTTAAGCAAATGTTTATACATATTTGAATTGCTTTGAATAAAATTTGCATTAGAATGAAATAAATCAAAATCCGATAAGCAAATGCAGTATAGCTTTAGGCCGTACTGATAGAAAGAATATTGAAAATCTTATTACGATACACATTTGTCGAGATTTCATTTTGACATTACCTTCAATACGTTTATCACATAACTGCCTCGTCTGTTAGAAATTACCTGGAAGGAATGGGAAGGCGACCCAAAGAGAGCGCAATACCGCAGCTTTCTGTTCAGTATTCAGCTCATCGACATCTCGTCATTTGTATTTCACCCAATAACTTCCTTCAGCCCCTTTTGCTATCCTTTTCCTTTCCACTTTGTACTTTTTTTCCTTACTCCATCGAATATACGCGTACGTGCAACTTGAAATTCTGAATTGCCTTGTAAGATGTCGATTATTCATCACCAAATCCTTTATTATATCTGCGAACCGATTTACGTTTTTACCGAATAAAAATTTTCCTCCTTTGCTTGCAAACACTATTTAATTCCAATTTTTGTGCCGTTCCAAAAGGGTATAAAAAAAGATTTCCTTCTAAAAAATGTTTCAGCAAATAGGACGAATTTTAAATCTTCTTTATAAAAAGCATTGCGTATCATTCAAATACGGGGGTAGCGCTATAACTTTCAGATGGTTTCATATATATATATATATATATATATATATATATATATATATATATATATATATATATATATACAGGGCTGAAGGGAGGAAGGAATAAATGGTCAATTCGTTCGTTTAAGGAATATTCACATTCTTGACGACGTTTCGCTAAAATCTCATCTGGCATTTTCAAGTCTTTGCTCTCTTGGGAGAGAGCTTGGAACTGAGGGTTAGATCGCCGAGTGTCGCGGTTTTGTACGCACGGCTCTATAGAGCGTATCGTGTAGGGTTCCGGTTGGTCGATTTGTTTTGTTGGTTCCGCCCCTGCACCGAAGAATACATGCAAAAATTGTCAGATATTTTTGCAGACGAAACCTACAAAACAGTAGCCAGAGATCCAACAACTTACCTGGAAAAAACAACAAATATCAAATCATTTAATCTGACCCCAGAAAAAGAAAAAATCAATCATTCCACGAGAAAAATCCAGCAGATGTCCAAAACTTTATGGTCTATGGACACAAAAACCAGAAAAATATTTAGCAAGCTTCATGCAGCCAATAGTAGAACAAGCAGACTCTTACGTCAAAAACTCCGAAAACTTAACAATCATCGTAAAGGATATTAATTAAACTAGAAGAAAACGACATATTGGCAAACTTAGATATTGTATGACTCTACCCAAATATACCATTAGCCGAAACTCTAGACAAAATCGCATTGAACGAAAACTTTCCCTCGCACATAGGTGAACTCTCCGAACATTGCATGAAAAATACCTACTTCATGTTCAATAAACAAATCTACAGATAAACGGACGGCGCACCCATGGGGTCCTGGCTTTCACCAGCTATAGCCAATCTCTACATAATAAGCCCTAACACACACAACCCTAAACCCCAAGCTATATATCGCTATATGTGGAGGACATCTTTATAATAGCCACTTTATATCGCGGCCACATAACCGAGAAGACCTTAATAATCTTAACCTACATTAACAACATACACCAAAAAATCAAATTTACATTAGAAATCGAACAAGATAAGAACCTGCCATTTTTTGAGCTTCTGCTCACAGGAAAACCAAATGGAAAACTACAACACACTGTATATAGAAAACCAACCCACACAAACAGATATTTGAACACAGAATCACACACGGGCGTAGCCAGGATTTAGTTTTGTGGGGGGTTTAGTTTGAAATAAATAAAACAACAGAAATATACTTACATGAAATTTAATATCTATATATCCATCGGAAAAATTACGACATATTTATAAAGTTCTTAACTTTAAATGAAATGGTTAAATTAATTTCGTTCCTCTGCGCTAAATCTAAAACCATTAAAGAAGAAATCTTCGGCTTTTTCTTTTAAATATATCCACTACTTCATCTGCATGAATTTCTGTTCCATAGTGAATGTTCATGAGAGCCAAACCATTAAGTCTGTTTTAACTTGTAGTATTTCGTAAATAGTTTTTCAGTCTCCTTAGGCTCGAGAAAGACCTTTCTGGGGTAGCAGTGGATACAGGAATGGTAGCCAAGATTTGTAGTAATGTGTAAATATTAGGATAAAGGTTTTTATCGCACATATCTAGGCATTCCAAACTAGATTTCGGGTTAGGCGAGATACTTGTCAAAAATAATAATTCAATTGTAATAATTCAAATAAATTCAATAAGTCAAATGTAATAATTTAACTCTCTTCGCTCCTCGTATTTTTTCGGTAAAATATTAGGTAATATTTGGCTTATTTCGGGGGTGGGGGGGAGGTTGACCCCCCCCCCTTGGCTACGCCCGTGCAATCACACCATCATCCGACTCAGATCCAATCCCTCGTAAATACATTAATCTCAAGGTCCTATCGCCTAAAGGAGCCAGAACAAGACAAAAAGAACTAAAGCATATAAAATCAGTCCTTAAACAATATGGATATGGAGAAAACACCATCAAGAAAGCTATAAATAAACAAAGAAATACAGAAAATGCTAAAAGAGAAAATGCAGACAGACAGACCAAAATCATAAGGTCCCGAAAGAAGAAGTTGATGCAGAGCTTGGAACAATGACTTTTGAAGGCGTGGCAGAATGTGTCTATTTAGGCGTAAGGATAACATACAAGTACGAAGAAAAAAAGGAGATAAACCTAATATTGATCAAAACTAATAGATGTGCAGGAGCTTTGAACTACCTAATTAGATCGAAACTTATATCCAGAAATATCAAATTAAGATTGAAAAAGACATACTGAGACCAACTACATTATACGGATGTGAAACATGGATACTAAACAAGAAAGAAAAGAGAAACTGTTGGGAGAGACCGATGGGAACGTAGGATAATCAGAAGGATAACAGGAAGAGAGTCGATGGCTTGTATATGAGAAGAACAAATGAGGAAATTTATGATGCAAAGATTCCAAAATTTTAAAGGCTTTGGGTACCTAAATCTGGACTTTTTTCTGGCGTGTATTTGTTAAATTCGACATACCCACTCTATCCCTAACGCATTTTATAGTTTCAGGTTTAAATCTTGAATATCAGGTTTGACCAATTAAACTGGTGTTTTCTCTCCTTGAGTGCGGCACACTCCAACATCACCACGATCAACACTATGTTTCAAATTGCATGGTGCACAATACAAGCGGCTTTAAAACAAGTGAAGAAAATTCAATTAGGTCTGAATTCATTCAGATTAGGCAGATATACTGTTTTTCAAAAAAATCTTACTGGAAATGAAAACTGGCTTCTATACTACTACCGGAAATCCACATAAGAAAAAACAATTATTAACAGCAGACTTTGTATTACCTTTGTCCTCTCCAAAACAAGATTCTGATCCTAAAAAAATGTTACTGTCATACTGACAGGATTTTAGAGAAATTATTCACTATGAAGTTCTGAATTCTAATGAAACCATTAGTACTGAATATGATTGTGCCCAGTTTGATAGCTGAACAGCTAAACGTGGCTTTGATTAAAAAAGCCCAAGACTGATTAGTCGAATAGCTGTTATTCTGGTAGTACCTTATCCACTGTTTTCTCCTGATGCTAGACCGTAAGATCATTTATCATTTTAGATCTATGGAACATTTTCTTCGTGGAAATATATGTTTCTTCGTCGTAGAAGTATCAAAATAGCACTCGTCGGATATTTTACATTAAACTCTACGCTACATTTTACAAAAATGTAATAAAAAAATTGTCATAAAAATGTGCGAAGATTGTCATTAAGAAAGGAGATTATATAGTACACTAAAACTGTATTAACTCTATATTAAATATAATTAAATTTTGTTCAGTAATTGATAAATTATCCATTAGATCACCAAAATCACGACCAAAATCATGATCAAGTTAATGTTATTAAATCCAAACAATATTTTAAGATGCACGGTTAATTTACCAAAAATAACAACAAATAAAAACTTAATAAAAGACATTGTTGAAATATTAAAAAAAATTACCGAAACTGAAATACAAAACAACATAATATCCAACACATCAAGAAGCTAATTTGAAAAATAAAAACACTTTGAACCCCATAATAGTAATAAGTCAAAAAGAAGCAAAACCTAGAAACTGATGGCAAGATGAAACCAGCTTCAGCAGCATATAACAAGCAAGCAGATATAACCAGCACCTTCGCCATATCTTCATAAAGAGATGAGAAAGAACACCAGTAACATCAACAAATTGTTATAATAATTGTTTTGTCTCTGATGAAACAGTTGATTGTGTAGTAGTAACAGTACCATCGTTAAAGTGATCCTGAGCTGGTCGTGTAGCTAAACGTGACAATTGTTGTGAAAACATCTTATATTGATATTCCTGAAACGACATAAGGAAGACAGCATTGCCTCGGATGAGATAGACTTAGAAAGAGCAGTGCATCTGAATTAACAAGAAATGGTTCAGATTTGAGAAAGATAATTTTGGGAGCCTGGTATCAAAAGGCAGAAGATATTAAAATTGCTCATCAATCATTACTAATAATTTTAAATAGTGATTTATACTAGAAATGTTTACTGACTATTGAGAAAAAGATCTATTGGAAGAAAGATCTTCTATAGAAAAAAGGAAAGAAATAAATAGTACCAAAAATGTTAACTGAATGTTAAAAGCAGAATCACAGGACCGCATAGCTTGAAATTCATAGAAAAGTTGTATCGTAAAGGTGGTATAACTTCAGTATAAACCAGCAACGGTCTATTTATGTGTATTTAAAACTTTAAGAACTTTTGTGCGGTTTTGATCACCCTACAGGAATGTTAATCTTAAGCCGTAAACCCAAATGAGACACTAAAAGATACATTTCGGATCTGAGGAAGTTTATGCGTGAAAAGTATTTTTCTATTTTATGGTATTGCTGTTTTGTTACAAATTTCCTACCGCAGCTTTTACTATTGTGTTTATACATAATTCAGTAGTTTCTCGTTCGAGATATATAGCCGTAAAACATTCAACAATTAGTTAACGTCGTAGGAAATTATTTTATTATTATTTAATCATCACATAAATAATACATATCGAAAATGGAATAACAATGAAGACATTTTTCCCATCCAAGTTACACCAAATGATTTTTATTTTGTCGATTTTTGGTTTGGCTCGATATGTGGCTTATTTAATTGCATACTATTGAAGGCCAATACGAATTCTTAAATAAAAAAGTATAAGAAGGGTTGAATGAGGACAATCAAAATTATTATATTAGACTATTAGTCCGGGAGAACATTCGATCGTTTGTGTCTCGTTTGTTGCGAACGTGTAGACGTTTCGCCAAGGTCGCCCTTCGCAGTCTCAATGCGTGTCTGAGGACAGTCTTCAGACTGCAGATGGGACACAAACGATCGGATGTACTCCCGGACTAATAAATAGTCTAATGTATAATTGCATCCGCGAAACACTACAAACTATATATATATATATATATATATATATATATATATATATATATATATATATATATATATATATATATATATATAATAACATTTCGAGAACCTACTTTCGTTGATTCTCTGATCCATGTGCAGGTCTTTCTGTCCCATTTTGTAATTCCTTTCCATTCCCCTCTGTGTTACTCGAAGTTTTTGAACTGATTGTGATGTCAGTGTCCATGTTTCACTTATTTCGTAACGGGCAGGATGCACTGATCAAATATTTCTCTCTTCAGACAAAGTGGGAGTTTGTTCTTAAAGACTATGTTAACTCTGCCCGATGCCTGCCCTCCACATATAACATGCCGTTCCACCTTGCGGGCTTCCATTGAAATCCTCTGCCCAAGATATTTGTATTTATCTACAATGTCCAAGTTCCTCCCTAAAGCAGAAATTCTTCTATCCTCGGCATATTTGTTGAACATAACCTGACTCTTTTTCAGGTTTTTTCTCTAGCCAAATGGTTCTCTCGCCTTTTGCAACTCTTGTATATGTTTTTGTAGCTCATCTGAGCCTTTTGAAAGGAGAACGATATCATCTGCGAATCTAAGATGACTTTAGGATGCACCATTCATTTTTAGTCTATCCTGTTCGCATGCCAGATTACGGAATAGATCTTGAAAGCAGGCTGAGAAAACAACTGGCAATATTGCGTCATCCTGCCTTACTCTCCCTTCCACAATGACTTTAACTTCAAGATCAACCATATGCTATAGCTTTATCACACATGGATGCCAGTAGGTTGACATAGGCTCTGTCTATTATGGTTTAAGGACATTATGGACCAAGCACAATGGCATGGTCTATTCATTGTGCCTTTCTATAGCCTGCTGAACAACTTGGATGAATGAAAAACTTGGATGAAAGGAAAAAAACAAGGAATGTTTTTTGTGCTTCACGTGAAAATTTCACAATCCTTCAGTCGCCATCCGTTTTCATTGTCCGAATATTAAGCATTGCAAGGTCAATAGTCCAATGGTAGCGTAATTTAACCCGGTAATTCTTCGACCCTCTTCTTCTGCCCAGACCCAGATCTTCCAGCTGCCTTAGGTAGTTGCCCTTTAGCCTCTGGGGAATGAGGGCTATGTTTGATGTTGTAAAGCCATGTTGAAGGTGTGAACCATAATCTACCACGCTGGATTCAGTGCGGATTGGCAAATTGGTTTATATTAGTCTGGTGCCCTGATGCCTCCACTGTAATCTGTTCGCCATATGTGAGCCTCCCAGAAGCACACGCTCCAGACGGAATAGGTCAAAGCTTCATTAATCTACTCAAACCTTTTTACCACGTCAAGGGCTGATCCACAAAGGCGATAATATATATATATATATATATATATATATATATATATATATATATATATATATATATATTAGCTGGATTAAAAGAATATTTAGTAGTGATTTAACATTTAAATCTGGGAAGGTGAAAAAGTGGAAGTAGTAGGGAAAACAGACCGAAATAATTAAAGAATGAAAAAAAGGAGAGCTCAACTGGCAAAAATATGAGAGAAATTTCACATTGCACTTAATAAAACAATAACTCAGCGTAACTGGAACACTTTTTGTAATGTAACAGTAGGCGGCATGTGTGATAAAACTATTCCCACGAGACTCGTTATTAAAAAATGTACCCAAAATGTTTCTGCTTGAAATTTCGCTGGATCTGGCATCTGCCTTGAAAAATATTACCTATAAGTTTATATACGTGGAACATAAGAACTCTTTCGAACCTACTATGTGCTAAGTATTCAGTCTGCTGTGGTTTTTGACATATCTGTAAACAAAAATAAAATATGTCAACATACAGATTGTGTTTTTTTATATATTTTTTTTGATATGTAATTCTCCACAATTTGGATATAAAGTTAATGTTCCGTCTGTGACTATTTTTGAGGTACTTAGGTATTCACTTTTTAAACTCTAGCATCATTCCTATGGTTCGCAAATGTCTACGGTACTGTGGGATCCTCTAGTTTCCTCCCTAGTTTCCTAGAGCTTGCTTTAGGATCTGCTGCCACAGCTGCTCTTAAAACGTCCGCATCGAGAGACGGTTGGTGCTTGTTATTCGCCCATTTCTTCAGCGATATATGGTACTATGCTCTGACTTACTCTTTTTGTTAGAACTTTATAAGTCACGATAGTTATACTTATTCTTTCTCATCTTATTCCCGATGTTAACTATTAATTAATGAATCGAGATAATTCTTTGCCAAACTTTACTTCCAATTCCTGCAACGATGGTACTTCTTTCTACCTGGGCTACCTTTATAAATTGTGACCTATCATTATGATCTCCTCTGGTGTTTCCGTTTAACAAGGTTTCAAAATATCTCTTCCATCGCCATAATATGCTCTGCATGGTGGTTAACATGTCGCAATCTGCGACATTAATCAAGGTCTCTCTAAGGTGAAAGCTTTTTACTGCCTTTAAATTCTGGTAGAATTTTCTTGTCTCCTGTCATATATTTCGTGTCATATATTTCGGTTTTTCCAAAACTCCAATTTTTTTTTCTGCATACGCGTTTGGTCTTACTTCTTAGTCTCACGCATTTCTCTTTTTGTGCTGTTGTGGGTTATTGTATGCACTTCAGTCGAGCAGAGTTTCTATTGTCCATCGCATTTTTGCATTTATCGTATGATTCGCTTCTTTTGTGTAACTTCTTCAGTAACTTTTTCATTTACTGATTTTATTGTAACCCATGCACCGTCCACCGACCCTGCTACTGCTCTATAAATCTCTGGCCGTTCTACCGCCTGCTTCATTCTACGTTGGTATGCCTTGCAAGCGCGTTTTTAATATTTCAATGTATTTTCTTACTTTGGTTCCTGTTTCTTTGTTGGTGATATATATTCTTTGCCGCATTTTTGTTACTATCAGGTAATTCGACTCTGATGATTTTCCTCTATAGCTTCTAATGTCAAGCACACTTGAATATGATCTTACGTCTATCGTTACATGCTCTATTTGGTTTACTCTATGTCCATCAAATAAGGCACATGTTCCCTTAAGGATATTTTTGCATGGGAACTTTGTACTCGTTTACATAAGGTCCTTACATGCAGTGAATCATAGTATTATTCTTTCTCCATTGTCATTTGTGTTATCATGTAGACTGCACTTGCCTAGTATAGAGGTATATTCTGATTATTTTCCAATTTGGGCATTAAGGCCCCCTAAAACTAACTTGATGTCGTTCCAAACGGTGTCGTCTATCTCGCTTTCCAGCAGCGTATAAAATTCTTCCTTCTCTCTTCCTCTCGGCTTGTGCTCTGTTGGTGCATGTCTGGAGAAGATTGATATATTTCGAAATTATTCTCTCATTCTTATGTTGCAGATTACTCACTAATATTAATTTCGTTGATAGACTGGATTAAAATTGACCAAAATATACATAGACCAATATAGACACAATAGTTTTAATATTTCAAGACTATGATGCCTAAAGCTGGACTTTTTTGTATTAGGTATCCGTAGATATTAGATATAATCTGGTGTGTATTCGGCACCCGGTTTCAAATTAGACGTAGCCAGTCTAGACGTAAGGGATGTTACAATTTTAGGTTTGATTCCTGAATATACAGATTAATTAAACTGGAAATAAAAAACTAAATTCTGAAAATTATATTTTATTAGGAATTCAAGATTCAAGGAAATACAGAAATTGTAATTATTTAGTGACAAATCAAAGAATATTATACATATCGAAATTAACAATAGAGAACAAACGTAAGAATAAACGTACTACATATACATGTAAATTATATAAACGCATGCACATGTAAATGATTTCTATGGACAATTACATATAATATTCTTAATCATTTAATACAACATAACTCGATCCTGTCCCGATTCTGTAAACCAAACACATCTTGCTGCCATCTTCTAAAGTTTCATCTGCCTCTAGTACATTTGGAGGATCTCTTATGAACTTCCTTACGAACTGCGCCAAGGTGCAATTCTGACCTACAACAAATAATCATTATGCAATTCTAGTATGATTATGAAACACCATCTTACGAAATTCTTCCACTTTTGCGTACATAAAAATAAAAGTCATGTAGTAAACTTTGTCATATGCAGACATCACGGCCCATTCTTCTTTAGTACATATCACCCGGAGAATAACTTCTAATTCAATAAGCGGAATTGTATCCACGTTCTCGATGAGATATTTAGTTATATCCATTTTTTTTTTACTAACAGCAAATTCGTTGATATAACAAGACACAAATTGACGTAAAGCTTCTAATTGCGCCGTTTCTAAAACGTTTAATTCCAGAGAGACATACAAATCAACTGTGTGTCATACTTGTCAATTTTGTGACGTACCTGTCAATTTTATTTTATTAAGTTTACTTTTAAGAATACGTATGCACTTTTGAAGATTGATATTGATTGAATTATTGATATAATATTTATTAATTAATAAAAACATAACTTGACTTTATTATATATTATGGATTTGTTATTGGAACGTCAGTAATACCAAACATCAAAATTCTAACGAAAAAAATCCCAAGTCAAATGATTTAATATCCATTTAAGGTTTACCACATTATTTAGTAGGTCCCTATTTTTGAATTTTAAGTTTTAACAAAACTATTCGAAAAATTTAATTAGAAAAAATACCGTTATTTGATAATATTTTTTGGTATTAAATTAGTAATTAAGTTATAGAGCTGCGTAAACCAGAGAAGATACGGTTTGCATCTCAACTTAAGATAATATATAAGAAGGTATTCCTTCCTCCTGCAATCCTGCAAGGGACGATGGGAAATGTGTCAAGCGGTAGGCCATTTCATGTGTGTGCGAGCGATCCATTTTCGATCTCTCGAAGTTCGCATGTATGCACTTCGAGAGCTGTAAACGACGATATTCTGGTTATCTAGTTGTACTGTTATATATTTAGCTAAGAATATCATTTACAGCTCTCTCAGTCTTTTTTGACAAGTATATTGATTCTTTAATGTTTTTATATTTTCTGAATACATTATATAATTAGAGTTATTGCACACTTTTTCAATTAAAAAACAAATATGTATGATGTATGACGTACATTTTTTATTTTACTAATTGTTTAGCATCAGAAATTAATAACAGAATAATTTTAACACTATTTTTGAACAGAAAAAAAAACAATAGTAAGGATTTGTACCCCAAACTTAAAAAACTGTTTAAATTGATTCCTGGGACACACTTGAGATAGCGCCATGCAGGACTGAAATACCTTTTGATATATTGTCTTATCTCAACTAATTCAAAGTTGTCTGCCTTATAAATGGCCAAGGTATTAGAAGGCTTTCTATAATGATCTGTTTAAGAGATTACTGATTGTTAAATTATTTATGTAATAAACAAGATATATTATATCTTAATAGCAGCCATCATTTACCCAAAATAAAAAAAAATAAATATAGTATATTTTATTGGACACTAAGACTAATCAAATACATAATAACTAACTAATTGTCTTCTTCTTCCTGGGGTGCTACATCCCGTTAGTGAGCTGACCTCCTTCCTATTGAATCAGTCCAGTCCGAGGCTGTAAACGAAGAATCCTAACAAAGCAATGAGACTGGCGGCGCAGCGTTCGATGCAGCAGCACCGCTGGATTCCCCTTGAGAAGGATGGAGGCCAGTATGCGATGAGTTCCCAGTACGAGTGTGAACTCCATAGAGTCACTTGGTGATCCAATTACAAAACTTTAACAGGCCTAAGTGATAAAAATATCCATAGAATCCGGAATCCTGTTTGCTTTGATTGCCGGTTGAACGATTGGGAAATCGTTAAATTTGACTCACACAACTGGTCATCTGACCTTGACCAATGAATCGTACATGAAGAAAAAATCAGGGCGAAAACGGTTTAAAAAAACCCTTCGCAAGATCAAAAAATCAATAGTAGGGAAACTTGTCTTGACCTTTTGGGGCGGCTTGAAAATGACTCTCATCGTGTCACTACTGGTGACGAATCTTGGATTTTTTAATACGATTTATAAACAAAGCCACAGAGCCAGAAACGGCACACTCCAACATCACCACGATCAACACTCTGCCTAAAACTTCGTGGTTTATGATACAACGGGGTTAAAAACAACTGAACAAAACACAAAGAGAAGAAACATCGGTGCTACATGAACTCTCAGTTGAAAACAAAATTCAACGTGTAACAATCCACAATGCACTATTGTCCAGATTAGGCAGATATACTTTTCTTGAACAAATTGTTGCTGGAAATAAAAAGGGGCTTCTATGCTAATCCACATAAGAAAAAACAATTATTAACACCAGGACTTTGCACTACCTTTGCCCACTCCAAAACAAGATTCTGATCCTAAAAAATGTTACTATCAATATAGTGGGATTTTAAAGAAATTATTCACTATGAAGTTCTGAATCCTAATGAAACCATAAGTGCTGAATATGATTGTGCCCAGTTTGATGGCTAAACAGCTAAACTTGAGTTTGATTCAGAAAGTCCAAGGCTGATTAATCAAAAGTTATTATTCTGGTGACGAAATCACCTAAAAAAAAAAACAAAGTTAGTCTCGAAAGTAGTTCCTCATCCACTGTTTTCTCCTGATGCCACACCGTCAGATTACTATCATTTTAGATCTATGAAACATTTTCTTCGTGAAAATATCTATTTCTTCTTCGTAGAACTATCAAAATAGCACTCAAAGAATATTTTACATCAACTTATTTTCCTCATCCTCATTTTACAAAAACGTTATAAAAAAATTGTCAGCAAGATGTGCGAAGATTGTCATTAAGCAAGAATATTATATTGTAGACTAAAACTGTATTTTACTCTGTATTAAATATAATAAAATTTTGTTCAGCATCAAAGAAAAATTATCCATTAGATCACCAGAATCACTCGATTTGACCACCTATGACTTTTTATGTGGGATTTCCTTACTTTTCATTGACTGAAAATTTGAAACAACCTAATATCTAACACGTCAAGAAGATCTTTAAAAATAAAAATACTTTGAATCCCATAATAGTAATAAATCAAAAAGAAGCATCTTAGTAACTGGTAGCAAGATAAAACTAGCTTCAGCAGCATATGGAAAAATTTGCCACATTATGTAAATGGTATAACATGCACCTTCACCATATCCTTGATAAAGAGATGAGTTAAAGAGCCCCAATAACATGAAAAAATTGATATAAAAATTGTTTTGTCTCTGATGAGGCAGATGAGTGTGTAGTAGTAAGAGTACCATCGTTACAGTGATCTTGAGCTGGTTAAGTAGCTAAAAGTGACCGTTGCTGTGAAAACACTTTATATTGGTATTGGTCTTGAGAGGACAAAAGGAGGACAGGGCCTTGGATGAAATAGACCTGGAAAAACCAATGTATCTGAGTTAATAAGTGGTTCAGATTTCAGAAACGTAATTTTGAGAGGCCTTATTTATAAGCCTAGTTATTCGTAATTATCATGATGATGGCTGTCAACTCGATACGAATAACTTCAGCCATGGCTATTAGTATTGACACACGTGATCCAGTCTATTTGGCTTTTACGAATTAGTACGATCAAGTAGACATAACTCTAGTTCTTGTTTGTTTGGTTTTTGGGCCTGCTTTTTGGCTGCATCTATTTACCGATTATCCTCCTTCTGGAGCTCCACAGCTCTGTAAATTGGATCTGTCATTTGTCGTCTTTTCCCATGCGGACACGTTGGGCATAGAGTTTTTATAGAAGATTTTTATATCTTTATATTTTGTTACTTTCTTGCCTTTATATGTTATTGCTTTTTGTATATTCCAGATTTCGTTTCCTGTTCTTTAATTCACCAAAGAGGATCTGATTCGGCATCCTAGTGTCCTACACCCTTTGGCAATAACCTAGCCATCTTAGCTGAGCTTTCATGATCTGGGATTCTATGCTCAAACTGTTGGTTCGTTCAAGTACCTTCACATTGGTCTGCCGGTCGCGTTGGCGCGGAGGCTAAGAGCAGCGGCCTGCCGCTGCTATACTGAAACCGAATTGGCGCGATAGTTGGTTCGATTCCAGAGCTCGGATGATTGTTTTTCTTTCTTCCTTCTGTCTGTATTTACTTCCTAAAGTAAATACTTCCTTCCAGTTCTTGCCCTCTTTTGTGATGTACCATCAAATTCTTTTATATGATCCTATTTAGAATTATATCCATTTCCATGCTTTACCTGTGATCAGACTCACTATTTGGTTGTTCCTTGATCATCATCAACGTCATCATCATTAAAGAAAACTAAAATATCGATTTATTAGTCATTATATTCATATTAAGTTATTATATAGACTCACTGTTTGTTACTTCATCATCATCATCATCATCATGATCATCATCATCATCATCACATCACAAATACCGAAACCTTATTATATAGACTCACTGTTTGTTACTTCATCATCATCATCATCATCATGATCATCATCATCATCATCACATCACAAATACCGAAACCTCTAAAATGTAGTAGTCATCATATTTTTATTAAGTTCAACTGCTGAGGTCCACAATCTCATGTGGAACACAAAACAACCTGTGTCTCCACCTAAATAAGCATTTTATCAGTTGTTCGACTAAGGACAAGCCCCAACCATCCCTTTGGAGGGCATATGTTGCGTCTCTTGATGTTTAGACTTTTCGGGGCTGCACCACATGAGCTGTACATTTGGGATTAGTGTCTTGTTGGTCAATCCTCTGTAAAGGTATATTTTCTTCAGCATAAGGAAGCATAATTGTAAATATTCAATTCAATCATATTTTCTTTTATGCAAACTATTTTACCTACTCCGTTATATCAAAAGCACTCTCATGCTTTGATGTTACTACCACGATGTTTTACTATACGCAAGGTGTACAGTTGGATTGTATTTTGCATAATTTGTCATCAGAACCAAATAAATAAATTTTGGTTTTATCGATAAAAATTTTAACCTCTGCTTTATATTCTCTTTACTTTAAAACGAAACTTTCTTGCCTTATATTACTCTTAATTTGGCCATGGTCACTACTATATATATAATGTCATTTTGCACCTCAGAGAAACTGCATGTTCCTAGAACGTTTTGGTTTATACTAGTCAATATTAATTTGATAAGGGTATGAATTGAATTCATTTCTCAAAACTGGTATTTTGCATACTGCACATTAAATCTTTCCGATTTCTCGTGTATCGTTCAACAAAAAATAAAAGAAAAACCACACACCAACGTTCCGAAACAACTATAGGAGCTAGAGTGATTACTCCATATTCAGATAAAGTCAAATATCCAACTTCGTATGGCAGCCAAATCAATTTTGTTTGTGTTATCTCGTTATAATTGAAATGGCGTTTAAAAAGGCTTTATCTACAACTAAAAGCAGGCTGTACTATTTCGTAGAGTTTCCAATTTCGTTCTGACTTTCCAATCAATGGAATTTATACACTGTACAAAGAATAGAGCATTTTTTAATATGTAAAATGTTGACGTTATTTATTCATTATTTCATTTGAAATGAGATTACTAAACCGTTAGCTCGTAATTGGTTCAATGGCAATGTATCATCGAAGATGGCGATTATTGTAATCCATGGGCTAATTTATTAAAATTATCATTTTATCAAACATTTTGAATTGGCACTGTGACATTTTCTAGTATCAAAAGATTCATTGCCATAGTGTTAAATTAAAAGGCAAAATTGGATATACATTTTGAGCCTATTCACGTTATTTCCATGTTGCATTCATGTAAATGTTTATGTCATCCTATCGATAAATACAGGGCTTAAATATAACAGCATTTAGAGTAATATATAGGGTCAAAATAGTGATTTTAAAAATAATTTTCAATTGAAAAAATATACATTTTTTCATTTAGTTTAGAAGTTAAGTACCCGTGGTATTTAACCAAAGAATAACTTTGCCAGGATTCATTGTCAGACATGGTGAGTTTGGTAAAGATCTGCTCTGGGATGAAATTAAAGCTAATGCCAAATAATATATCCATCAATTAGCAATAAAATTCAGAATCACCCTCATACCCACCGTGGACTGAAACTGCATATCTCTCCTTGCTTTGGACCAAACAAGGGTCAAATTACTACCGAGCCATAAAGCACATTAGACAGTAATTTTCTGATGACGCAAAAACCTCTCTTGAGAAGTACTTAGCTTCACTCATTTACTTGTCTTATTTTATCAACAGCAATTTTTTAACAGAAGTCCAGAGCCATGTTAATAATAGTAATTATGAGTCGAATTATAAAGATCTGACCCTACCATACGAACAAAATCTATGCGTAGGATGTGGCAATATATATTCTTATAAGTATTTGAAATTCTTACAAAAGACATATTACCCTAAAACTAGACAATCGAGTCCCAGTAGGCTCATAAATAGACACCCCAATCGATTTAAACTATTTTTGGCGGAGGTCATTGTTTTCAAACCATATGTCATTCCTGGGAGTTTACAGCTGTCATAAACTTTTCACTTAAAATTAATGGGTATATCTTTGTTCGTGAATAGAAATTTCCCATTTTTATTCTTATTTAAAGCGAGTCTAATCGTTCCAGATCCATACTATATATTAAATATATAATGCGATGAAAAAATTATAAGAATTAAGTGAATTAACATTCACGTTTAGGTTTAAAAATATTATTTACTTTAGCGTAACAAAATGATTCTATCTTCATGGTAAAAGTTTGAATCCGGAATATAAGAATAACTTATCTTGATATTGAGGGTAGAACTCAAGATTTACCACCTAATTATTACATATACTAGATTATTGGAAGATAAGTCTTTTTTATGTGCTTACAGACCATATTGTTAAAATCTTCTAAAATCACAGTCAGCCTGTTTTTTCCTTGATAAGTAGAACAAACACAAAATTTCAGAGTGAAAAGGATTTCAGTTTTATTGCGCTAAACTAAGTTTTAAACTTGTAAAATCAGTGGCATGTTAATTAAAAGACATGAATGATATAAATCCATCCAAGACACTTTTCGTTTCGTCCTTTTTTATCCACTTGGTTGTCCAACGTTACTTTAAACTAAACTCAAAGAGATTTACCACTAAACACATAATCACTTTTTTTAAAGCTCTCTTTAAAAAAGTGATTTGTTGTTTGGTCCTAAATATCTTTGAGATTAGTGTTTCACCATATTAAGGTTCCAATAGAAAAATTGCTCAACGTTACTTTGTCAAGTCGTTAGCAATTATTTCAATTTCGCCTGGGCGACCAGTCGAAGATCACAAATTATAGACCTGAATAGAACCAACGCGATCAACATTTGACTTTACATAAGCTTAACTATTAGGCAATGCCAAAATAGCTTTAAGATATTTGCGAAAGCTTGAACTAATCAAGAAGCTTGAGACTACTGCGTCAAAATTTTACTTCAGAAGTGGAAAAAAGTAAATATTGTACAAGGTATAAGGTTAATTGAAAATGATCGACCACAAAGACTCGCAACCATTTAGTGATGTTGAAAGAGTATCATCTAAAAGTCACAGCCACCAAAGCTAGCTACCTATTGTACTATCAATTTTGCACAATTGGTAAAATGACAGAAAAAAATGAACAAACAAAAGGAAAAACTTCGCAAAAGTTATTAAAAGTTGTTATAACTGAAACCTCTTATTAGTATATATTATCTAGATTTGGCTTTTTGTCAGAACTATCTAGATTTTTAGTTTTGTACTAATCCACAATTCTACAGAAAAGAAATGTTTAAGCTACTAGAATGGTAGAAGGCCATCGAGTTCATTTAATTCTAAACTATTGTACACCTATCAGAGAGCTTTACCTTTTTTGTGTGGTTGTACTTTGAATGCCATTTGTATTGCTCTATTACCTGTTTTGGTTTTTGGTCAACGATATAATCATCAACATTAGCTCAACATCCCTAGATGGGTGTCCACCTGTTCAAGTAGTCGGTGCCATTGGTTCCTATATTGCCTTGCCCTTCCAGGTTCTCAAGTTTAGTTCTCTTTGGTTTTTCTCTACCTGGTCTTATTTATCTAGTAATATATAAGCTTTGTAGGCTCTAGCTCCGCTATTCTCTCTCTCTCTCTCTATGCCCTATTCATGTTAACATATTACTTTTTATAATTTTTACAATATACAGTTTAAAATTGTAACAGCAGCGCCAAACTCCATTTTATAAAATTGTCTCATATACATGTTTGAGTATCTTCATCTCGAAGCACCCTAATAGATTCTCACAACACTTTGTCAATGTTCAAGTTTCTATGAGTATATCAACACTGGCCTAATAAGTGTTTTATAAATAGTACATTTTGTTTTTCTGGATACAACATTTGAACTTAAATATTTAATTAGTCCGTAGTAGGCTTTATTTACCAGAAAATTCGTCTTCTAATTTCAGAGTTGATGTCATTGGTCTTATTTACGTGGGAGCCAAGTTCTATGTTCTATCCTGCCTATTCCTATTGGGAGTTCTATTTGTACCTGCCATGTATTTAGTTTTTCCTGTATTAGACTGTACCCCATTTTTTCTGAAGTACTTTGTATAGCTGTATGAAGTCTTGCTTTAATCTAGCTGGTCAGTGATATATTACATATTAATAAACATGTTCAAATTATTATATTTGATAAAAAATGACGCAGGCGCTGGGTTTTTTTTTAATTGGGTTTAATTATTTTCAATGACAACCTTTTGAATGCAGTATATTCATGGAAATAAAATTTTATTTGGATGAAAACCTTAACGTTGAGTGCTACTGTCTAAGATATATATTTTCATTGATGTTTGAAACATTGTACAGACATTTTCTAATTGATTTGCAACAAAAAACCTGTGGAAAATAATTTAAATATCAGAAACAGTGTCTTTACAAAGTAGTCCGGTTAAATTAGTAATATTCGTTGTTTCTTAGAGCTTTCATTATGGAATATGGAGCGTAATTTTAATTCTTGAGAAGGACAAAGCAAAACAGAAGTTTAGAGATGAAAATTAGGAGGCGTCTAATCAGGGAATCTGCCCGAGACTGTAAGGGGAATTTTGGGACAGGAAGTTTAATATTCTTAAAGCATTGTTCTATCCCATGGAATTTTCAAATATAAATCCCCCGAGATCATTATATTCTAATATCTTTTTATTATATATTATGATAATATACTTTTCCCGCACTTTTCCCTATAAAAGCCTATCAATGATACTGCGGACGATTCATATCGGTTATCTCACCCTTGAAAAATTCCTTATTTGGGACCAAAGCCAATATCTTTGTCCCGATACCCATTAAGGTTTTGATATGAAATATTCGATTTCACTCCAATAATTCTATAAGATTTTTCTCAATGTTTAACTGTTAACGTATTAAGAAAATTGCAAAAAAGAGCCGGATATTATTTTTGGTTTGATTTTCCCCAAGACAGCTTGTGAATGGACAGAAAGTTAATCTCTTCAAATATTTGGAAGATTGGTACAAAATTTATCTGAGTAGCCTATGAATTCAGTCACCGAACATTTTATTAGAAAAAATATAATATGGCATATAGGTCATCTAAAATGTGCAGAATGATTTCCCTGTCCAAAATATCTCAGAGTCGATGAGGATTTTCCACGACTCATTCATTTTTTATTTCCTTGTTTTTTTGTTTCTGGTCGCAAATCACAAATTGTCCCATTGAATCCCACTTCAGTTGTTTCGAACCTAAAAAATAAAACTATTTAACGTAATTAAAATTCATCGAGGTTGTCACAAGTAAGCAACACCCAAACTAAGATATTATACCTGAGTTTTTTAAAGTAAGTCTTTTAAGTAAACTCTTGGAGTAAAAATTAATTTTTGGCGAAAATATTATATCTTCACTGTAATATAACAATTCCATATTTCGTCAGCAGTTACATTTTATGCGTTATCCTTCTTCCTACAGACAATATTGCGTCATCCTGCCGTACACCCCGCTCTACATTAATTCCAACTTCATGATCATCAAGGTAAACTGTCGCTGTAGGTTTATCATATATCGATCCTGATAGGTTTACATGGGCTTTGTCATCGGCATAGCAATGCATCCATTATAGCCTGCTCTGAGATTGAATCAAATGTGTTTTCATACTCGATAAAACCCAAGCACAGTGGTATGGTGTGTTTGTTGTGCCCTTCTATGGCCTGCTGTATAACCTGGATGTGATCTATTGTACTGAACCCACTTCTGTATCCTGCTTGCTGTCTTGCTTGTGTGTCATTCAGTTTTCTTAATATTCTTTTAGAAATTATCTTGGTGAAAACTTTTTATATTACTGATTGGATGGTAGTTCTTTAGATCTTCCTATGCAGATAAAGAATCACTCCTGCATTTTTCCATAAGTTGGGTACTTTTTATTCTTTGAGGCATTTTGACTAAAATTTTACCAGCGTTTTAATTAAAGTCCGACCGCCAGCTTTTAGCATTTCAACAGTTTTCCTGCCCTTTCCTGAAACCTTCCCGTTTTTCATCGATTCTGTAGCATTTGTCACTTCCTCCACTATACTACCTGGTACTTGTTCTTCCGTGGATATTGTTGTTATTGCTGATATTCCGGAAAATTTTGACAATCTCTCACATTTCCGTATCAGACGTGCACACTGTGCCATCCTCACGCATTAAGGCAAAAATTTGCGCCCTTTTTTTTCAGCTTCTCTCTAGCTTCTTCTCGGCGCCTCTCCTCTCGATACGTTTTCTTATAGTTTTGCAAATCTCAACGTACTCGACTCTATCAAAAGGACTGCTTGCATTTCTTATTGTCTGTTCTTTTTTCGTTAAATCGCTGGTCTCATTGGGGATTTTTGACTGTTTATTTTTTTTTCCAGTGCTATTGAAGCAGCCGTTTCAAGCACATTGTTGTTGATTTTTTCATACTGATCTGTAAATTTCGTCTTCTCCGGTTTTGTAACAGAACAAAGCGATTCGACAAAGCAATTTCATTATTGCTGCCCCTCTTCAACAGCTTCTCAGAATACACTTTGCCTTTCTTTGACCTTACCATTCTTTCGCGCTCTCGTCGACACTTTATCTTAATTTTTAGTCGTACCATTCGGTGGTTACTTCCAATATTAATATGATTAAGGACAGTACAATTGCAAAATATTGTTTTATGCTTGGTCTTGATGTAATCAACTTCACTTATGAGTCCAGATGGATTTTTTAATGTCCATTTTTTGCTGATTTTTTTTTATAGAACGAATTCATAATATAAAGTTTTTGTCATTCACCAAAATCAACCAATCAATCACCTCTATTGTCTCGCTTACCATTTTCATGTGGGCCAGTTGCATTTACACCAGTTCTTGCTGTTCGAATTCTGGCATTAAAGTCACCCATCAAGATTTTGTACCTACACTTCTTCTGGTCTAGAAGCTGGGCCACATAATCATAAAATTCCCCAAATTCCTCATCTTTATAGCTTATAGTTGGTTCAATTGAATAACGCGTTGAGCTAGTCGGTTAGATATACTTGCCTATTTTACTGCAGTGTTCTTCAGCTTTCGATTTATGAGGAATCCAATTTCATCAGTTCGCCCATTCTCCGTACGCCAAGTATGGAATATGTGGCCATTTGAATCCAGTTTGATTAGCTCTTCGCCCTTTCTTTGATATCATTGATCAATGATATACCTATTTATGTTGTCAAGTTCGACCAACAATTTTTGAAGTCGGGTATACGTTTTTATTTTCCATTATATGTCGTCAGCAGTCACGATCTCTCCATTATCCTTCTTCTGGTATACTTGACCAGTCTTCCTTATTTTTGAATATCTTCCATTAGAATTGTTTAAGCCTAAAGAAAAAAAGATATAGAATAAGATAAATAGAGCCAGCATTCAATTAGATTGACAACAAGCTACTTTGTAATTGATCTGAATGTCTTAAAATAATTATTAAGTATATGTTTTGAATATTTCACTACAATCAGTGAAAGTGAACGAAATCAGTCGGTGTTTCTTCAAGTAAATAAGCAAATGCAGAACCCCTTAGTAAAAATATATTCTACCATTTTTGATAGATGTCATCTGAAAAATTTTGAACTATTCTGATGATTTTAGAGAATCTTGGCTAAGTATCTAGAGGGTATCCTAGGCCATACCAGAAGACGTATATGCCATATGCTGTATTAATTTTTTGAATGGACAAAAAAACACTCAATATAAATAAACTAAAATATATGAACCAAGCCTGTTTTTAGTATAATGCAAGTCGAATAAAATTTGTTCAATATCATCTAGCATATTTAAATTTTTGGATTATTCAGAGAAGTTTCTTTTCCTGGCTTTTTCCGATTCGAATGTGACAAGGAAAAGTTTGCAAACAAAGACAGTGGAAGGCCTGTTTTTTATGAGAAAGCCTCAAGGCAAGAAGAATTTGCTGTAAGTGCCAAGACAATTTTACGACTTAAGGATAGCTATCGATTGATAAAGTACAGAAACTAGACAGGTAGATTTACGGAATCTTAACTGAACATCTAATATCTAATAGCCGTTAGTAGGAGCAAATGCAATAAAGAGTAGTTTTTGAAATATAGTATTATAATTTTAATTCGATTTTGTTAAACAAAGCAACAATTTTTATAAAAAGTTTTCGAATAAGAGTGTCAGAACTTTAAAATCAACCACAAGTATTAATCCGGTAATTTGTATTTTATCTTGAAGAACATTTTTTTTTATTATTAAGACTTTTCACGGACATTACAATCTGAGTAATGTCTGAATGATTGTGGCGTGACATATATGTTTTCCTTTATTTGGGTTTTTCTAATAACTAATTAATTAATTTTTTAATAAGTTAATTAGTTTTTAATTATTTTAATTTTTGTAATTATTAATTAATTAATTAACTAATTTTTCTAATAATAACCTCTCAAACAATTAACCTCGCAATTCCGTATATCCGCGGTATTTCTGACACAATTAAAAGAGTAGGAAATAAATACAACATAAGAACGACATTTAAAACAAAAAATACTCTTAGATCTCTATTAACAAAGACTAAACCAAACAATATACAACAAAATACCAAAAATGTGGTTTATAAAATTCCCTGCGAATGTGGCAAATTCTATATAGGTGAGACATCTAGACCGTTAGATGTTAGAGTAAAAGAGCACAAAAACCTTCTTAGAAAGGGCGATTTTAATAAATCTAGAATTTGTCAACACGCATGGGAATCGGATCATAAAATCAATTGGAATAATTCCAAAACGGTATTAAAAGAACCGGTAACAAAATACAGATGATTAAAAGAAACCGCTATAATTAATTTAAATAAAAATAACTGTATTGCTATGCCTTCGGTAGATGTAAATTCAATATGGTTCCCGATTCTTAAGAATACAATTAAACACATTTAAATATTTGAATACACAATCAGTACAATAAACAATCACACAGTAAACATTATCTAACTATATATATATATATATATATATATATATATATATATATATATATATATATATATATATATATATATATATATAGTATGTCACTGTCATGAAAGTATGTATATATATATATATATATATATATATATATATATATATATATATATATATATATATATATATATATATATATATAGTATGTCACGGTAGTATGTCACTGTCATGAAAATCAAATGTTGTCAATGTAAGTATCATTGACACACACAATAAAAAATATATTTACTTTCACTCGTTACTTTATATATTACATATTTATTTTTTAGTTTAGTTTTGAAAACAGGGGGAGAGTACTCTCCGAAACGTTAAAAGTTTGTAAAATTTTTTATAACATTTTATATCTTTAAAATGTTGTTCGTTAGACAAATTTATTACAAAAAAGAATTACTGTGAAATTTGTTTCCGTTTGTGTCCGTTTTTTGTTTTTACCCAGTGATTATTTCTTTACATAAGAACAGGTATTTTTGATATTTTTTGAGTTTTAGATAGTGGCGAAAAACCCAAATAAGGGAAAAAAATACATTACAATCTGATCACATCACAAAGATCAATAAGAAAATTTTATCTAACTTATACTACTACTTAGGAAGCTTAGAACTAAGGTCTTACTCATCAGTATCCTTAGGTTTCTAATAAACTAGGTGATTATTAGGTTGATTATCTTGAGTCTTCTTGTTAATCCTGCATTGTCAAGAAGCTGGATCGCCTCGATGTTGACATGTTGGAGTAGTCGTTATTCATGAATCCTGGCAATCTTGAATCTGGCTTACTCAACACTATCCATATTCAGCTCCCGATGGAGGTTACTGTTTCGTATGTACCATGGTGTTCCTTAGCAACTTATTATGAAACCTTTGAATGGTTTGTAGGTTGCTCTGACTGGTACAGCCTCACAGATGAATTCCGTAGGTCCATACCGGTTAAAGTATCTGCTTATATAACTAAGCTTATTATGAAGAGTTAGATGTAGAGTTTCTTCCAATCAACCAGTACAATTTTCTATATTTAATCGTAAGTTCATCTTTTTTCTTTTTAATATTGTCCAATTCTTAATCTTGTTGGCTGATTTTTCTGCTACTTCTTCGTGGTCATTACCTACTGGTAATTTAACAGTGTCATCTGCAAACATTGCTATGGTGTCATTTTCCAGTCTAGGAATTTCACTTGTGTACAAAAGCTATCAGAAAGGTCCTAGTACATTTCATTGCAGTACTCCTGCATGAATTGTCTTAAGCGGAGTCTCCTTTCTTGCTTAATTCTAAAATGTATTTTTAAAATTTAGGATGCCGGAATATAAGACAATTGTTTAGGTAAATACAGCTTCATTTTATGTTCTAGACCTTTATGCCAAACTTTATCGAAAGCCTGTACCGCATTAAAGAAGATTGTAGAACAGACTTTCTTTTCTTCTAGTGACTTTTCTATGATGTTATATTATATTTGCAATTCTGTGAATCTGATCAATAGCGGAATGACTTTCTCTGAACCCAAATTGATGCGACGGGATCAGATTACATTCATCTATGATTGGTTTTAGTCGTTTTAACAGAAGTTTTTCGAATAGTTTCGATACTTGAGGCAGGATAGAAATTGACCTATAGGAGGAAACTGTGAAACATGTGGCGGTTTGCCAGGTTTGGGGATCATTATGACGTCTGCTAAGTATTTCACCTCCCGGGCAGGAGTAGCTCTTCAAGGCAAGCGAGAAAAGAATAGACGATATTGAGTCACTTTACCGGACACCCTGTTCTACATTGATTTTTACTTCAAGCTGTTAACTTCGCTGTAGCTTCATCAAACATAGATCCCAGTAGGTTCACCTAGGCTCTGTTTACCCCTTGATTAAACAATGCATCCATTATGGCTTGCTTTGAGATTGAGTCAAATGCCTTTTCATAACCAATAAAAGCCTATCACAGTGACCTATTAGACTATCTGAATGTGATCCATTGTACTGAATCCACTTCTGAATCTTGCTTGCTCTCTTGGTTGTGCGGCATTCCGTATTCTCAATGCTCTTTTAGTTACCATCTTAAAAACCATGTACATTGCTGGTAGGAGGCTTATTGGGCGGTGGTTTTTTAGATCCTCCAGTGCTCCTTTTTTATGAAAAAGAAGCACTTCAGCATATGTTGGATATTTTTCGTCTTTTGAGGGATTTTGCGCATAATTTTCCCAGTATTTTATGTAAAGTTTGATCACCAGCTTGTATGCAAAAGTAATAATGCAAAAGTACCTTCTTATTTGAATTCAAGATACCTAGAAAAATTCTTATGAAAAAAGGTGTGATTTTTTTTGGAGTGATGTTAATTGGAATGCTAATAGATATAAGATAAATAATATATGTCATCAATATGTGATAGTAATTACATGCACGCGAGCCCCTGTTAATAGGAGTTAATGGATTAATTACCTGGAAAGCCACAATAATCAAATGCTTCGTTTATGATAATTTCCATATCAGATTGTTGCTTTGGCTGTCCGTTTCACATTATTCCGAAACTGCGAACCTCCTTTTTTTTATTATTAATTTCGCCAAGGCTCTCATGAGCAGAGAAACAATTTTTATATCGTTTTTTATAACTCTCTTGAGAACTGGGATCGTTTCCTTTTTGTAAATCTAGCTTAAAACTGTCGGCATTACAGAAACTGCCACATAAAATAGAGCAAAATAAAGAAATTTATGTCTTCCTTTGGTATATTTCGAAGCACATGTTGTTTGTTTTCCTAATTCTACGGACAATGAATACCAAAATTGAATTTCCGTTTGACTTTTTTTTGAATTTATATATGAAAATTTTTATATTTCAAGTTTACAGTTGCTGAATAATCGTATTTCACTTTTTTTGCGTTTTTTATTTTGGTTACATAGGTTTCGATATGTTTTATTTCCGGTATTGGCAAAAATGTAATCAGGTAGTTTTTTTATGGATCATTTTTAAATGAAATTGTACTACGTACCTTTACAGTATGTAAAATGATTGATTCGTGTGTATGTGTAAATGCAGTTAGTTATTTAAAATTGCAGTTTCATCAAGTTATTAATACAACGTTGCTTTTATGTTTCATTTAGGTTTTGTAAACTACAACAAAACGAGTTACATAACGATTTATTTTCAAAGGGATAGTTCATACACAGTTTATTTAAAACGAATCCGAACTTTTGGAGACAGTTTTGGAAAAGAAAGGAGATACCTTTATTTTTTATTTTAATATACTACTATTATCAAAAAGTAAGGTGGCTTTTGTTTTAAAAATTCGTGCGTTTTGCGTATCGATAGAACTATTTGTTTTTTAAGTTGATATAACTGTCTCTGATATTTGGACAGAAATTTCACATAATTTTGCTTGTTAACGTAGAAATTATAGCGTCTTGTTAAAAAAACTTTTCGCCAATTTTTTAAAAATTGATTTGCATTCAGTTTTGTTTAAAAAACGATTTTTTTATGCTGATGCATTAAAAATGTTAGGAAGATGTTATGGTGTGGAAGCTAAATGGTGGAAAAAAAATTGTTTACATGTAGTACAAGGACTTTAGTGATGATAGAGAAGCAGTTGAAGATGAACCTCGTTCAGGAAGACCTTTCACATCAACCAATGAAGAAAACATTACCAAAATCAAGGATCATCATGAGTACCTTGATGATCCTTGATTTTGGTGATCGATACACTTTTGCATACATTTGAACTAATTTTCATAGCACTTTCCATTCCGATTGAGGTATCTCCAAAACATGCATTTTGAATGCATCAATCAGTACTTCTGGAGTCGAAAATCCTTGACCACGTAGGTTATTCTTCATGGAAGGAAACAAAAGGACGTACATCAGGACTGAACGGCGGATGACCTATCAGTTCGATGTTTTGACCGATCAAATATTGAGTTGTTCGGTCAGATGTGTGAGAACTCGCGTTTTCATGGTGAAGAATGATCCTGCGTCGCTGGTTTTTTTTTATATTTCTACAAAGACTTCTGGCAAACAAGTGGTTGTGTATCATTCAGAATTGACCATTTTACGATTCTCTAGTGCCACTGTAGCCACGAGCCCATTTATAACAAAAAAACAGGCGAACATTCGCTTCGAAGTGCTTCTTGCGCGAACAATTTTTGTTGAGTTTGGATCATTTTGACAGACCAATACAGTCGTCTGCTGTTTACTTTCGAGTTAAGATTCGTCACCAGTGTAGTGTATGTCTATGTTATACACGACTTTTGACACACCACGATTGTATTTTTTTCAACATTTCTTTGCACCAATCGACATGAGCCTTTATTTGACCGATTGTCAAACTGTGCGGAATTCAACGCGCACAAATCTTTTTCACAGCTAATTGTTCACTTAAAATCTTGTCTATGCTTGTCATACTAATGCCCAAGGATGCCCTAATCTCACGGTATCTTGCCTTATCACTTCGCGCACAGTATTATTGTTTTCTGGCAGAACAACCGATTTTGGACGACTTTCTTTAAATTCGTCTTATGAGCGAATGACGGTTACGATTGAATTAACTAAACCAGTGATATACAGTGGTTTTAGATGGTGCTTCATCACCAAATCGAAGTGAATTGATCGATGCACTGTTGTTGAGATAATCCATCTCGAAAGTCGTAGTAAATTATCGCATGAAAATTCTTACGAGTTACCATTTTTTGACTGAAATGAAAACTTCAAGTCACGAAACAACACAAATAACATCCGTATAACAAAACGTTCTGAGTATAAAGTCAACAATGTCAAACTTTACGATGTATATGTCACATTGTGCCTAGTAACCATCTGAGAAGCCATCAAGACCGCTGTTTCGAAGACTTATAAATAAATTATATTAAGCAAAATAAATTAGGATGTATAAATGAATAATTTGTATTTTATTTAAAGTTATCTCACTTTTTGATCATTGTAGTAAATGTTTACCTGATAACATAATGCTGCAAGGTAAATGCTTCAAGATGTCCGTACTAAATTCTCCATATTCTCCCGACATTTTCATAAGCATTACTTTTTTTTTGGTACTAGATAATCGTAATACCATCAAAATGAAATGGTTTGTTATTTAAAAATAAAACCACTTTTGTTATGCTGTATATATCTAGCATCAAAAGTAATTATTATATGAAATAAATTAGGAAATCAATATCAAGTATCTATTTACTATGCTGCTCATGCATAATCAATTTAATTTAATTAAATCTTCCAATGCGTGGAAATTTATATATAATTTATAAATATTCGAATAGCATAGACATGATGATTAATACAATAATTTTTTATTGGGATATCGGGAGCATTGTCACAAAAAAAATCAAAACGAACCTTTTTGAAAAATCAAATCTATGATATTTCCATCTGATTGATTTTAAAATTAAAACGGTTTAATTATATTAATTTAATCAATTCTTATTGGATTAAATACATTTATTATATTTAGGATTTTTAAATGAATTCTCTATTTCACTCTCGCCTCTATGTCTATGCCCTGTGTAGTATATATATATATATATATATATATATATATATATATATATATATATATATATATATATATATATATATATATATATATATATATATATAGCACCAGAAGAAAAATGTCTCAAACAGACAAAAATCTCCAGTGAGATCATTGACTAAAATAAAAAAAACGACGGACAATGAGAAATGCAGGGAGTACTTTTGGCTAAGTCGAGCTCTGCAAAACTAAAGAAAACGTATCAGAGACGAGAGGCGCGGGTTCAACATGCAGCTAGTGTAAAAAACTCTGCAAGAAAACAAGGAAATTATCAAGGATAAACAGAAACTGAGATAGAAAAGAACACAAATGTATGCCTTAATGCGTGAGGATGGTACAGTGCGCATGGCGCGAACGGAAATGTTACAGGTTATTAAAAAATTTTATTCACAGTTATATGAAGATAAGAATGAATCAAAGACAACAATATTTACGGAAGAACAAATGCCAGATGTTCTATTGGAGGAAGTGACAAATGCTATAGAATCGATGAAAAACTACAAGGCTCCAGAAAAGGACAGCCGAAAAGAACAAAAAGTACCTAACTTATGGAAAAATCCAGAAGTAGTCCTTTTACATATAAAATGAGCACAGGAAGATTTAAAGAACTACCGTTCAATAAGCCTCCTATCAGCAATGTACAAAGTTTTCACTAAGATGATATCCAAAAGAATATTAAGAAAATTGAATGACACACAACTAAGAGAACAAGCAGGATTCCGAAGTGGATTCAGTACGATGGATCACATCCAAGTTGTACAACAGGCCATAGAAAGGCACATCGAATACACCACGCCACTGTCCTTGGCTTTTATCGACTACGAAAAAGCATTTTACTTAATCTCAAAGCAGGCCATAATGGATGCATTGCTTTGCCAGGGAGTAAACAAAGCATTTGTAAACCTATTAGGATCGATATATGATGGAGCTACAGTGACAATTCACTCAGGTGTATGCTTGATATTACAAGACGAGACAGAAAACCCTGCACATGGATCAGGGAACAAACGAAAGTGTGTGACATCATTAGAAGAGTAAAGCAATTGAAATGGAGATGAACAGGTCATATAGCGAGACGATGGGACAATAGATGGACTAAGGTAATCCTGGAGTGGATACCGCTTGATCGCAAAACGTCCGCGAAGAAGACCGATATATATATATATATATATATATATATATATATATATATATATATATATATATATATATATATATATATATATATATATATATATATTCTAAAAATTGAAAAGCTTTATAAAAGAAACAATTATAAGTTTTTCTGAACATATCCTCTTTTCCAAGCAAAATTGAGCAACGAAACATAGAGAGCTTTTAATTAGCTGACATCAGATCGACCAGACTAAAAATTACCCCCTAACAAAACCTATTACTCGGCAGTGAGATTCTCCTGTTTCTGTACAGACGCGTATTCAGGCTAAAAGTTATGCGTTTTATTCTCGTACAAAAAAAGGAGATTTTATATTTAAAAAAACTTTTACTTGTGAATTTATTGAGAACGTTTTGTATCAAATGGTTATAATATAAAAATAAGTTTCCATACCTTGCCCATTTAAATAGTTAGTTATTTTATTAATCGATAAAAACCAAAGAATGATATGGATGGAAGTAGTAAATTTTTACATCACCATGATATTACTACGAGAATTTTTAATCATAATTCAATAAATAAAACGTTCTACAGCCCCACGTGACTTTTTGTTAATTAGCTGAAAATGTTGCTTTTTGGGATATTGAATATTTATGCACTATCGCAAAATATATTAAAATATATGGCTGGGTATTTAGTGTTTAAAATAATTCAGTGTCTTCTACTGTTTTGTAGAACCCAACGTAAAGTAGACGCATGATTGCGGAATCATCAAGCTGCTTCTCTGCGTTATCAAACTGCTTTACAATACACCAAACATTTTCAACTCCTGAATTATAATCTACAACGAAACAAATATTGTAAATCAGAAATTCCGATAAACAGAACAAATGACAAATGTTCTCTAGAAAGAAGTTGTTCTAAAGCATGAAAAACATCAAGCCTCATACTACCAGACAAACCTCCGAAATGAACTACATCAAATGTTCATCTTTTCTGTTTTATTAACACGTCTTACATGAACGATGAGTTAATAATAAAAGATTGTCCAATAAAAGTGTAAGAACTTTGAAATGAGACACAGTGATAAGTACAAGTGATAAGTACAAGTACACAGTGATAAGTACAATTTTCAATAACTCTTTCACACATATTGCGTCGCATATTTTCCTAATGATCCCTAAATATTTTGCCTAAAGTCAAGAACTTTTTGGGATTTATTTCTGTAAACTTTTCTGCAAGATAAAGATGATAATGATATGTGATAATATGATGATGATATATGATACATGATATATTATATGATATATGATGTAATATATGATAAATGATAATATATATGAAAGATAAAATAAAAATTCTTTAAGATATAATAAGAGGTATCGGATTATCAGTTGTAGTTATAATTGTTTTTCATATTAAAGTTGCGACACTCTTATTGAACAATCTGTTTTTAAGCAAGGTCGAAATATTTGAGCTTTTGCGAGAGAATACGCACGAACTTATAGATCTCCTTATTAAACAACAATAAAAAATAAACACTTAATGAAATTAATGCCGCAATATATCGTTCTGTTACATTAAAATTACAACCAAAGATTCACAAACAAAAGCAATTTCCTTTTTAGTTGGGTTCAACAGACAGACAACAAGGCATAAAATAAAGAAATAATTCAATTCGATTCTGGAAGTTTGATTTCTTTGGAAGATCCATACTACGTTCTAGTTAGTATTCCAATCACACTCTACGATTGCGTGAAAAAAAGATCAACTTTTTTTTCCAACGAAAACTTTTTATTTGACTTTAATTCGTCGATTTTGAAATAAACATCAGTCTTGAATAAACCAAAACATTATTTTTTAACTAGTTTCTAAAGGAGGGAGTGTCATATTTCGGATAAATATTGTACAAAAAAGGTGGAATATACACAGTCCACTCTGTAATTATCGTAATGCCAGGGATCGATTTATTCACCCGTGAAAAAGAAGATTTAGAAAGGAGAAAAAAACACAAACTTTGATTCTCAGATTTTTCAGACACGAAAGTGTTGTTAAAAATTCGTCAAAGAATCCGGTCTTTCGAAAAAGTTTTTGAGAAGTTTCCTAAGCTTTATATGAGAGGAATTCGAATGTCGTGCTCGTAAACCTACTTCGATAATAATAATATTTACAAACATAATCAATAATAAATAAATTTTAGTCGAGTATATATAAGAAAAACACCTTATGGATAATCCACTGGGTTCAGATTTAAGTTTTTTTGGAAATATTACGCCCTGGACTCAATTCTTGACATTCTTTAACTATCTTTGATATTTATTTACTAAAAAAAAAGTCAATTTCCCTCACTTTCTATACAGTTTTCGCTACCTTTCAAATAACTATCGAATCCCAGATCGAAAAAGTTCCTTTTGGTGTAATAAAATCATTGAGGCTTCCTCAAGGGATATGAAGAAGCTATCAACCAAGTTATGTTGCGGATTTACAATGTTGCTCACTAGTTCTTGTCTGAGCAGTGCTTGCAAGACAAAACATCTTCAATTTGAAATTGCTGAAACTATTTGTTCCTCGTCTTACAAAGTCGTACAAATCATCTCCTGAGCTTCCAGAGCATTTTCTTTTTCACTTGAAAACCGAAAAGAAGACAGAGTCTCAAATGTTGCTATTCATACGATATCGGACCTACAGCTGATTTTTCATGTTATATTCACAGTAGGCTCTATATTACACCTCGTTATGAAGCTGAAAGATGCTGCTTTAAGATTAATGTCCGGCGGGAAAAAATTCTGAAACAAATAAGTCCTGCAGTCGATAAACGTCCAAATATGGAAAGGGCCATGGGCCAAATATGGAAAGAAGAATTGTGACTGACGAAGATTTTGGGGTGATTCTTAAGCCTCTTTTGTGGGATTTGTCTTTCTTTTAGTGATTTATTTAATGACTTTATTTACCCAGTGACAACAAGTCTCATGTTGTCTTTTAGTTTCTTGATCATTTCGAAAATTTTATTGTAAGCCTTTTCTATAAGCTCGATCGCCGTAATAACCAAATTTGATCGACAAAGATAAGGTTCGTCTTTTAAAATTAATTCCGAACATTTAGAAAGAACGAAATCTACAAAGTCAGCCATGTGTACATCTAGATAATATGTAAGCCGAAAGCTTAACAATATAAAAGTTATTTCTTTGACATGAATACTTTTTAAAATGTGAGACTTAAAACTTACTAGACGTGTAGTGTATTCTATCATTATCGACAGTTTACTCGAATATTTTTATTATTTAAGAACGTGCTTACAAATATGACATTTGAATTCCACTCCTTCGAGTTTAGAAAACTTCTCGAAACTTTTACGGAAGGCAGTTTACTTTGCGGGATTTTTAACAACACTTTCGCATCCGTAAAATCGGAGAATGAAAATGTATTTTATTCTCAAAATCTTGTTCTTTTCGCAGTTGAATAAATTGCGCCTCTGTTTATCAATAATTACAATATAGGCAAAGTGTTAAAAAAAATTTCGTTCGACAAAGGAATAAAATAAGGAAAGAAACCATCCCCTTTTTTAATTCTAAAGTTTTTCTACTGAAACTAGCAAATAATAATGTTCCACTTTACTCGAGACAGATGCTTTCCTTTTCAAGGCACTGAATTAAAGTCAAATAAAAAGTTTTCACTGAAAAAAAAGCTGGTCGTTTTTAAAGTAATCCATTGTGTGATTGGAATACTAAATAGAATATTGTGTATGCTTCACAGAACTAGAGTTTATAAACTGATAGGATCCAATGCTTAGGCTATAGTCTTTTTTGATATCGGCCTACAATCCAAGTGAATATCATATTTGATCGTAGAGGGGTCTTTTGTTTTAAAAATTCCCGCGCTTTACATATCGATACAACCATTTGTTTTTGAAGTTGGTATGGCTGTCCATATGATATCTGAAGGAAGTTTCATATCATTGCACTTGTTAAGTTAGAAATTATAGCGGCTTTTGCAATTATTATAAATATTTGCGGGCAATTTTTGAATAATGAATAAATTTATCGAGAAAGCAAACGAAATTTCTTATGATGCTTTAGTATGACAAAAAAATATTTATAAGTGGTACAAGGACTTTACTGATGGTAGAGAAGTACTTGAAAAACAACCTTGTTCGACAATACCTTCCACGCCAACCAGTAAAGAAACCATTGCCAAAATTAAGGATCATATACCGAGTAATCGCTGATCATTCGCTAAAATTCGATAACTTGTCCATTTTTCGCTAAAAACCAAAAAAAAAACACCGTTCTGCTAAGATCATATTTACCAGATATAGCTCCGTGTGCATATTTCCTGCTTCCTCGATTGAAGAAGCTCCCTCGTGGATGTCATTTTGAGTCCATAGGAGCTATTGAAGGGAGTTCGCTGGCCGCTTTGAAGAAAATACCAAGAATTCAGTATAAAAACTGTTTCCAAGACTGGAACAAAACTTATAATAAGTGTATTGCAGTGAGAGGGAACTATTTTGAAGGAAACACAATAAATTTGGATGAATAAATAAATACTTTGTATTTTATGTAGAAAGTCGCTTTGCTTTTTGACCATAGTAGAATTAAAAAATATTTAGACATCGCTTTACAAACGTCTATTCAACATGGTAATCATATCACATAGAAAACTCATATTTTTTAACATATATGATGAAAGTTCTGGATAATGGTTAAAAAAAAACTTGTTTCAGCAGCACTATGGCACCACGTACCACTCATCTCCATATGCTTCTGCCCACACATATAAAAGGTGATTTTTTTATTCTGTCTGAACTTCCGATAGGGGTCATGTCAAACGAACTGTGTTTGACTTGCGAAGATAGAGAAGAAGTCCTCTCTATACGCTTGAAAGTCATGGGAAAGATCCAGCAGATGGAAGAATAGCTTCCATTTGAACTGAATGATAGACAGCAGGAAAACCGAAAACCCACATGCGAAGTGCTGCTCGCCAGGTAGAAAAGAAAGCCATTTCATTATCGAATTGTGACTGACGATGAAAAGCGGATATATTTTGAGAATTCTAAGCGTAAAAGATCATGGGTAACTCTAGGCGAACCATCGACATCGACCGCAAGGCCAAAACGCTATGGACGGAAGACAATGTTCTGTGTTTGGTAGGATCAGAAGGGTGTGATCTATTATGAGCTGCTAAAATCTGGTGAAACCGTTAATACTGAACACTACCGACAATAAATGATCAATTTGAATCAAACTTTGCGTGAAAAACGACCAGAATGTCAAAGACAACACAAAGTTATTTTGCTGCATGATAATGTAACATCACGCCCAGCAAAACTGGTCAAGGAAATGACTGAGGCGTTTAGTTGGGAAATACTTTCGCATGCGGCTTACTCACCAGACTTGATTCTGTCCGATTACTACTTATTCAGCGCTTCACTTCTTACGAAAATGTACGAAAATGGCTCGATGAGTGGTTTGCCTCAAAAGAGCAACAGTTTTTTTGGCGTGGTTTCCACAAATTGTCAGACAGGTGGGAAAAATGTATAGCTAGCGATGGGCAATACTTCGAATAAAATAGTTTTTATCATTTTCATACAATAAACGTGTATTTTCTAGACAATATTTCGGTTTCATATTTACATAATGTAATCTATATTGGATTAAATGTCAAAAATACTTGTTGAAACATCTGATATAATATGATCATTAGGTTTGAGTAGAAGACAATATTTTATTAAAATTATATTCGAAAATTTTTCGTTTAGAAAGTTTATAAGGTTCTGAAGAATCAGGAAGAAGTTTACTCCAGTTTAAGCAGTACAATTTATTAGACCGGCTGGCAACATATGTCCTTATGGTTCTGGCATCATATCTTGTTCTGTTTATATTGTATGTGGAATCCGCAGCATGGGGGCCGTCTTTTCAATTCGCAAAACAAAGATGGGAGATAAGTTGGCGGCAAAAGCATATTGTACCCTTGAAGTTGTTAATGATGTTTTCCACTGCACAATCGGCTTGTCAACTTGTCAGTTATAATTCACGAACAGGTTGAAGTAATATAGGCAATTGCTTAATACGCTAAGGAAAATAAAACCAAGCAATTTGAGGTGCCTGCCTCCGTCTTTATATAGGCTAAATCGTCTGTGAATACGGTTTGACTTTACAAGGAAAGTTTTTATTTTGTTGGCTTGACAAATTGCCAAACCTTGGCTTAGCTCTAGTTTATAATCTTATCCATAAAAATTATAATACTGTTATATTTTTTCCCTTCATTCTACATACCAGGGTGTAACAAAAATATATATGAAACGATTATACGTCTCACTCCTCAGAGGTTTAATACGATTTCAACTTTTTGCTCCGACAAATATACATTCCTTTTTCAGTATTAAAGTGATACCACTGTAAAATATTCAGTCGACGGTTTTTAACAAAAACGTGAAAATGAGTTGCGATTTTAGAGCAATTTTAAGGGTATTTTAAAAAAGCTTCAAAGAGCTCACAAGATTTGGTCGTCCACATTTTCTTGATACCGACATTTTATGAGCAACTGTGGCTGCAGACCCTAGAACAATCACTTTGAGGAGGATCAGAAGTATCATCTCACACTACCTTTAAAAGGCATTTTTGCGAGGCCTTAAAAACTCAAACACTTTTTGTAACACCCCAGTAAACCAGAAAAAGGTTTAATATTTTTAATCTACATTGGTAATAACACTTATTTAGAATTAGACAAAATTTAAATGACAGCTGTCTGTAAAGCATCTATGTAAAAAGAATTTATCCCCAGGAAAAAAATATATTGATATTAACTTCTATTCAGCTCGTACTGAAGACTCATAAGATGTTGGCCTGTCTGTCCCCCAAAGGGGAATCCCACAGTAATATCAGATCGAACGCTATGCCACAACTACTTTATTTAGACACCTAGTATGTTGTAAAATATAATTATTTCAAATATTCACAATAAATTATAAATGTTCATTACATCACTACAGTTCGAAAAAAGTATGTTCAGATATATTGTTATGAATCATAGCAGCAATTTATTAATGCAATTTACAACAGCAATTTAATTTTTAGAGGAAAAGTTAGCTGAAAAAAAGATAAACGTTATGTAGCAATCGATTGGTATATTAAAATTTGAATTATTTTGTATACATTACTAATTAATTAATTTCATGCATTTCTATCGTGGATAAACTAAATTTTGTAAATTTATCAAGCATATAAACAGTTTGTTTCCTAAAAGCATGTTTATATAAAGCAGATTTAATAAATCTCTTGTGAATTATTGAAAACGCCCGTTCCATAAGCTTATAAAGAAATTTTGTTATGCTTTTGACGTAGGAAATTACCTATTTAAAAACAATATGCTCTGAAGTATTGCCGCAATGATATCATTAACATTTCAAACATAAATATGGATTATTTGAAACGATATGTATTTTTTGGGTATAATAAATTTACTTATTTTATGCGTAAACCACAAATGGTTGGATGTAGCTTATAACTCAGAAATCCTTAATATATGTAGACTCATAATTGACACAACCGCACTCACCCCCAGGGAGTAAGAAATTAGTAGCGCATTAACTTGCTACTAGATTTGTACCATTTAGGGCTTTATATTCCGTCGCGGTTTCATACTTAGGATATAAACTACACTTTTCCATTGGTATTTTGAAAATGTCACTAATAAACCTGCTGCTTTTACTTCAATAATAACTAACAACAATACAATTAATTATTTCTTAAAAGGCAAACCAGGATATTTATTGGGAGATTGGTGTGAAAACATTGTAAATAAAATCATTTTCTGGATTAAATGTTCTGATTATCAGTTTATGTTCTGATAATCAGAATTATTATCCTACAGAGATCAACATTCAGAGTTATGTTGTGATTATCAGGAGTGTCATATTAGAAATACTTTCTAATCTCGAATATTACAATACACAATATACAATTTCCGCAGAAAGCAGATTAGAAAAGCGGTTTAATGTTTTTAACAATAGCAAAATAGTTTTTTTTCCTTTATTTGGGTTTTTCGCCACTATCTAAAACTCAAAAAATATCAAAAATACCTGACTAACAGTAACATAAATAACAATGTAATTGTTGTAATGTAATGTAATTGTTGTCAATGTAAGTATCGTTGACATACACAAAAAAATATATTTACTTTCACTCGTTACTTCATATATTACAAAACCACCAAAACTGATCATTACCGCCATTTTCTGATTAAAGAAGCTTCGTCGGTTGATAAAATATTAAACAAAAAAACTTGGATTCCATTGGTTTTGATCAATAAACCATTCACAATATTTTTGCCTGTGTGAAAAAACTGGGCGTACGAGTGCTTGTACTCTTTGTACATCATAATGGTAGAATAATCGCTCTTTTAGTATTCGCTGTGTAATTAAATGGGAAATTAACTAACCTCTCATGCAACACTTCGAGTACTCCTGGTAGAATCTTCTAGAACAAGATGTAAAAATTTGTTTTTCAAATTCAGGACCGATTTTTCACTGGCGGCCATATTCTTGAAATTCTGGAAACACGCTACTCGTATCTAAAAGTCTTTGAAAAACTTGAATCGATGTTTGGCAGCAGTTTTTCTGGTTATTGTTGTGCATAAATACGTCTAACTCCTTCAGAATTTTGGACAGCTTCTCCGTAAATACGAAGCATATCGTCATATTCGCGTACAGAATACATATTTTTGGTTTTTAATTGAAGTTAAATGCACCAACATTTTTTTTTTCTCGGGTGTTTTTTGACTTTTGTTATAAGGAACTTTTTTTCTGTAAAATGTTGTCAAGAATCCAATTGGTTAAATTTACGAAAGTACTTTCCCTTATACCCTAAAATATTATTTAACAAATGATTTCGATTATTCTTCATTCTAGAAAAATCTATAATATAATCAAGCATAAAAATAATTTGTCTGGAAAAAAAGTACGTGAATGTGAAATTAGTTACAAAATAAATCTCTTGTGAATGATTCAAAATGCCTGTTCAGTAAATGTATAAAGAAAATTTGTTGTGATTTTGACACAGAAAATTACCCATGCAAAAACAATATGCTTTAAACTAGCGCCCAAATGACATCGTTAAAATTTGAAAAAAAACAAACAAATAATTTTAGACGGTGTGTATTTTTTTGCGATAACATATTCAGAATTATTCCATGCGTAAACCGCACATGGTTGCTTGTAGATTATAATTCAGAGGGCCTTAAACAATACACCTAGTTTCATAATTGATAAAACCGCAGTGCCTTCAGGGAATGAGAAATTAGTAACGCAATAATTTGTACTAGATTCGTGCTATTTAACACCTATATTCCGTAGGAATTTTGTACTTCGGATATAAACCCATCTTTTCTACAAATGCTCCGCAAATTTTCCCCGACGAAGTTAGCCTTAGTTCTGCAACGACTAAATACAATTCGGAAAAGTCGATGGAAGCGAGAAAATTGATTGGTGGATCGGAAAAAAAATATTGTGGTGAATTTTCATCTCAATACGAATGAAGGCAATGTAAATCAATAAAAAAAGATAAATATATATATATATATATATATATATATATATATATATATATATATATATATATATATATATATATATATATATATATATATATATATATATATATATATATATATATTGTCTGAAAAGAAGAGTCTTCGATCAGTGCGTCCTGCCCGTTATGACATACGGATGGATCTGGACACTCACATCGCAATCAATTTAGCAACTTTAGGTAGGACAGAGGGGAATGGAAATATGTATGCTTGGTATTACAAGACGAGACGGAAAGCCCTGCACATGGATCAGGGAACAAACGAAAGTGAGTGATATCATTGGAAGAGTAAAGCAGTTGAAATAGAGATGGGCAGGCCATATAGCGAGGCGATGAAGCGGTAGATGGACCAAGGTAATCTTGGAGTGGATATCGCTTGATCGCAAACGTCCGCGAAGAAGACCGAAAGCACGATGGACTGATGACATCGTTAAGTATATTGGACCCGAGTGGCAGAGGAAAGCCCAGGACCGTGAAAGCTGGAAGCATGCTGAAGATGCCTTCATCCTGCAGTAGATCATCGCGGGTTAATGATGATGATGATGATCATGATAACGTTGATGATATATGATGAGTTGATGATTGATGATTCGTCACCCTAGGTTATATCCTTAGTTACTGTGATCAAAAATTTTCCAATTTTTCAGTGTTATTTTTTACAACGTGATCCTAAATAAACATGCTATTAATAGCAGTCACAAATCAAACAATGAACGTTGTTAACTATTAAAAAAAAACGTTTCAGTTAGACGTGGTTTAAAAAATTGTTACCGAACTTTGATACTTTATACTTAAAAAAAAATGTATTACACTACCCTGGGCAACTTATTTCAAAAGATGGTCCATTTAGTCAAGATTTCAAAATGGTACAACAATTGGCACTTTTCTTTCCACAAAACATTTTATTGCTTATTTTTTTGCAAAAGGACCACATTTCAAAAAACTCATACCATGATAAAAAATACTTTTGTGTGCTCAAAAATGGACTTCACCAATGTAAGTGAGATGGACAGGTGTGATACTCGCAAGGACGATTGGACATGGCCGGTGGGAGACCTCGAGGACACGACGACAACGAGGTTTTAAATGAAATCCAAAATGACCTCAGCACTTCAGTACGTGTGATTGATAGCAACACTGCAATACCGAGAAGTATTACTCATCCAATTTTAAAACGATACTAATATCACCCGTATCATGTGCAGTATGTACAAAGTTTACCTCGTGACTCCACTCCCAGAATCGATTTTGGCAGAACAATGTAATAATATAAATCGATTGTCTGGTTTTCGATTTACGAACACGATCATCGTCTTCAAAAAAATAATGTCCTCTCTCTTCTTCAGAAAGAAAACCGCAACAAACAGTAACTTTCTAAGGATAAAGAAGTAACTCATGAATCACTTGTGAATTTTTATCGGACCAAACCCATTGAGCCAGAAGTGCGCTTCGTCGGAAAAGACAATTTTCCCCAAAATGACGGTGATTTTAAAACTTACAATTTCTACGCGCTGATATTTTCATGGTGAATTTACACAATGTACAATATAGCAGCATATAAATTGTAGCAGTCAACTTTTTTCAGTTGTTTCAAACTTCCGACACTCTAATTTAAAAACACTTCACTTCAAGTCTTTACTGTCTTTGTAGACTGCTTCGAACTAATGACAGGGTCCTCGAGTATCGCGCTTTCGTTGCCTCGGATGGGCCGAGCGTAACGTCTTGGGTTCTTATTGATAGATGTATTCAGTTAGTTCAGTCCTTCGGAACATTGGTTGATGTTCTCATCTTCAGAGTTGTCTGTGTTTTTATCTTGAATCGTCATATTCCGAATTTTGTAAAATAAATTTCAAGTGAGTTATTCAAGGCCTGTTTAATAAGCTTCTAAAGAAAATTTGTTGTGGTTTTGACGTAGGAAATTTCTCATGTAAAAAACATTATGTTCTGAAATAGTGCCGCAATGACATCATTAAAATGCTAAACATTACAAACAGTTAATTATTTTGGACCGCGTGTATTTTTAGCGATAACAAATTCGGCATTATTTCATGCGTAAACCGCAAATGGTTTGCTGTAGGTTATAACTGTGAAATCCCTAACACAATACATGTAGCTTCATAATTGATAAAACCGCACTGCCTCCAGGGAATGAGAAATTAGCAACACATTAACTTGTACTAGATTTCTACTATTTAGGACTTTATATTCCGTAGGAATTTCGTACTTCGGATATAAACTCTACTTTTACGCAAACGCTGCACAAATTTTCGCTGATGAACTTGCTTTTAGTTTTGTAGCGACTAAATACAATTCGACTGATTATTTATTTTTCGAAAAAGCGAGGAAACTGATTGGAAGATCGGAAAATACAAAGGGAAAAATATTTTTATGAATTTTCATTTTACTAGACTCATTGATTTAGTAAGTCAATAAAAAGGCACATATTATGTATCAAGGGGTAAAAAATTAGGGGTAACGATATTTATTAATAAAATATTAGGACCTCAACTTAATTTTCGACCTTTTTAGAATCCTGAAAAGTGGTGATTTTAAAGTGAGAAAATCACTAACGCTTCTTCCAACTTCCTCAATAAACGTGAATTGGCTAATTTGGTGAATACAGCGGGCGTAATAGAATATCCCTGCCCAATTCTGTGATCGTTTCCTAGTCCTTTTTGCTCTATATGATATCGATATTTGATTTTGTGTTTCTCTTTGGATTATCGGCTCGTATACATTGTTTTAAAGCAGAAGGATGGATTTAGCTGTACCGGAAAAAAAAATGATTCTAATAGGTTCTGCAGTCGATGAAACGTGACGACCGAGAATTAAATTGAGGACTTATAGGACTAGTAACAACATACAGCATAGGCAGATGTGTGGATGAAGATGAACGTTAGTGTTGTTAAGAGTTTTTCCAATATATTTCCATATCACAGATTTCCGACGCAATATTCTACTGTTTTACTGCATGTCTTAAAAATATTCCCAAAGAATGTTGGACCTGGAAAAGACATTTCAAATTGTTACAATACAATTTTATTTTATTTTAAAAAACCAAACCTAATGTCTGTTAATAATTCTAGCGTATTAACCGTTTGTGAAAAAACATGTGAATGTGGAGCTAATTTAAAATAAATCCCAAGTGAATTATTCAAAGCGCCTGTTCCATAAGCGTGTAAAGAAAATTTGTTATGGTTTTGACGTAGAATATTACCCATGTAAAAACAATATGCTCTGAAGTAGTGCCGAAATGATATCGTTAAAATTTCAAACATAAATTAATTATTTTAAACCGTGTGTATTTTAATACAACTTCGGCATTGTTTTATACGCAAACCGCAAATGGTTGATTGATGGTTACAACTCAGAACGCCTTAATAGAACACATGAAGCTTCATAATTGACAAGACCGCAATGCCTCCAGGGAATGAAAAATCTACTAGATTTATATATGTCGCAGATGGATTGCAAATGAACAGAAAACAAGGGGCGAATTGTTTTCCTCCTCCAGCTCGAGGAGGTAGACAACTTTAAATATCTGGGTGTAGTAATTAACCTGGGTTAGTAGTAGTAGATTTATAGAACATTTTCTTTATGGAAAGAAAAATCTTACTATGATAGCTATCAAAACTGCAAGTTTAAAAAAGCTGTAGATTAAAGCTGTATTAATTATTAAATAAAATAAAATTTTGTACAATTAGAAAAAACGACATTACTTATGGGTACACCTACAATACAAGACTATTAAATTCCTTTTTCTGCCAACACCCAGTTTTCATAAACACAATTCCGTTGATTATTTCTAGTACAAAAAACGAACAGAGTTATTGGGAGATTGGTTTAAAACAAAAAAAAAGAAAAAAACGCTTTATAAATCTCCACTCAATACGAAGGAAACCACAGTAAATCAAGAAAAAAGATTAGCATTATGTATCAGAGACTGGATTCATAAAATTTAAAATATTGTTATGTTCTATGGGTACATATATTTTACAATTCCCATATACCCTATCAGTTTCCTTTATGTAAACGTCTTTATTTTAATTTACAGTAGGTCAAAAATATTTTCCCGCAGACATGATATATTTTCTGAAATGGAATAAGGAAACATCAACTGTTATAAAAACGATTTTTCATTGTGATTTTTTTTCTCAAAAAAAAACAGAACAATATTTTATTTTGAAAATATAACAGAAAAAGTGACAGACCTTAAGAAGATCCCCGGATTCGACTTAATACAGAAAAAGTCGTACAAGAAGCATCAAATAAATGTTTGATGTTCATAACCCAAATATTTAATGGTATTATTAGCAAAAAAAAAACATTATTAAAACATTATGGAACGTAGCTCATATTGTGATGATTTTTAAACCAGGCGAACACCACAAAACACTACCAATAAGCCTATTGCCAATGTTATTTAATCTATTTGAAAAATTATTGCTCACTAGATTAAATGAATGAAATTTAATACCAAACTACCAATTTGACTTTCGCAATCAGCACGGAACTACAGAACAAGTCAGATATTAGTCTGGTCATGCTTCCTGCCAGACTTACAACAGTTGCCACGTTTGCAGACGATACTGCCATGATGGCTTCCGCACCAAACCACTAGCGGCGTCAAGAAATCTGCAAATCAATTTAGATAAAATTGAGGACTAGTTTAAAAAATGGAGAGTAAGGAGTAATGAAGCAATATCCGTACACGTCAGCTTTACTCTGAAAAAAGATACTTGCCCAACATTAATTTAGCGCAAGCATATCTTCATAAAATGGAAACAGTTTGGATTCAAATTAAGGCAGCTGTATTGGCTTATTGGACCGAATTCAAAATTAACTCTGGATTGATAAAATAGTATTTTACAAAGTCATACTTAAGCCAGTCACGACATATGGCATACAACTGTGGGGATCAGCAGCAGACTCAAACCTTGAAATTCTTCAGATATTTCAAAACAAAGTTATGTCGTAAATGCTCCAAGAGTGCCCAATGCTATTTAAAAAGTCACGTTATTTTTTGAGCATCGTAATAAATGCAAATATGAATTAAAGAAAAACGTGCGATAGCAAAGGTTTTATTGAGAAAGGTTCAAAACTTTGTTTACCATACACATATTTGTTATATGGGGGTTATTCGAACCTACGTAGAACAAGTAATTTAATTTAAATACGAGGTGTTGCTATTAAATAACGAGACTGACGCTGTGAAATATTTTATTTTCATTTAATACATATTTACATATTATCACCCTCAATATACACCCCTCCTCTATCCCTACAACGTCCCATGCGAATCTTCCATTGTTCGAAACAGTGGCGGACGTTTTCATCTGTCAGCTCCTTCAGTACGCGTGCCGTTTTCTCTTTCATAGTTCCTTTTAATACAGATTTCACCTTAGGAAACAGATAGAAGTCGCACGACGCAAGATCCGGCGAATAAGGCGGATAGTCTACCACTGGGATGTTGTACTCGGCTAGAAACCTCTTGACAGACAATGCGGAATGAGCCGGTGCACTGTCTTGGAGAACCCATGACTTGTTCTTCCACAATTCGGGTCGTTTTCTCCATATTCTTTCACGGAGTGTAGCAAGAACGTAAGGGTAATAATGTTGATTAATAGTTTGATCTTTAAGAACCCAGTGAAGGTATCCAATCCCATAAATATCGAAAAAAACAATCATCATTGCTTTGAATTTTGATTTGCTCATTCGAACTTTTTTAGCTTTCAGTGAATTTGGGCTCTTCCAGTGCACGGATTGAAACTTCGCATAGTAAAAAAACACGATTTGTCACATGTTATTATCCTTTCAATTAAGTTTGAGTCATTTTCATTGGCATTCAAGGTGTCACTACAAACATTTTTGCGAGCTTCTTGTTGTTCAAACGTGAAAATTTTAGGAACCATTTTGGCACACACTTTTTGCATGTTAAAATTGTTATGCAAAATTGGCCTTACGCATTTTTTGTCAATCCCTACAGTTTCAGCAATCGCACGAATACTTAACCTGTGGTTAGATCGAACCAGATTTTTTCGACATTGTCATCCGTTTTTGACATGGAATTGTGAAATTTCACAAGAATTCGTTGCTCTGTTGTTACACTTATGTATATATAATTTATATTATTACACTGTATCTATATTGCAACATTTTTCAGGTGAAACAAAAAAACAACTCTAATGCGCACAAAGTTATACGGATTTGTTTACAGAAGCGAGAGGTACTGCATTCGAACGAGAAGGCTTCACGCTAAACAGCTGTTGGTAGCTGGCGTTTGGCGCATTCGTATTTTTTTGCCACATTTAATAGCCCCACCTCATAGCTCGCGAATCTCTTCGAACAAATTGTTCCTGATCTTATCCAAAATTGTATTAAATAATGAGTGCCTCGTCGTAAAAAAATATATTGTTCTGATATTCATATAATTTCAGTATCACCCTCCCTGAAACTGGGCGCTGTTGTACAACACAACCTCAAAAAAGAAAAAACAAACTTAAGGTAACCTTTTACCATTGAACTCTTGCCCTTTAATTGAAATTAATCCTTTGCCACCCACCCTATTTATGTTGTCTGACACCTTGCTACTATTTTTTGTAGCTAAAACTTAAAATTCTAATCCAAATGGGTTCGTTACAAAGATACTCCCGAACGTGAGGCCAGCACGGCCGCAGTTTTGAATGAAGTATTAAAATACGACCTGAAAAACTTTTTTGAAATGCTCGTTACTCGTTCTACAAGGTTGTGCCGCTACAAATTGTGCTTATTTCTATTACATCACCTTTTTTTATAAAAACAAAACTCGTGTAGTTTTCCCTTATTTGAGCAAAAGTTCGTTTTCTCTTTAGATAACTTGTGTATCTAATAGAATTCAAGAAGTCTTTCATTCGCAAACTCGAGATCAAACATGAAAGTCTTTGAGTTCTTAATGGGAAAGTCTTACATAATGCATACATTAATTTAAATAAAATATCTACCACTTTCAAAAACATGTGATGGAATTACTAGTGAATATGTAAACTAGTACTGTATGATAATTTCTCTATGGAAATTCATTAATTAAGAATAGATACCTTATATTTAAGGAATAGGTTTCCCACCGTTCTAGCGGAATATGCAAGTAAAGTCCATTCTCGTGAGAATATCAGATTAGATCGTGATACCGAGATGTTTGCACATCTAATTCTATAAATCCAGTCATTGCATCGTCAAACATAGAATAATGCCAATTAAGTCAGAAAATAAGACGGTCTCAATCAATACCTACTACTCGCACAATAAACAAACAATGAATTTAATGACGGAAAAGTGTATTATAGTGCCTTTTGAAACTATAAATAATATTAAAATATAAAAATTTAACGATTTTATTAATGTTTTTGCTATAAAGAGTTTTTCAATAAGAGAAATGTTGAAAGAAAAATGTCAGAAATTTGAAACGTAAACTCATAGACTGCTGTATTCAGTATATCGTTTCAATTGGGCTTATGAACAATTTTTTTCTGTCATAAATGGAAAGATCATATATGTTTTATAACAAAACTATTTTTATTTTATTTTTTTTCTTGTAATTGGAAAGTTATATAAAAAATTGTGACCTCATAATTGGTTTGCTATCGATTTGAAAATATACTTGCTTTTAATTGTTATTTAGGCTTTCGGTACTGTTTTCGACGTTATACTCATATATCTTTACATAAGATTTGGAAGCTTAAAGGTAAGTTCAGAATGAAATCAGATAGGGTTCCTTTTGTTTTTTGCATTCATTTTTATAACTTTTATTTATAATATTTAATTCATGTAGGGAAAACAAATTAACGTGCCAAATTTATAAGAAGGAATATTCCTGTGTGTTCGCAAAGAATCTATATGTAACAACACAAACGAGGGTAATAACAATGAGAAAACCCTACAGGGTCGTCTATTTTGTAGGATTTGAATAATAATATTAAAGAATTAGACAAGAATAGACGAGAACAAAATTCGACTACCAGTTTGGAAGGTAATCGTATATAAAGTCTTATATTTATGAAAGTTTTACAGGATAATCTAATTAGTAGATGGCCGAAGAGTACAGAAACTGCTAATCAGTTATATGAACATCAACTAGTTAAATTAAGGACTGGCAAAGCAGTTTTCCATGGAATCAAAACAAATATCTGAAGGAGTATGCAAAAAGAAAGAAATAAAGAAAAGCAAACCTACTATTCAAACAAAAAGTAAAAAAATGGTATATTTCTATTCTAAGTAAAACAAAACAGTTAAATTATTTAGTGTTTTTCAGGATGTTGCTACATTTCATCTATTAATTAAACATATTTATTTGATAAGGTATGTTTAAATATAGGTTAGAAATTTATTATAGGCATTGAAGACTGATAATAGGCTGATAGTGGTTCCAGGATATGTTGTGGTACATAGTGGTTTTCTATTGGGTAGATCTTAACAGCAGAGTCCCACACTTCGACTATAAAAGTTTTCCACTTAAAAAGGTCCCTTTTCTTATTTGGGAAATATCTAGCTGGTCATGCATTAAAGTTAGTTGGCAGCCAGATTTATTTATATTTGCAAATATTATTAAAAGTCTAATGTGGTGGTTTGTAAAACATGTATGGCGAAAAATCACCATCGTTTTAAAAATACTAAAAACCTTAATTAAAGCAATAATAAAGCTTAATGAAAGCAATCAAACAAATATGTATATAATTTTGGTTAGTGATTGTTTTTATTCTGAATTCATTATTAATGTAGTTTACTTACTCTAATCCACTGTAATATATTTTCCTAGTTGGGGGAAGTTTTATTATGTATATTTAACAGTGTATTTTTTATTGAAATAAAATTAGCGATTTAAACAGTATGTATGTGTTTTGTTTTTCTGTTTATGATTTATATTGTTTTTGTTTTCGTTCAAAAAGTAATTATAAAACTAGAAAATATCTTCTGGTTATTCAATATTTAATATTTTTCATTATTTTTGAAAACCAATATAACCAATATTACAAGAGACTACTATTTATAACATTATATATTTTTTTGTTTGAGTATTTATTATCTGCTGAAGCTGCACAATCGCGACATTGAGTGTCTTGAACTTTTCTTAATTTTTTATTTATAATCCAGACAACTGTATAAGCTTTACTCTGAACTTTATGTTCTGGACATACACGTCCTTTTACAGTGCAAATACCATTTTTGCGGTTAAGTGGAACAAAACCTATAGCCTTGCCACTGTAACTTTCTCGTGACACCCTATAAATAGTTTAATTATATTAATAGAAATATTTTGTTTCTTATTTACATTTGCATTATTTTTTAAAAACTTACATCGATGCTTTACTTACATTCGATGTCATTTTTGAGAAAATCTGCCACCATAAAAATAGCCACAGCAGGTATATTATTAGAATTAGCTTTTATGAACCCTTTATTACACATTACTGAACTAAATTAGTTATTAACAATATTTTGTTTTGCACTTAACCAACAATAATTTTGACAGTATATATACGAATAGAAGCTGTTGACGGTACTGACGTGAAAACACTTTAGTATTCTGACATCACAAACATAGCAGCCAATTGCGGCGCGTTGGTAGTCACGTGATTTTTTTTTATTATTAAAATAATAATAAAAAATTCGATAATTATTTTTTATTCAAAAACCCAATTCACCGTGGAAAGATATGGAGGAATATATTTTTCCGACGAAGCGCACTTCTGGCCTAATGGCTTTGTGAACAAACAGTTTCAAAACAGAGTGTTATTGTTTTTTCTGCAGAATAAAATAAAAATTACCGGATTATCACTTATAATTATCATTCTGCCTCATTCTAAAGTTCTGACACTTTATTTTACTACGATATATTACACTAAACATATGACTTTATTATGAATATTAAATTTAGTAGAATTTACTGCTGAAAAATCTCGAATCAATTAGATTTGACTAAAAAATAACTTGAAATTTATTAGGCCCCTCAGTTTTTGTATATTAGTTATAGTCTTAAAATTGTCTTCTTACTGTAATTTTTTTGTAGTTTAATGTTTTTATTTAATAAGAAAGTTGAATTATTATCTCTTTATTTTGAAAATAATATCATTAAAATGTTCTTCTCTTACTACTTTGATATTAACCGAGTTGCCAGGTTCATATTCGAGAACAAAGAGTGACTTTTGAGGACATAGTGGTAGCTTGATAATCTCTCTAGGATTTTCTTCACCTCATAACTGGCACCTTTGTTTATTTACGTATCCGTCTACATGAAAGTGCACTATATCGCTAATAACAAAAATTGTAGTTTACAGAACGACCATTTTGGAAAAGTAAAGTTGTACAAACTATACACGTTTTGCCTTAAAGTATGACATCTTACTAAATAGCAAATATTTTACTTAAGTTTATCCAATATCAAGATGAAAGTTTATATAAGGATAGAGTGAAATGTTATGTTTTTTTTGAAAAGTAGATTCATTTTTAATAACTTTCTATTGAATGTATTAACACTATTTTTTGAGTAGAAAAACCGTCCTGCAAACCGAAGAAAAGTTAGAAAGTATTATAGGAACTCTGCTTCTTTAAATTTCATGGTTCGATGTGGTCGAACCAGCACTAGTGTTGCTCCGTGGTTAGAATACCTCTTCTCTATATTTAGAACAGAGGGGGGTCAATTGAACCACTGGACAATTGAACCAGTCGACTTAAAAATTTCATAAAAATTAAAAAATTAAACGTCCTCGTAGAATTATGTTCTAATATATTATACCTCTGATTTGCCCAAAATTTGGATTCATTGTGATGATTTAATTTTGAAAAATTCAAATTTTTGTGTTTATAGGCATGTAAACTTTTTTTTAGCTCTCGAAATGTTTAATAATATTTCAATTTTTAAATATAATCATAAAACTTCAGTTGTAATGTCTCCATATATCTATATTTTACAACCTAATCTGACTTGATTTATAGCAAAATGATTTTTTATTTACTAATTACCGCAATAAAATCAGATGGGGTCAATTGAATCATCAATTGTAGGGGTGGTTGAACCACCGAAAGCATCAGATTTGCACGCGCATCTCGACCTCACACGAAAAATACTTATAAAGTTAAACAATGTAGCATTTGTTATTGTAATATTTTGTATTGAATAGTTTGTTCATCAAAGATTTTTAACATTATTCAATAAGTGTAGTAAATAACGAAACTACTGTTACTGACATGTCACAACCAACTCCGTTAAATGAAATGCCTGATACTGAATGACCAGTAGAGTCATTCAGTAACAATGCAATCAAGGATGAGACACTCTTCAATATATTACTCTACCGTATATTTACTTAACAAAACTAACCACACACACATAAATATCCGTACTCCTTCACAAGCGCATGCGTTATCCGTGAAGAAAACTAGAAACTAATAAATTATTTATTAAAAGTCTTTTGTTTTTGTTTCTAATACTTTTGGATTAATTGACCCCAACTAGTGACTCAATTGCACCTGCGCTGGGGTCGGTTGAACCACTTTTTTAAAATTATAATCATTTGTTGACTAATTTAATTATCGGAAATGATAAAGCGAATAACAAACTACAATATTATCTAAAGAAAAATAATTATTTCTTTTTAATTCAATTCAAAAATATCATTAAAGTATTTTTGGTTCAATTGTCTCGACTACTGAACAAAATGCATGATATTTTGTAGGGCGATCGCAGAGTGAGGGAGTGTTAGAGAGGTTGTTGAGCTGATAAACAGCTCGGATGAGCGTGTACGTATCATCCTACCCGAACATTTCGGCCTGAGAAAACTGCGGACCAAAAACGGAATAAAGTAACCACTTCACAGCGGTGTTTAGGGATGTATAAGCGCAGTCCGAAGGATTTTTTGCCGCGATTCAAGGCTATTTATGTAAGTTGGATTCGTGACCACGTGACCACGAAAACGAAGGAACAGTTAAAACAGTGAATTTTACCTGGTAAACGCGTCTCGAAGAAGGCGAAAACGATTCAATAAAGCGAAAAGGTCATGACCATTGTTTTCTGGGATTCCAAAATCCTTTCTCGACTATTTTTTTCCTTCTTCGACTATTTAATTGAAACAGCGAAATTGAAACAGGCATGAAGTGATTATCACCGAAACAAAAAACAATTTTGGAGTCAAGTCGTACTTTTTGGAAAGCATAAAAAGTTTCGATTTTCTATCAAAAAAACAATATTTCAGTCAAAAAGTATCTGACTTTTTACTCTAACCTCGTATACAGCTCTGAGATATATACTAGATAGATAGATAGATTATCTCCCAGTGTCAAAATAGATTTGTTTGAAAATTTTATATGTACAGAGCAGATATGCGATAAGTAATGGAGACGCTCTGCTTTTGTGATGTAATTTTTTACAATTCCAAAATGTTCCTGTAGTTTTCATTCATTCTTCAAATAGACGACAATCATTGAAGGCTATGAAACTTAGCGGAAAGGTATTCGACAATCCATAAAGATTATAAATAAAACATATTTTTGATACTTTTAGAAATATATGACATATATATGGAAATTTATTAATTAGGAATGCAGACTTTATAATATTTAAGGAATCGGATTCCTGCAGTAGCAAAATATGCAAGTCAACTCCGTTCTCTGGAGAATATCAGATTAGATCGTGATACCGAGGTGTTTACGTATCTAATTCTATAAATCCAGTCATAGCCTCATCAAATATAGAATAATGCCAACCAAGTCATAAGATATAACGCTCTAGATCAATACCTACAACTCATATAATAGGCAAACTGCTTAATGTATTTAATATCAGCAACGAGCATCATTCTGATTTATTAAATGATATGAAACAATAAATGTAAATAAAATATGAACATATAAAGATATACATGTTTTTTAATTTATTTTATTACATTGTCTTCCACAAAAAAACTAATTATGCCTTGAATTCTAAGGTTTTAATATTTTAATATCACTGTTTAATCAGGTTTGGTAAAAAAGTGGGTTTTTTGCTAGTTCTTGTATTTTTTTAAAAATCTTTCTAATTTGCCAGGGCTTTGAGGTGATGATATAATAACGGGTGTCTCAGAATGTTTTTCGTTTTTGTTTTGCGTGTTACGTTTACAAACGCTTGACGGCCTCTTTAAGTTTAGTAGCGATGGATCGTTTTACGAAATCACAGCACGCATTTTGCGTGAAAGCGTTTTATAAAACAACGATTCCTATACTATTGTTAGACGTCTGTACAGGACAAATTTTAATTTAGCGACCTTGAGAAATGGGTGCGCAAATTTGAAGAAAACTGGAAGTCTGCCAGAGACGATCCACGACAGTCTCTACGACTCCACGCAGTTTCTCTAAATTTGCACAGATCCACGATTCATCGCATTATTCGCAAATACTTACATTTTCACCCGTGCAAAATTGTTACTGTGCAAGAGGTGAAGCCCGATAATCCAGTTAAACGAGTCGAATTCTACAGGACAATGAACAATCGATTTAGGAGCTTCTATAGCATATGGTTTTCTGATGAATCGAATTTCCACTTCAAAGGCTAAAGGCTTCAAAGGCACTGGAACTACACCAGAAACCATTACACTTGCTTAAGGTTGTCGTTTGGGCTGCCATATGAAGAGAAAAGAATTATCGGTCCCTACTTTTTTTAGGATAACCGTAGTCGCGCTCTATTAATTCCGATCGTTATTGCCATATGATCCGGACTTTTTTGGCTCCGGAAATGCAAAACTCGATTGGCTACAACCGCCACACATTTTTCCAGCAAGATTCCACGTCACGAATGATTCTTTAGCAGCTCTTTATGATTTATTCCCTCAAAGAGAAATTAGTCGCCGAGAGACGGCCGAGGAGTCCAAATATAACACCTGCTGATTTTTTCTTATGGACCTACTTAAAAAATAAGGTTTTCATCCCATTATCGCCCAACTTAAATGCTTTAAAGCAAAAAATAACAGATGAAATCCACGCGATTTCAAGAGCGATGCTCCAGCGGTTGAATGAAAATTTCAGTTCCAGGCTAACTGAGTGTGAAGAAGCGGATGGTGAGCATTTATGGATGGTTGTTTTTTATAAATAAAAACTCAGAAACTACTCTGTAATTTAACAGAAATTAAACAAGTTTGAATTAATTCTGTTTTATAAAAAATTGAAGGCTTCATTCGAAAGTGAAGCATTTCGTTTATGTTTTGAGTAAACTATTTATAGTTTGCGTTGTATTAAATTTACTCCAATTTTTATTATATGAGTAGTAAGCGCGTGCCTCTAATTAGTCATGTACTTTGTGGAATATTTTACCACTAAATATAAGAATTTAATATCTGCCTTTGGTAAACGGTAGCTAACTCAAACATTCAAAGTATAAGAAAATGAGAAAAGGCTTAAACTAATATGTAGCAAAGATGTTTTAGATAATATATTATCGGTTGGAAAATTTTGTGTCTGGGCTTATTCCGTTATTAAGCACCAAGTACTTTATATACAGAGATTAGAGCCAAATTATTGAGGGAGCTTGTTATTTATATTTTAGATAAACATGTTCTCGCGTATAAATACACACAAGAATTGATGTTGGCAGGAGACAGTGGTGTAATGTATTTTTTGGCCTAACCATGTTAATGTTTGTACAAGAGATAAAAACCAACCCTGAAAGTGATTACGCTTAAGTTAATTAACGCTTATAATCTAGAAGAAAATACATAAATAAATTTAATTTTCTTGATGGGTTCCGGAACAGTATAAAAATCCGATACGAAATACCGGAGAGCAATAAAAGCTTAAAACTGTGAAATAAAATTATTTGGAAGGATTAAAGCTATCCATCATCGGCCTTCCTATTGATTGTCTGAAAGGGTGGGAGAGGTAGGATGGTGTAGCTTCTCAGTCTTTACAGTTTTCGGTTAGTAAAATTAGAAGAAGTGAGTTTTAATCCCTTCAGTTTCGGAAAGCTTTGACTTTTAAGGAGTTCCTTGTTTAATGCATAATTTACGGAAATTTTAGGGCAGTTTAGTGACAGAATCGATTACAATTTTCTTTCAGAAAGTTTCTTTTGATTTAGCACCTTTTAAACACTTTTCAAGGTAAATTAGCGAAGCCCAAAATATACCATTTCCGTTTTTGCCGGGTTTTCTTTGTTTAATGCTTTTATAACCAGAATTTATTTAGTATTTTTTTTTAAATGGGCATCATTTTAAACTTTATAAATTCATTTCCGGGATTGGCGTTCCTAGTTTGATAATCAGTCACACAGAAATTTTCAGAGAAAAACTTAATTACTTGCAAACTTTCTTGTCGACCACGATCACTATATTTAAGTATAGTGTATACAATAGCATTAGGCGTGGGCTTAGCAGTAGCAGTATATATAAAAGGTCTACCAATAAGAATGAAGAAAGCTCAAAATTACATAAAACACACATTTTTTGCTCAAAATCGGTTCCGATTGCTTTATTTAAGAAATTCAGACATGCAGTTTATGATTTGAACAAGATTTCAGCCAAATGGCCACTACGGCTCTTTTTGCAGAGACGAATCCGCTCGCGCCAATTTTCGATGACCCTAGCGCACATTTCGGGCTGTATGGCGACTATAGCTTGACGAATGTTAGTTTTCAAGTCGCCAAGAGTCGTGGGTTTATTGCTATGCACATGTGTTTTTACATGTCTCCAGAGAAAATAATCTAAAGGAGTTAAATCTCATGATCTCGGCGGCCAAGCGATGACGAAAGAGTTGCCGAACTTGACTCGCAATAAGACCCAGTTTACTCCGGAAATATGCAGTGATGCGCCATTCTGTTAAAGATAACGGTCATTTGCATCGAGTCCATCAAATTTGTGGAAAAAATCTTCCAGCATTACCTTGTAGTGCTTGGTACAGTGACTCCTTTCTCATTTTTAAAGAAATAAGGACCGATGATTCCTCCATGTCAAAAGTCACACCAAACTGTGGTCTTTTGCGGATGCAGAGGACTCTCATGTATCGCGTGTGGATTAGATTCGGAGGGCTATTCATTTTGAGGGCCTAATCGGCAAATGCACGACGAATACGATGGTCGGTTGGCTTCAATTCTTGTGCCAGTACCACCTTATGCAAGCCTAAGTCCAACCTCAAAATTCTTTAGGCTTTTTTCTGTCGTACAGACACCACATTATCTTGGAGAGTAAACTCACTTTCAAATGTTCTAATAACACGATCAATAACCTGTTCGGAAGGACCACCACGACGAATACCTACCACGATGGGTTTGAATTGCTCGTTGAGTCGGACGAGGGAACCGCGAATTTGCACAAACTGAGAAATAAAAGGGCACAAATGTATGCCTTAATACGTGAGGGCGGCACAGCGTGCAGGGAACGTACGGAAATGTTAGAGGTTATCAGAAAATTTTATTCCAAGTTCTATGAAGATCAGAACCAGTTAAAGAGAGCAAAACCCGCGGAAGAGCAAATGCCAGATATCCTGTTGGATGAAGTGACAAATGCTATAGAAACGATGAAGAATGGAAAGGCTCCATGAAAGAACAGTGTAACAGTTGAGAGGTTGAAAGCTGGCGGACGAACTTTACATAAAATACTGGCAAAATTGTACTCAAATGCCTTAGGGAACAAAAAATACCCAACCTATGGAAAAGTGCTGAAGTGATTCTTCTTCATAAAAAAGGAAAACAGGAGGATTTTAAAAACAACCGCTCAGTAAGTAGCCTGTCAATATTGTACAAGGTTTTCACCAAGATAATATCTAAACGAATATTGAGAACACTGAATGACGCACAACCAAGAGAGCAGGCAGGATTCAGAGGTGGATACAATACAATGGATCATATCCAGGTTGTCCAACAGGCCATAGAAAGGCACAATGAATACACCGTGCCACTGTGCTTGGCTTTTATTGACTTTGAAAAGGCATCTGACCCAATAATAGAACAAGTCATAATCGGTGCATAGCTTAACCAAAGGATAGACAGAGCCTATATAAACCTACTAAGATCCATGTATGATGAACCTACAGCGACAGTTTATATGGATGATCTTGAAATTAAAATCAATATAGAACGTGGTGTATGGTAGATTGCCTCAATATCCCCTATTCTTTTCTCAGCCTGTCTTGAAGAGGTATTCCGTAATCTAGATTGGGAATAGGATGGAATAAAAATAAATGGTGCATACTTAAGCCACCTTGATTTGCAGATGATACTGTTCTCCTATCACAAGACCCAGATGAACTACAAAAACACATACAAGAGCTGCAAAGGGCGGGAGAACCATTTGGCTTGAAAATAAACCTGAAAAAGAGTCAAGTTATATTCAACAAATTTGCTGAAAACAGAAGAATATCTATTTTGGGAAGTGATTTAGACCACTGCATATATCTTGGATAGGTGCGTTAAGTGTGGCTGGCAGGTATTTGGCAGGCCCACATAGTGTTTAAGAACAAACTCCCACTTTGTCTGAAGAGAAAAGTTTTTGATCAGTGCGTGCTGCCTGTTCAATCAATTCAAAGACTTCGGGTAGCACAGAGGGGAATGGAAAGGTGTATGCTTGCCATTATAAAGCGGGACAGAAAGACCTGCACATGGATCAAAGAACAGACGAAGGTATGTGACATCATTGCAAAGGTGAAGGAATTGAAATGGAGGTGGGCAGGTCATATAGCGGGGTGATGTGACGACAGATGGACCAAAGCAATCCTCGGATGGATACCGCTTGATCAAGTTCAAGACATCATCAAGTTTATTGGCAGACGAAAGCTCAGGACCGCGCGAGTTGGAAGCATGCTGGGGGGCCTTTATCCTGCAGTGGACCGACAATGGATGAATGACCATTCAGAAACCCTGTGAAAGCTGTGGGATAAATGGCTTGTATGTAAGCGTTTAAGTGATGAAGAGTATAAGGCCAGAAACCGGTCTCAGAAGATACTATCAACAGTCTGGTCGGACTGAAGGCACTAACAGAGTACCTGCTGCGAAGGGTATAGGTCAATATTATACCTTAGCATGACAGGATGTGGAAAGATATTTGTGAAGTAAACACTACTGGAGCTCAAATTAGAGGTTCTTGAAGTATCAGCTTATTGGACTGGCTTACTTTACTTTCTGGATTTTTCTTATATTGACACTAAACAAAAAATTTGCAATGGAATAATTTATTTATTAATATAATTATTAGTTTTATTTAATGATTTCATAAAGTAAATACATTAAGTATTGTGATTTGATAAACAATTAAATTTTGAAAATCTATAAGTAGTTGAGAGATTCGATACTCAGATATAGTTTTTTACAAATGAATAGAGAAAACATTTCGCAACTTACAGCAATTTAGTCAAATCGACGCAATATATAGGACAAAGTGTGATTGCATATAAATGAAAATATCTGTGCCATGTTTTAGAACGCCTCCCAAAATCGCATCTTACAAAATCTACCAATTTCGTGCTAACTAAAAGCAACCCAAAATTTCTCTTTTATTCCTTCAATTACAACGTTATAAATTGCGCTAACAAGCCAAGCTATTTTTCCTTTAAAACTCATCGTAATAAGTTAAAAGTTTAAACTAGATTTAATTAATTCGAATAACCGTGGAATCGGGTCACAAAGCCCAGTACTGAACTTTTTCTTTCCGAAAGTTTCTTGTAGCAGAATTTAAAATACGCATATCATTCATGCAAGACGCTTTTGTTTTAAGTGTTGTATCCGTTCAGCAACTTCGCCCGATAGATTGTTTAAAAAGAACTTTCAAAAAACTGTCTACCGATTATGCGAATTATGTTAATTAGTTTCACACATATCGCGTGGTATATTTTCAATGGTAGCCTGAATGTTTCGTTTAAGGTCAAGCATTGTTCGGGGTTTATTCTTCTGTAAAACAGAGATTTAACGTAACCTCACAAAAAAAATCCAAGGACGTGAGATCGAATGATCTTGGGAACCAGTCGGCCTGTAGATAATACCATGTCGCGAAACAACAGAGCGTCCACTTCGAGCGCTATCAGATAAGTCAAAACCATCATTGGAAAAATGTCTAAACCATCATTGGCATTTACGTCACCACATACACATCACAAATTTTATCTGTTGCAAACCGAACCGATCGAAAATGAAACAGCATGCAATGACCTAAATGTTCTTCAGTTAGTTGATTGTCCGGCATTTTACACCGGTATAATAAAAAAGCTTGAATTTACTTGTCACACTTGTCAAGGCCACGTGTTGTAATATTACGTAATAAAACACCTCTTTATACATATTCACTCCGAACTAGACTGAAGCAAATATTCCGCACTTTTAATAATTCATTTCTGATGGGTACCCCTATTATAATACTACACACCTACAACGTTCACCATTAACAGTAACACGATTTTCATTATCGCTTTTAAATAATTAGGTCCTGTCACTTCTTCAGTCCAAAAACAGCACCAAATAATGACTTTTTGATGATGAAGAGGTAACTCCTGAATTAAATAAATATTTTCATCAGCTCAAAGGCTGCAGTTATGTTTGTTCACAAACCCATTAAGTCAGAAGTGGGCTTTGTCCTCCATTTTTTTTCCCTCAGTGAGGGGTTGCCATCTTGCTGCTGTTGAGCCCATTTCGTGGTAAATTGACACAATGTAATGTACACAGCAGTTTATAAGTGACATTTACATTCCACACAGTGTTGCCGCTATTATGTCTAAAAGTTCTGACACTCTTATTGGAAAACTTTTTATTTACTGGATTTTTATGTTACAGAGAATTTTTTTTAAAAGCAAAGACTCGAAAGAATTGAAACCCTAATTTTATTGCAAGTAATTATGACAAACGAGTATAAAGAAAACAAATATTCTCTGTGGAATGATCTATTAATTATTAGTTTAGCCATCAATTTAATCAAAAGATTAAAAGTGCAAATCAATCGAGTTGAATACTAAATAAAACTGTAGTAAGTGTATAAACAGGCATATCATCACGTATTGCAATTTAATAAATATAATTTTAAAGCATATTTTCCAATTATGTACTACATTTATAATTTTCCCTAATTTCGGAATAGGTGATGACACTACTGAACTTTTATATTCAGAAAAATAGAGAAATCAATAGATGAGAAAAAATTTGCATGTACAATAAGTTTGGGGGTTAATTTTTTAAAAAATTAAAAGTTTTGTGCTAAAACTAAAAATAATCCAACTTTTTCTTTTACAACGTCATATACAAAATTATAAATTGTTCGTACAAGACAAGCTATTTTTCCTTTAAAATTTATCGTAATAAGTTAAGAGTTTAAACTAGCTTTAATTAATTCGGGTAGCAAACAGGGGTGTAAAACTTTTTGTGCCGAAAGTTTCCTTACTAAAAATGTATTCGAATTTTAAACGCATATCATTCATGCAGGAAGCTTTTGTTTTAAGTGCTGCATCCCCACAGCAACTTTGTCCAATTGATGGCTCCAAAAAACTTTCACGATACGAGAGTTTTGTCGATATTTAAAGTATTTTATAGAAATTTTTTCTGTTATATCCTCAACTTTATTATCGGCCACTACGTTTCATGAACTGCAGACCTATCCGAATTCGAATATTTTCAGCGCCATCTCATTTCAGCTTGAGGACGAGGTATGATATGCGAGACTTTTATCATCAGTTCTGCCACATACAGCAAAAGGGACTTTGGAAAGGTTCACTAAGTTGAGTTGGGAGATTTTATCGCATCCGGCGTATTTTCCAAACTTTGCCCTTTCGAATATTCATATTTTCCAATCCCTGCCACATCACCTGGTTGATAATTGCTTCACATCTCTTGAGGAAGTCGGAAAAAAGTCTCGAATGACTTGATGACCAAAAAAATTTTTTTCGATGTGGAATTCGACAATTGCCTGTTGAACGGTGGCGAAAGTGAGGGATATTACTTCGAAAATTAAGTGTATATTCATTTTTTCGTAAATAAATGTCAGAGGTAGTAAAAAAAAGCCTAACATTAATTTGACTGCAGAGAATTTTTACTACTGAATATTCGAACTGGAATGATCAGCTATTTATTATTTCTGGAACTAAATGTTTTAAAACAGAAATAAATTGTGTATAGTGTTATGGACGAAATAAAATAACAATTTGTATTTAAACAGGCATATTATCACGTTTTGCTTTTAGATAAATATTTGAGCACTGTCTCATATAGATTTTCACATTGCATGCTATGTTTATAATTTTCTCTAATATCTAAATAACTCGTAAACCAAATTGATATTGATTATTTGGTTAAAGAGACTATAGATTTGTACTTGCCTTTAGATAACACAGGTCAACACATTTGAACTTTTTTGAGGTACCATTGATGAAAATAGATGTATATGAAGTATTTTGTAGTTCTAAATCTGAAAATGATAAGCTTATTACTGTAACACGTACAGTTTTTTTGTTACAAGAGGTCGGTGGTGGGACAAAAGGGAGACGACATATTTTTACAATCTAATATTTATTTACTACTAGATGACTTGCTGCCAATTCCTTTTCATTTAATTTTTCTTAAAAACGAAAATCACCTAGAAGCTTTCTTATTTGAGGTCGAATAAATATGCCTTCTTTTAGTTTTGCATTACTTATTTGAGGAAATATTTCCTTTAAATACTTGAAATCATTACCTTTTTTGTCCATGGCTTTGACAAAGTTTTTCGCTAGTCCAAGTTCCTTAATTTGGATAGGCTGAAGAAGCACCTGTTTTGAGTTAACAAGGGGGGCATATTTTATGTTTGAAGTACCAGGTTTAAAAGAAGTTCTATGAGGTTAATCTTTCTTACTGTAAGGTTATTTTGTTGTCCTACTGTCCCATAGATAAAAAAAAATAGGAATACTTTGTAAAACCCCCTTGAAGTCCTAGCAATATACCTATAACTTTTAAATAATTTCAATGATCCCATGATATAAAGGTGAAGCAGGTACTTGAAAATGTGACGTGCTAGACCATTGACGTGCTAGGTGAGCAAAAAGAGCATTCTCGAGCTGTGGAATTTATCATTACTCCCAGAAATACAGCAATCTGTCCATACGGACACTAAGCTTACTATTTGACAACGTATAAATGGCATGTACCGTTAATGACTAGTTAAACCTGCGCAGATGATCTGAAGGTTGGCATTTTTTGAGTTTTCGTATTCCATCACGTAACACTAGTTGGTTAGCTAACACATTAGTGATTTAATTACTATTAATTACTTTGTTCTGAAATCTCTGCGTAATTTCAAGGTTGGAGTCCGCCGCAGATCCCCACAGTTCCAAGCCATATGTCCAGACTGGCTTAAGTATGACTTTCTAAACAACTATTTTATTATCCAGAGTTAATTTTGATTTCCGTTCAATAAGTCAGTACATCACCCTTAATTTCAACCAAATGTTTTGTTTTGTGAAAATATACTTGCGCCAAGTTAATCTTCGACCCAAATATATACCGAGAATTTTGTCTTCAACTTGTGGTAATTGGTAATTGTTAAGCATAACTCGGGGGCTTTTACTCTCCATATTTAAGCCAGTCTTACATTTTATTTAAATTAATTTGCAGATTTCTTAACGCCGTCATTGGGTTGGAGTGGGAATCCATGATTGCAGTATCCTTATAGATAAAGCACTCGATCCAGTACGCTACCCTGTGGTACTCTTGCGTTGGTTCTAAATAATTCAGTCTGTTTGTAGGAGAGATTTTCCATCCTCATCCACCGACTGGCTTGGAAGAATTTCCGCGTATTAGCAATACACGTCCATGGCATGACAATTAAGTCAATCACCACAACAGAGATTGTCACAACCATTGGCAAAAATCTCAATTCAAAGGCTCCAGGTTATGACCTAATAACAATATAAATGCTCGAGAGAGTTATCACGTAAAACCATCATGAAGCTGACACATCTTTTCAACGGTGTATTACTGACCAGGTACGTGTCAATGCAATGGAAGAAACCTAGCTAACCACCTAGCTAACCACCAACCAATATCCTGGTTGGCAATTATATCCAGGTTGTTTGAAAAGTTGCTCCTACAATGCCTCAAATCATCATTGAGGAAAAGCATCTTATTTCAACGCATTTGTTTGGATCAGCTGAAGAGACTGAAACCGTTCTAATTAGTGTAATGACAATTAAGGGTACCAGGAATTTATTCTGTGCGTATGTCACATCGTACGTCGCTGGACATATATCTATCAAACAGACTAAGGTAAAGATAAGTGTTTAGTTTATATATGAAAATATCGTTAGTTAGATGTATGTTATTTAATCCAGGCACAATTTGTATTGTCTATATGACAGAAACTAAAAAAATTTAAAAAAAACAAAAGTCCATCATACTACGTCTTATCAAAGGCCTAAATAATACCTAAAAAAAGCCGCGGGGCAAAATCTTTTGCCATCAAAGTATCTGTTAATTTATCTGACATATTAAAATTAGTTATTAAGAATAGTTGCAATCACACGTCACCTACGGAATTTACACTATTTTTGCTACCTAAATATAACCCTAACGTCTCTTTTATTACTTCATTTACGTTACAAATTGGGCTAGCAAACCGAGCTGTTTTTCCTTTAAATTTTATCGTAATAAATTAAAAGTTTAAACTAGATTTAATTAATTTGGGTAACTGTGGAATCGTGTAACAAGCATCAGTGCAGAACTTTTTGTTTCCGAAAATTTCTTGACTAGAAATGTAGCAGAGTCTAAAACTCGCATATCCTTCATACAAAACGCTTTTATTTTAAGTGTTTTATCCGCGCAGCAACTTTGTCGGATAGATGGTTTCAGAAAACTTTTTTGATACGATAGAGAAAAAATATCTACCAATTAAGCGAACTAATTAGAATTTCGCGAGTATATCTTGGCTATGATGTGTCGCCGGAAAAAAGCATTATTCATCAATATCGATTGGAAAAATGAATTAGTTTAAACTTTAATGCGTTAAATCAAAATTTTTATTAGATTTCAATCAAATTAGGTCAATTAATTATTTGAATAATTATTAATTCTTGACAACAAAACTTTAAAGTGGTAAAAAATTGAATAGCTAGAAACTATTTTTACTTTAAAATGTATCGTAATAATTTAGAAATTTTAACTATATTTAATTAATTCGGGTAACCATGGAACAATATAACGAAAACGCCAGTGCTGAACTTTTTGTTTTCGAAAGTTTCTTTAGTAAAAATGTAGCAGAATTTAAAACGCGCATATGATTCATGCACACCGCTTTTATTTTAACCTTTAAGCGGGTGCCGGATCAGGAGATGATCCGATCTGCTGATGATGCCAGGATGGTTAACGAAACGTGCATCGAGACATTAAATAAAGCGATTTGGTGTTTTGAAGAAAATCTCTTCTAATATAATCTATAATTCTAGCCAAGCACTAGCGAACAAACAATGTAATTTTTCTTGTACAAAAGTAAACAAATTAAAAAGGTTCTTTATAAAAAATTAGGTGATTTACACCGGATGGACGAAAAGCTTTCTCTAAAGTTTTAAAATAATTGTTTCCCATTATATGTTTTCTAGGGATGAAAAGGTTAATTATTATTAACCCTCTTTGGGTTCCGGGCAAAGAATCGAGTATAATCTGGCCGTCGTAAAAGGGCGACTAAAAGATTGAGGGTCTCGCTCTAAAAGGACCTGCAGAAGTCACAGACTATGGAAATATGTGTATAAACATCCGAATCCAAGTTAATACCAACTTGATATATCTTTAACTGGTAACAGATCTAAAATTAGAATTAGCATTCTTTAACAAAATTATAATAATATTGAAATTAAATACATAGCAGTAAAGATCTATTTTTGTTAATCTCGTTTATCTAAAGCATGTTTTTTTACGTTTAATTTAATAATACCTTGAATGAAGTTCCAAAAAAAATATGAAAAAGTATTAATTATATTAGAATCTATTATGGAAGTAACTTGACTTCTACAGCATCAGTTATAAAAAAAATGTACAAGCATCCTTCAAAAACTATTTCTTTAATTCCAGTAATAATTAAGCAAATCAAAGGTATAGTTTTACGAGAATTTATGACAATGAAACAGAATATGTTACTACGTCTATCATGTCTAGATTATTCTTTATCTTCGCTTCACTTCAACTCATCGACTGTCTTGCAACCAGGTCAAGAAAAAGGATCTTGTAGATCGATTCAAATTTTATTGGGTATCAATAATATTAGGTCCTTAACTTAATTCGAGGCCCCTACGTTTCATCGCCTGCAGATCTTTCATTCCAAATAGATTTTTTCACAAATAAGGAAATATTCAAGAGTCGTTCACAACCGAGAGTAAGAGTAAACGCTTTGGTGTTGTTGTGTTATTGCCCTCCAGATTCAAGAAAAAGAACTTTCAGCATAAAATCTAACCAAAAAAAAAGACTGGTTTAATTCTGGTGTGCCTTCAGGTTTGGTCCCTTTGGGTCTTCATTTTTTCCGACTACAGCATTATCCCTGTTGGTAGCTGCTTCACACCTGTTAAGGAAACCCAAAAAAGCCTCAGTGACTCTTTCACATCGAAACCAAGTTATTTTCGATCTGGGGTTCGACAGTTGCTTGAAAGGTGGGGAGAGTGAAATGAGGGAGATTAAATTTGCAATTAATTTTTTCTTAAATAAATGTCAAAGGTTTTCAAGGCGTGTCATTTCTAAACGAAAATACGGCTTCCTTCTGATGAACTTTTCGGGTAGAAGAAAAATCCAAAAAACATCTGTTTTAAATGTTACATAAAATTATATTAAAATTCCAAGTATGTTTTATAAAACCAAACGTAATTTATCTGCAAATAAAGTTGAATTTAAGGACACTTGCAAAAATTGACAATATTCCCCAAATTTAAGTGTTTAAATCTCTCGTTTTTTTAGAACTAATACCATTTTCCAAATGGCCACTGCCAGGCTATTTTCAGCTTATTGGATAGAAACAAAAATTTCGAATAGAAGTTTGTATAGTATCCTTTTTGTTTCAAATAAGCTACACTACTTGTAATTTATACAAACATCGAAAAATACGGATCTACGGATAAAAAAATTAATATAAGGTTCTATAATGCACATGTAAATATATATTTTGTAGTAAGGATCTATACATTTTCATAATACGGAAAAGATATTTTTCTATGGAAATCCAGCTTGAGAAAATGAAATTTTCTTGAATTTTTTGAAAAATCGCTAACTCCCAAAGCTTTGATATTTTATCTGACGATATTTCATGCTGATACAGTTTTTATCAATTTTCAGCAAAAATATCCTATATTATTCCTTCGAAAATTTGATTTTTAATGTGTTTTTCTCAAACAAACCCTTTATCGTTTTACATTTAAAGGCAGAAAAACTGTAACAAAATAAAAAGGACAAGGTCATATCGATACCAACAAAAATATATTTTCTAGAGTTTAAACTGGTGAATAGACAACAAATCTGATATTCATATATGTAAATAAAGTTTCCATCGCACATGCTGAAATTGTTCGAAAAAGAATTTTTAAGCTTATTTTACAAGTTTCAAGGACATCAGTTATGTGTACAAAGGTTCGAGGTTACACGAATTTATTCAGATCCTTTTCTTAAGTTTCTTTAAATCGAAAAATCGTTACAATCGAATCTCCTAATTTCTTTCTTTGACTGTTCTTTCCACATCAAAAAACTTACAGTTATTTCACCCTATTCTTCTGTTAGGTATACATATAGATTTTAGGGTAACGTTTGCTTTTGTGAGGTAGAATTTATTCGTATCTGTATTGGTTGTGAATTCCATCGAAGAATAAAACATTAAAAAACCTTTTCTGTTTTCGTTGATAATATTCTACTAAGATGTATGTAGTGTAAACATTACTAGTTTTTAATTAATTACAAATTCATGTCGCTTTTTGCAAATTTTTATTATAATTTTGTTGGAAGTTCTTTAGGTCTACTAAAACGAGCTATCTCAGTTCTAGAAGGAAACACCTGAAGCTTTATCGTCAAATGCCTGGACAAAAAGTTTTGAAATAATAAAATTGTGCTCTGAAAGGGCAAGGTCAGGCTAAATTTTCCAAACTGTTTACATTTTCTCTAGTGGCATATAGAGAGCATCATTTTGTAAAATTATCTATTCCTCCATTCTGCGATATAGAAGAACACAGCAGAAGGGTGTATAATACCACAAATGCTTTAATGCTGTTTATCTTGTTATATGCCTTCAATAGCAGAACACGTCAGTATTGGTTTGAATAGAAATATGAAAGACTGTTAAATTTGATAAGGACATGTTGCTGGCTAAAATTGAATTTGATCCCAAAGAAACCGTCCAGGAATTAGCCACAAAACTTAACATTTCATGGTCCACAATACGACGGTGCAAACAAAGTGCAAAGAGAAGGATTGTGGGTGCCATTTCAGTTCAGTTCAAATCAAAATTCACGTGTAAGCGCCTGCAACTACACTTTTGCCCAGGTTAAGCAGAAATTATTTTCTTCAACAAATTTTACCGAAGATGGAAAGTGGATTTTATACATCAATGCATAAGAAAAAAAAAATTACATCCTAAAAAGTTTTACTGTCAGTATGGTGAGATTTTACAGGAGCTATTCAGTATGAGATTCCGAATACTAGTCACACTCAGCTTGATAGATTAAACATGGCTTTGATTCAAAAACGCCTTAGACTGATTAATCGAAAAACTGTTATTCTGACATTGTTCGAAAAAAGTTAAATATGACATAGACCTCATAGTGCCAAAATCACCCACGAAAAAATGAAAGAAATTAAAACTGGGTAGTATTTCCTCACCCACCGTATTCTCCTGATGCTACACCTCTAGATTACTATATTTTCAGATCTAGGCAATATTTTCTTTGTTGAAAAAATGTCCTTTTTACCAGTGCTATCAAAACTTCACTCGAAGAATTGTTTACTTCAAAATTTTAGAAAAAGGGAAGATAGGCGAAAATTATCAATAACAATGAGTATTATATCAATATATTATAACAATGAGTATTATTGTAGATTTAAACTGAATTAACACTTGAATAAAATAAGATTTTGTACAGTAGTTTTGTACAGTACTGTACAGTAGTACAGTTTTGTATTAGTATTCTTATTATTTAAATTATTATTCAGAACTACAGATGAGCCTGTTAGCATATCTTTAGTTCTGTTTATCACTTACGGTCAAACCACTCGTAATATTGCTAATACAAAAAGGGACATTAATCACTGTTAGACCTGTGCTTATTATGATAAACCACATGACCTGCTTCATGAACACTTTACAACAGATGATGAAGTGTCGTCCGCAGAAGATTGTTAAGTAGTCGAAAATAGTTTATTATTATTAAAAAAAAATAAAACGAACGCATATTATATTAACAATTTAATTAAAAAAAAGTTCAATTAGTGTTGTCGCTTTATAAGTTAAATTGAAAGCTTTATATAAGACGGGCACAAGTTTTCTATCGTGAGATTCACTTGTGATTAATGTGTCCGCTTTAGGAAAGCCAACCTGGTAGTCTTAGTTGTTTGTACTATATTCTCGAGTAACGTTTTTTATCATTCTTGACAGACACTTTGAAATGCAGTTTGTTTTTAAATGAAAAAGTTCCGAAGACTGTCTTTAGTTTTCGTCTCGAATGGAAAACGAAAAAGTCCACGGCCCAACTTCAGAGCAAAATGCCATTTTGAATTCACAGATATATATTACAAAGTGGAATTAATGAGGTGCGAGTTTGGATTTTATTAAGTGGATGTTTTATTGTTTTTAGCACAGCTACAGTTTTATGCTTGAAAACATTAATAAAAAAAGGTAACAATCAATATGAAATGTTATGTTTATTTTTATTTTAACTATTTCACGTAACAAAAAATATGTAAATTTACAATTAAAAACCAATTTACCTTGTATGAAAGTTATTGAAAAAATTATGAGGTATTCGAAATCGACTATGTGAAACATTTGTTTATTACGCAAACTGCCGCAAAAATCCAACCCGTAGCATTTGGTATTTCTTTCAGAACTTGTAAGGCTTACTTCCAATAATTCCAAACTTGAGTTTTGACTGAGGAATTAGAAGTACTGCTGAAAGAAAATCCTGCTGCAGCTTAGAGAGGAACCCAGAGTAATAACATAAGCTATTTTTAAACTTTTACACAACCTAGGAAAAATTCAAAAGGAGAGTGGTTGGGTTCCATATGAACTCATATATGATAATGATTTAGATTGAAGAAAAATGACCTCCTGCATAGTATCGTGACTTGCGACGAAAAGTGGATTCTCTACAGTAACCCAAAGAAGCCAGTATCGTCAGTTAATTTCGGTAAGCCACCAACCAATACCACGATACCAAATATCGACGCTAAAAAGTATTGCTGTATATATGGTGGAATCAGCTAGGCATCGTGCATTATGAATTGCTCAAATCAGGTCAAACTGATTCGTTGGCATTATACTAACAAGGGAAGAAGAGAGGTCATTTTACTTCAGGAAAACACACGATCAGATGCAGCAAAAATAACTCCGGAAACGACAGCGAGTTAGGCTTGAGTTGGACATTTTATCGCACGCACGGCGCATTCTCCAAACTTGACTCCTCATCTAGTTGATAATTGTTTCATATCAATCAACTGGGCGCAAAAGGACATTAAGGACGAGCACGAGTGTTGACCGCGTTCGCCAGTCTGCTAGAGACGGTCCACGACAGTCTCTACGACTCCGCGCAGCTTCTCCACATTTGCACGGATCCACGATTCATCGCATTACTCGCAAAGATTTACATTTCCGCCACTACAAAATTGTTATTGTGCAAAAGGTGAAACCCAATGATCCAGTTAGACGAGTTGAATTCTGTAGGGCAATGAAAAATCGTTTTAGGACCTTCAATAACATATAGTTTTCTGATTAATCGAATTTCTACATAAAAATGAATACGTGAATAAATAAAATTATATTGAGATTCCAACAATCCGCTGGAACTACATTAGAAACCATTACACCCACCTAAGGTTGTTGTTTGGGCTGCCATATCAAGCGAACGAATTATCGTCCCCTATTTCTGTTAATTCAAACTGTTAATTCCGATCGTTATTGCCATATGATCCGGACTTTTTTGGCTCCAGAAATGCAAAACTCGATTGCCTACAACCACAAGACATTTTTCCAACAAGATGGAGCAACTTCCCACCTCACGAACGATTCTTCAGTAACTCTTCATGACTTATACCCTGAAAGAGTGATTGAAAATTTCAGTTCCAGGCTAAATGAGTGTGAAGAAGCGGATGGTGCGCATTTACGGATGGCTGTTCTTCATAAACAAAACAAGTTTGAATTGATTCTGACGTTTGATTTTGTAAGTATCAGAAACGAAAAACATTCACAGAGACACCCTTTATTACCACCATAACATGGTATGGCCTCGCAAAACCAAACACGATAGTTAGAAGAACTTTTGAGAAAATATACAGTAAAGATCATAAAGATCATAATCTAAAATCACTAAACGTAGAACTCAGAAAAAATATATAGGGTTCTGACGTATACCCGCCATTACTGGAAAATCAATAATTAAAAGATAAATATCATTAATACTTTCTAAATTAAATAAAAATCTTTGCCTTATCAAACACGAATCCAAGCTGAAAGAGAATTTCGTTGAAGAAAATTATTTGACAAATTTTTGTCCGAAAAAAAAAGGGAAAACAATTTAAGTAACTTTGTTTTTTATTTCTGAACAAAAAGGGATTTAAATGTATTTGTCAGTCATTTTGTGAGTTTATTTCTGTCAACAAAAATCTGAAAAAAAAGCATGATGATTTTTATGTGTTTAGATTGAAATATGATTCGATGCTTTTGTTAGATTCAGAAATATTATATCGACATTGATATTTCTCAATGAATTCTGATAAGTAATTGTTATTTTATTTTTGTTTCAGGTAAGACAAAATATAATCTCACTACGTTGTATCAGGCAGTTCAAAGCTTTGACGTAAGTAAGAAAAGATCGTGAATTTTAAATTGTTTAAAAGTTTGTTTAATTTTTAACTGTATTATGACCACCATATAAAGAGATATGGATGGTGTAATTAACTCTGGTAAATTTAGACGATCCTTTACAGTATTTTGAACGAAGTTTCTATAAAACATGCATGCAAAATGCAATTTTTATTAAAAATAAAATAAAGCTATTAAAATCGGAACTTTACGTTAAAGTAGTTAATGTGAGTTTGTCAAGAGAAACGATAAACGTTCAGAGTTTGAGAAGGAGCGCGATCATAGAATAATTCGGAGTGGAAGTCAACATTCCATTGACAATTAAGTCCAGAAGGGCCCGTTAAGACCGTCCATAGCGACTAATTTTGGGTTAAAGGAGATTGGGGACCCGCTAACTTCCCAGTTAGGCTGTCACGTTTACTTCATCTGTCTGTGACTGGATTCTGCTTCCCTTGCTTCTGACCATGACGTCCGTCGGTTTCTAACTATAATTTTGGAAAATACTTTAATACACTGAAACGTGCAGCCGGTTCGGAACTTCCCCAGCTGACCTGGATAAACTACTTTTATTTGTACGTGTTTCACAATGCAGCATATTGCAAGTTTCAAATTTCCACAATTAACGTTATTAACGTTGTTTTATTGTAATTTACAACTTCGTAATATGTTGGAACAGGAATGGATTTATTTAATATTTTTCCGATTTCTCTACTATTATGGCAATTATTATTAATTGTTATTTTGAAGAATTTTCTCGTTTAATTATTCAATTTCAATTCAGATTTCATAAAATATAATCATACAAAATTATTTTATATGTGAATATAAATAACAGTTCGTCAAATATGTTGTATTTGTTCCATAGATTTTTAATTTTTTTCAAAATGATAAAACTACTAACACACACTTTTAAACACTGTTAAACGGAACCACCATGATAGGCCAGAATTTTTTAATGCAGCCCAGTCATTGGTAGAAGTACCATCGATGCAGAAGGTGGAAGAAAGTTTAATTAAACTTAAAAATAATAAGGCTCCCGGAATAGATGACATAACTTGAGAACTACCTAAGCTTGGAGGTAAAGAATTATCTCAAGCCAATCATCAATTATTAATTAACATATGCCTGAGAACAGGCGGTCATATGTTCCATTCATGATAAACTGACTTTTCGCTGGTAAACCTACATACTGGCCAACCGTTCTCTAACAAAGTACCTGATGTTTTGGACTTCTTTATTACAAGAAAAGTACCAACAAACTTTATTAAAATAGAAGAAAACTTCGACTTAGATTCTGATCATTCACCAATTATAATAGCACTGAGTGAACGAATTATCAAACAGGAAGCTCGACCTATATTAGCCAATAAAACTAGCGACTGGGAAAGGTTTAAAATAGAACTGCAAGAAAACATTAGCCTCAATATGGAATTAAAAACAATAGTTCACTTTTGAAGAAGCTGAGAAATTCACAACTATCATACAAACAGCAGCTTATAACAACACAAAAGAAATTACTCATGTAACTAAAGGAGTTAACTATCCTATAGAAATCAAAGAAATTGTCAACGAAAAAAGAAAAACCTGAAGAAAATGGCATAAGTCGAGACATCCAGGTGACAAAAACATTTTAAATCACATAACCCAAACCCTTAGCAGGGAAATAAAAAAAATCAAAGAGGTATTGGTCAGTATATACCTACAAAATCTAGCGGTGGATGAGGAAACGGACTACTCGTTATGGAAAGCAAGATCAAAAGACTTATAACCCCAACCCCACTGATCAGAAAAGAGATGGGACCATGAGCACGTGACAATAAACAAAAAGCGGAAGTATTTGCAGAGCATCTGATGGATATATTTACTCCTAATTTAAATTCAAAAAAAGCACCTGGGTTTCATTTAATCACAGATGAAATACTAAAACAGCTGAAACAACAGAAAAAAATATTTGTAGTTACAATTAAGATAAAAAAAATGATAAACTGGAATGTGAGAACTATTGTAGCATGTAATTGCTTTGCACTACTTATAAAGTTCTAGCAAACATAGTGAAGCAGAGGATAGACCATATATCGAAGAAGGAAGGGGTGAATATCAGGCAGGCTTTAGAAGGGGACGCTCAATAATAAATTAATTGTTCATAGTCTGTCAAATAATGGAGAAATCGACCGAATTTGATACTCCTTTATTCAGTATATTCATAAATTTCAGGTAACCTATGAAGGCAAGATCAGTAGTATACGAGACCATGGAGGAAATGGTAATAGCAGCTATGCTTATTGGATTAACCCAGATGACGATGCTTAATTCCAAGGCAGTGGTAAAAATCCAACACACTGCGGTAAAATTTTGGGTCGGAGAGGGTTTCCGGGGGATGGATTGGCACTAGTTCTGTTTAACATAGTATTGAACAAACATCAGCGAAACAGAGTTAATAGTAACAAAACTACTTATTCCCTGCATTCTATCCAAAGATCTAAACTTATTCAAAGAAACACGAAAGTTAAGATAAATAAAAAACTCATTTGACCACTAGTCGCCGCGTATGGTTGCGAGACGTGGTCCTCACAAAGAAAAAAGTGATGCTTCCAATATTTGAAAGAGGAGTACTCAGAAGAATGTTTGGTGCTGGTGCAAAGATCTGGATATTAAAGACTATGGAAGGTTCAGAGACTCAGGCGGAACACATGGAATGCCAGAAAATCAAATGGAAAATTATGGAGTGGCAAATAGGGGGTAACAGAAAAAGAAGTAGACTAAAGACGATCGCAGGGCAATGTAAGAAGACATTGACATGCTGAAGAACCTACTGCACATCAAAATGTGGTAAGGGGCTGCTGGAGGCAAAGGTTGAAGGAGGTGAAGGCTTACCAATGGGTTGTAACACTACAGGAAGAAGAAGAAAACCAGAAGAATTAAATTTTATGTGTATATATATAGATTATATAAGGTGAAGCTAGCATACATGAAATTTTCGCCATTATTACAATTTCAAAGCAAAGCGAAATGAAAAATTTGTCATTGCCTCATAGCTTACAATAAGTCAATGACCAAATGAGGCAAATTCATCAGGAAGGCACTGGCGCTGCTGTGAATTTGTTAGAAGGGCATGATAAGCAGAGCTGTTGTGAAAAAACTAATCCGATATAAACCTCTATTGTGCACTAGGCAAGGTATAGATACAAAGTAAAACAAAAAACATTCTGGAGATGCCTTTATCCTGCAGTGGATCGACACGGGCTGATGATGATGATGATGAATCACAATATTCACATCGCAGGTGTGAAATGGGAGCGACTAAACATTGATGCTTTCTGAACTAAGACTCTTTCTGTTATCACCTTACAATCGTAGATTATTTTCTCTGACTTAAAATATTCGGCGAATTATACTAATTGAATCTTCTTCACTTTTACCATATCTGCAATATTGCGGTATTCCTTACTAATATTCTTTACTTTATAAGGAATGCAGTTGTTAAGGTAGTTCTATTTTTATCTAACTACACTTTTTACATCCACCCTGGAATATAGGCTTTCTTTTGAATTTTCTAAGTTGTTCTATTTTAGCCAGCCTTTTCATTCAACTTATTTTATATCATCCAGCCAAGATTTCTGAGTTGTACCGTCCTTCATCTTAGTGTTCTGAACTTTCATTGCGCGTTATTTTTGCCCACATAGTTTCACTTTTTTCCTGCGTTAATTTTCTTCACAATTCAAGTTCCCACGAATTACAATTTTTTTAATCACTATATTCCTTTTTCTTATGCGATTATTCTTCAAATGTAAATAATATTTTGAGAAATGTTATATTAAATATTTAATAATGCTTTTTTGGTACGACTGGAAAGTTCTGTTTTTATCACATAAAATATATTTCACTTACCTTATTAGTCTCGGAATAATTACTTCAAGTATCTGATCTGGACCACAGAAAATATTCCACACTGTTTTAATATTTAAAATAATAAGGTTATAAAATAAATATTTTTTATAACCCTACTATTTAACGTCAGCTTCTTCTTTTTTAATTAACTCCAAGCAAAAATTTCGATTAGTCAAAAACCTAAACGAAGAAGATTTGACATAAACAATCGGTCGCACTCGGTTGCACTCGGTCGCCATCGTTCGGTAAACTAATTTTAGCTGTCAATTATCTTATTTCTTCGTTGTTTTTAAATACTTTTATTAAAATAATATTTACACTACGATTCTAATATTCACTATATCTATTTACAGCATATTTAATTCTTATAATATATTCATATTCATTATTGACTGAATATATTCATGTATCCAAAAATCAATAAAATCGATTCAAAGATGAAGAAGGCCAATAGAACAGAAAAGCATGAGGAACTAGAACAGGGTTTCATTTTTTTATTTTATTTTTTAAAGATTTTTATAGTAAATTTAACAGTAAAATGCTTTGTACTTTAATATAACACATTCGTAAAAATTTAATCTAAGAAATAGTTCTACTGATTTGAAGATAAAAAACTATAAAGATCACCGAAATGTTGTTGAGTCGTAAGGTTGAAAATCGTTTGTCTTTATGACGTTAAATACAGTTTAGCAAGCGTTCTAGAACTTTTCCCAACTGCTTTTCCGGTGACACTAAGCGAAGAAGCAATTATCTTTCTTAAATAAGAAGCGAAAAACATACCACCATTTCATCAGAAAAAGTAGGTGTATTCTTGCTCAAAGAGAGGATATTATCAGGTACATTATTTATATTTTTGTGTAATCGTACTATAGTGATAGTATTTCTATATTTTTATCAAGCGTTACATTCAACTTTGAAAAGAAAATGTCCGATCCACCTAACGAATGTTGGCATATTAAACTGGAAGAGTTTGAGTCGGAATTTTTAGAAGATATGTTGGCTTTTGCTGAGTTGATGATCGCACATTAGTAAGTTTTCAATAAAACATACCGATTTTGCTTGATCTTTACTAACTTTCGCTTGTTACTTGCACTATTGTAGTCTGGCAATTGACCCATCCGTTGAAAAACCAGAAATACGACTTTTCATCGAAAACGTGCATAAAGAACTTCATAGCAGAAGATTTAGAATTTGCTTAGAAGAGATGCATGGTAGATTTCGTTACTATGCATGTGGTAAGAGGAAAGTTGAAGAGTGGTTGGAAAAATTGGATGAAAGCGATCTCAACACCCCGGATTTTGAGCTAACCCCAGCAGAAGTGTTTTACAATACGTTCACAAAGAAAATAAGATTAAAGCCTATAGAAAAGTATGAGAAAATATTGACGGAATCAGATAAAACCTGCTTCAATTGTGGATAATCTAAACAGAGTATTAAGGAAACATTATTGAATTCTAGGAGGAAGTTCGAACAAAGATTCCTCAGAAGCCTCGAGGATCAACAAGCGGGCCCAAGCACCAGAAATGACTCCCCAAAGGAGGAGCCTAAAGAAGACTCCAAAGAGGACTCCAAAGAAGATTCTAAGGAGAAGTTCAAAGAAGAGCCAAAAGAGGAGTCCAAAGAAGAGCCTTAAAAAGAGGCCAAAGTGGAGAAGAAAACTAACCGTGTATGCAAAGAACACTGTTGTTTCTTTTATTTTTTTCTAAAATATCCAATTGTAAAGATTTTAAATAACACTAATGTAATACAATTTTAAATCTCACTTATATGTTTTTTTATTAGATAGCTAAAAAAAAAAGAAAAATCGTTTAAAATTAATGGGAAAAATAGTTGTCTTGCTGAAGAAGCCCTTTCTTTTGTGCAGTTTCATGCATCTGTTCCTAATCATTGTAAAGACTTGTGTAAAGTGCTAAAAAAATAGAAGCAGGAACTTCAGTTCTACAAAAATACATCTACAACATTAAATGCAATTACACAGATTAGCAATGGTAATAGGTGATCTAATGCCATCAATTGAAGGATCAGGCATATGAATTGCGAAAAACCTAGGTAGCACATTAAAAAACTTAATCAATTGGTTTATAAATGAAGTTCAATAAAACCAAGTAAATTTCAAGTGTGGAAGTGCCCCAGTGTATGAAAGGATTTAAATAGAGCACAAATAGGTAAGAGAATCTTGGCTTAGCGTCTCCGGAAAATATGCAACTTGTTCTTCCAGTTTTTTCTAAATGCAAAAATTGGATTAACATTTTTTTTCGAAATTTTAGAAGGATTTATAAAATTGTGCGATGGAACATAATTTAGGTTATTTTCCTTATTTATGTGTAATTTTACATAATATTTACATAATATACACTATGTTTTGTTCAAGGCACAAAAAAACGTATTATTGTTTACCATCATAATAAAGTATTTAAAATGTTCCCTGCATTCATTTTCCTCGCAGTCCAAGTTTACATGCCTGACCATTTTTTAATATTTTTATTAGGTTTCTTTTCATTATGCGATTATTCTTCAAATTTAAGTCATATTTGCGAAATATCATAAATATTTAATAATGCTTCAAACCTGTATGATAATATAGGTTATGTCGAATAGGGACAATAATCAATAATATCGGCTTAAAGATGGAAGAAATCAACCAATCAGAATAGCATGAGGATTTTAATTTGGGGGTCGTTTAGAAAAGGATAAAAAACTTGACAGCGTGGTTGTCATAACTGTTTCGCTTTGTTATTTTAGTTTTTTATTCTCTAAATACTTCGTTTATAATAAAATTTTTCAATTAAATGATCATGTGTTAATACAACACAATTGTAAAAATATGATCTAAAAAATAGTTCTATCGAGTTAAAGGTCAAAAAATTGTAAAAAAATACAGAAATGTTGTTGGCTCGTAAGGTTGAAAATCGTGTGAAATTATTGACATAAAGTGATGGTGCTGCCACAGTCTAGCTAGTGTTCTAGAACATTCTCGAGCTGCCTTTCCGGTAACGCCAAGAGAAGAAGATATAATTTTTCTTGAACAAGAAGCTAGATCTCTTATACCACCGTTTTATCGGAAAAAGCAGGTGTATTATTACCAAAAGAAAGAATTATATTCAGGTATATTATTAATTTTTCGTATAATCACAATATAATCATAGTATTTCCACATTTCTATCAGGGGTTAAATCAGCTTTGAAAAGAAAATGTCCGACGTTCCCAACTACACACGGAATCTTAATCTCGAAAGGTTAGAGACAACATTTTTAGAAGAAATGTTGGTTCATGCTGAATCAATGCTTAGTCATCAGTAAGTTTTCAATGAAAATGCTAATTTTAACTTTCGCTAATTACTTGCCCTATTCTAGCCTGACAATTAACCCAAACGCCGAAGTGCCTGAAATAAGAATTTTTATCGAAAACGTTCAGAGAGAACTGCATAGTCGAAAATTTACAATTTGTTTGGAGGAGATACACACCAGATTCCGTTACTATGCACATGGCAAGAGGAAAGTTGAAGAGTGGTTCGCAAAATTAGATGAAAGTGATCTCAATGTTCTCGGTTTTGATATAACCCCAGTAGAAGTATATTTCAATAAATACAAAAAGCAAATACTTGATCGTTGGTTAAAGGAAATCGAAAAGTATGAGAAAATGCTGGTGGAATCTGACAAAACCAGCGTCAATTATGAGGAATTTAAAAAAGATATTAAGGAACGATTATTACGTTCTATGAGGGATTTTGAACAGGAAGTTCTCCGAGCTCACGACGATCAAGAAGCGGGCCCAAGCAGCAGAGATGATGCTGCAAACGAGGAGCCGAAAGAAGATCCTAAAAAGGAGCCCCAAGAAGAGGAGCAAAAAGAGAAGAAAGGTACTCGTGTACGCAAAGAACACTGTTGTTTCTTTTAATTTGTTTTAATACTTTCACAATAACAGTTATAAAATTTCTAAATAACATTAATGTAATAAAATTAGAAAACCTACTTCTATGTTTTTATTTGAAATTAGGAATAAGTGTCTGCATGAAAGGTTGAAGCTAAAAAAAGTAAAATGTGTGAAATAGATAGAAAAAATAGCTGTTTTGCTAAAAAGATTCCTTATTTTGGACCGTTTTTTCCTAACCATTGTAAAGTGCTAAACAATAAGCAGAAGCTTTAAATAAGTGAATTTTGTAAATCTATATCCACAACATTAAATGTAACAGTACAGATGTGGCAATGTTGCAATTAAAAAACTTAACTAATTAAAATTACCAATAAATAAAGCGGGTATATTAAATCAAATATCAAAGACTGTCCACACTAATCCACTGGCCATGTTTTCAACAAAAAATTAAGAAAGAAAAGAAACTTAAAAAAGTTTACATCTAACAGACTATTTAATGAACGTAACCTAAAAGAGCTAAAGAACAGTTGTCATGAACTACAGACTTATGTATGTATTCTTTACACTCTATATTAGTATTATTGCCTATGAAAAAACCATAATATGGACAATAAAAGGTCTCATAATAAGACTCATAATATCCAATGTACTGCAATGATGAAGACAGAAACTTGGTTTGATTAAACTTGAAGAGATTTACCACTAAACACCAAAACGCTTTTTTTGAACTGCTCGACGCACTTTTCGCTAACCATGTTAGCATCATCAGGAGATGATTTAATCTGAAGATTATTCTGATTTAATCTGAAGATTAAATCATCTCCTGATGATGCTAACATGGTTAGCGAAACTTGCGTCGAGCAGTTCAAAAAAAGCGTTTTGGTGTTTAGTGGTAAATCTCTTCAAGTTTAGTGTTTCACACCAAAGGTTCCAACAGAAGAATTGATTTGATTACACAAAGTTACAAAAAATGTGAAGCTTAATCTTGTGTGTTTTCCAAATATTATTATATATTATATCAATATTAAGAATGAGAATTATATAACAATGTATATAGCATGTTTGAAAATAACTTTTAAATTTAAAAAATCAAACAGTTTTAGTACACTTCTAAATTAAATCAAATAATTGAATTATCCAGTGTAGGAGAATTCAAAATCAAAAATAGGCGGGAAAATATAACCAATTAAAAATATATTAATGACAGTTCATAACGTCCATCGACGTTGCAATTATCAAACATTATTTCCCCTATTAATTTAATGGAATTATCTGGAAGTCGTATATGACATAAATGAAAGGTGTCAAATCGGCTTGATTTTTTTCTTGTCAGTGTATTTTTGGCGGTTTTTGACTAAAAGTGCTGCTAATAAGTGAAAATGTTGCGAAATTGGATGAATAAATATAACAACAATCTAACTTTCGCATCAGAAGACACTTTGCATATATTATTAGCTGAATCGGGACGGATGTTGGATGGGAAGTAAGTTCGGTAAAGACAATTACAGATGAGATTCTCACCTTATAGTTCATTTCGTTATTTTAGCGAACTAGCTTCTCCTTTTCCTGATGAGCGTCGTATAAGGGCACTAAAGGAGAAAATTTTGCAAGAAATCCATAATCGAAAATTCAAGCATTGTATTGATCAACTTTCAGCCAAATTTAATTACCCCAGTAAAAGGGCCCGAATTGAAGATTGGTTGGATGAAATAGATCAGTATGAAAGAGATATACCAGAAGGAGAAGTGGCAATGATAGAAGATGTACCACATCATACCGGCTTTTCAGAAACAATGGACCAAATGCTTGAAAAGTGGAAGGCGTTTATCGAATTTGACAAAGATTCAATTGAGAATCTTAAGGCCAACAAGGCCATCCGTCGTTTTAATGTTGACAAAAGACAGTTGGTAGAAGACTGGCTAAAAAATTTCGACGAATTCGAACAGGAAAAACCTGAATCACGCAACTGCATGCAACGCTCACGTAGTTGTCTCTTTTAAATTGTTTTCATCAGCTTTCAGTTTAATGTTTAAATTAGATTTTAATACTTGTTTATTTTAATGTTGCTTCTATTTTCATTTGGATATATCTTATGATATTGGATATAATGTCAGCTTTAATGTTGTGTTTTAAAAATATATGAATTTTGCAAATGATAAATATATTTGAAAAATGATTTTATAAATTGGAAGAACTTTACTTTGATAAATTAAAGCAATTTTAATGAAAGTTGTTTGATATTTTTCATTTTATTTTTTGCTTGTTTTATTTATGGAACTAGTAATTACCCTAGGCCTCATATATATATATATATATATATATATATATATATATATATATATATATATATATATATATATATATATATATATATATTTTTTTTTTTTAATAATCAATTTAGGGAATTAGTTTGGAATTATTATAAAAATTTGGGCATGTGGAGGGGTGGGGGGGGGGGGGGTCTTGGTGGAAATGCCAGTTTGACAGTTAGCTTTGACTGATCAATTGAGGTTATTATTAATTATATTTTGAAAATTTTTTGAGAGAAACAATTTAAACCTAAAAAATCATGGATTTTGACATTATTCAGTCTAACGCTCGTTCTGTACCACTGTTCGCTTTAGATAGCACTCTTGCTCGTACAGAAATGTTAATTGCTCACAAGTATGTATGAATATTTTCAAACCTTTGATTATAGTAAATTTACCGATTATACTAATACTTTTCATAATTTAAATTAATGTATTGTATTATTTTAGCATAATAAGTGCTCCCTTTATTACTATGCATGAAATGAGAATGTTTAGAGACATTCTTTTTCTGGAGATAGCACAAAGGATCCCAATTAATTGTACCCCCTCCTTCTTCCAAGGATTTAAATCTTTGGCAATAAAAGAGTTAGCGGCTCGTGAATTTGAAGACGATAGTTCTGATAGTAGTAATAATAGTGGTTCTGATATTGCTTCTGGTAGTAGTTCTGATATTTATTCTGATAGTTGTTCTAATAGTGGTTCTAATAGTGGTTCTGATAGTGGTTCTTATAGTGGTTCTGATAGTGGTTCTTATAGTGGTTCTGATAGCGGTTCTGATAGTGGTTCTAAATGCGAACTTCCTAATTCCGATACGCTCGTGAAGTATCCAGGAGGTTATTATATGAGAATAATTCATATTGACATTGATAGCCCATCAGAAAGTAGTACTAAAGATGAAACAGAAAAGTCTAAAAATGATGCAAATCTATCAGACTCCGACGAAACTGTATCATCGTCAATCTCAGAACCTGAAGTAACAGAACTAAGTTGTTTTGAATCAAAAGACGATATAATTGAAAAGTGGTTGATATATAACGTATTTGAAGGGGATTCTGTGGAAGAATTTATAACCCACAAGGCAATGGTTCATTTCAATCTCTACAAGAGAAAAATGGTTGATGAATGGTTGAAGAATTTTGATAAATTCGAACAGGAAAAACCTGAATAATGCAACTACATGCAATGTAGTTGCCTCTTTTAATTGTTTAGATTGTAATACGTTTTATTTTAATGTTGTCTCCTGAAATAATTATTCGTTAATGCTGTTTTCATTTGGATATATCTTATGACAAAATACTTTTATTGTGATGTTTCATTTTCCTTTTATAATGTTTTGAAATTTCAAGAAAAACATCTTTGAATTGTGATTTCATAATTTTATATTTCAATCAATTAATCAACATAATTGTTTGGGACTCAATTTTAACTTCGGTCAGTTTTAATGTTGTGTTTTAAATACATATGTATTTTGAACCTGATAAACATATTTGGAAAATGGTTTTGTAATTTGGAAATACTTTAATAGTTTGATGAAATAAAGTTGTTTTCAGTTTATTTAGCTTTTATTTATTTTTACTTTATTTAGCTGGTTTTATATTGAAGCATTCACCTAAAACGTATTAAGAAATATCCTCTGTTGATTCCCTCTATCTAAAATCAAAACTAAACCGAACATTTAGACTGCATGAATGACCTATCGCATAAACAATAGAAATAATGCTGAATTATACAATTCTGATATTAGGGGTTTTTTGTTTCACCAGCTTATCAGAACAAAAAATAATATTTTAGGGCTAAGAAGTTTCTTCTATCTGTTATTGAAGAGGTTATGTCCACACATAATTTAAATAATATTAATAAAAAAGAATCTGAAACGTCTGAGAATTATCAGCTTTTCAAATTTTTAGTTTAAATTGAAGTAAAACTTTTCGCTTGAGGAGTGATTTATAGTAGGGAATTACTTTAGAATTGTTATACAAGTTTGGTAGTGTGGTAGGGGGTTGTGGAGGGAGGCTAGGTTTGACATATAGCTATTGTTGATCTGTTAAGGTTATATTGTTAGATAGTTTATCAAAATTTTTAAGAGAAACACTTTAAATCTGGAAAAAATAATGGATTTTAACACTATTCAGTCTGGGATTGAATCTACCCCACTGTTCATTTTAGATGATACGCTTGCTTATACAGAAATCTCAATTGGCCGCAGGTATGTATGTATAAATGTTGTCAGACTTATGATTATAGTAAAGTTCCAACGTACGGCAATATATTTTTTAATTTCAATTAATGTACTGTATTGTTTTAGCATAATAAGGCCCCCCTTTATAAGCTTAAACGAAATGAGAGAGTTTAGAGACATTCTTTTTCTGGAGATAAAACGAAGGATCCCAATTAAACAGGCCCCATCCTTCTTCCTAGGATTTAAATCTTTGGCAGTTAAAGACCTGGTGAAGAAAGAACTGGTGTCTCGGGGCCTGCCTCTTATACGCTATAGTTTTCCTACTGATCTCAATGTCCAGAAGCTAGTGAGGTGTCCTGGAGGTTATGATATGAAGATAATTCAAGTGGAAATTGAGAGCTTGTCAGAAAGTAGTACTAAAAATGAAATAGATAATATATCAGACTCTGAAGAAAGTCTATCATCGTCCATCTCAGAACCTGAAGTAACAGAACTAAGTTGTGTTCAATCAAAAGATGACATATTTGAAAAGTGGTTGATATATAACGTATTTGAAGGCGACGATTCTGTGAAAAAACGTATAGCTCAAAAGGCTATAGGGATTCGTTTCAATCTCTACAAGAGAAAAATGGTCGAGGAATGGTTGAAAAATTTTGACAAATATGAACAGGAACTACCTTAATCGCATGTTCTTGTAGGCTCTACATTTCAAATTATTTGGAGGACAACGTTTTCACTAGCTTTAAATTTCAAATTTTGTTTGATCTATTATTATTCATTGTTGTTAATCATGTATAGGGTAAGATTCCCATATACACATATTAGACATATATTTTATTGAAAGGTGTCAGTCAATCTGACATATGACATTGATAATTATTTCACAGTCAACAAACTCGTATTTACTAATATTGTATTTTGCTCCCCAAAAAGTTAAGCTACAACATGTTAGAAATTACTTTTCAAAGAATTAAAAATCACCCCAATACCATGACAGATAGAAATTTAGAAGAAACGTTAGCTCGTGTAGAGAAACTGATTAATGCTAAGTAAATGTACCCACTTTATATTCTTAAACTATTATACTATATCATTACTTTCTTATTTATCTTAATGTCACTTATTATTTAGCAAAACGGTCCCTCCTTTCAATAACGTAGAGGAAATTAAGACATTCAGAGAAATGCTTTGGAAAGAGATGCATAGTAGAAAGTATGCCGATTGTCTTGAAGAAATTCAAACTATTGTTTCATCCTACGATAGTAGTAGTGACCAACTTGAAGGATTAATACCAAATTTCGATTTAGAACTTAATTTAGTAGATCCTGATGATGAGTATTTAGTAGATGACGGACTCCAAGAAGTTCGTCTAGTAGAAATTGAAGTGACATCTCATAGAGACCGTGGAGGTGAAGAATTTGTTCAGCCAGAATTGGATACATCTGAAACAGGAATCTCAGAATCTGATGACGAAATAGCCGCAAACTAGGTAATAGTAGTAACTAGGTCTCAAAACAGTCTAGTAGTAACTAGATTGGTTTGAGACTAAGGACACTATCATTCAAAAGCGGTTGATATATGTTAATTTGCATTCTACTTTTTAAGTTAAAGTTCCTTTTAAGCTCTACAAAAAGAAAATAGTTGACGAGTGGTTGGAGAATATCGACAAATTTGAACAGGAAATACCTCAAAACACCATTACAAGAAACGTTCTCTCAGCTGCCACTTTTAAACCTCTATTATTAATTCACTATTAATATCTTAATTTAATTAATTAATTAACTTAACTTAATTAATTTCTTAATTTAGTTAATTATGTTTTAATTTTGAAATTTTATAATGAAGGTGATTGAAGGATATTTGTGTATTAGATGAATTTCGATTACGAATTTTAACATGATGTACCTGAATCACTCAGTTAAATTGTTTGGATTTCCAATTATGATTATTAATAATCAATTTAATTAATAATTGATTAATAATTTGTTTAATCATTTTTCATGTAATTGAACACGTTTTCTAATATATTGTTTGAAATATTTTTTTTAATGTATTTGGTTTGTTTTATTTCTTAATTATGGATAGACTAAATTATTCTATAAAATATAACAGCTCTTTTCTTACAAATATAGGTGGCAGAACTCACCTCCAATGTCGATTAAATTTTGCATGCAAGTAGAGAATCTAAAAAGTATTATGTCTAAAATCAACTAATACAACAGCTGACGTAAAGCCGACTCCATCATTGGGCATACGATATGGATTAGCGCTTGCGTTGTCCACTTGTCAATGGTTGTCGGTTTCTCAGGTAGTTCTGTTCTCAGGTAGAACCGCGTTTTGAATTTGTAAAATGTCGACCTCTCGGCTTCCATTTTGAAGCCATTATCAAGAGAATCTAGTTGATTTACTCCGAGGCCCCAATCTGCCTACTCCCCAGAGTTCACAACTAGAAAAGGACCGTCTCACTCCCACTCCTCGACCCAGTGCCCCACCTACAACCTTATCTATACATGGAGAACTCTGAGGAGTAGACAGATTGAGGCCTTGGAGTAAATCAACTAGATTCTCTTGATAATGGCTTCAAAGTGGAAGCCGAAACGTCGAGATTTTACAAATTCAAAACGCGGTTCTATCCGAGAGCCTAGTAATATATATATATATATATATATATATATATATATATATATATATATATATATATAAATATATATATATATATATATATATATATATATATATATATAAATATATATATATATATATATATATATATATATATATATATATATATATATATATATATATATATATATATATACATATATATATATATATATATATATATATATATATATATATATATATATATATATATATATATAATAAGGCAAAACAGAAGCTGAGAAAGAAAAGAACGCAAATTTATGCCTTAATGTGTGATGATGACACAGTGTGCAGGGCGCGTACGGAAATTTTAGAGGTGGTCAGAAAATGTGTTTCACAGTTATATGAAGATCAGGAAGTGTCAAGGACAATAATATCCACGGAAGAACGAATGCTAGATATCCTAGTGGAGGAAGTAACATGCTATAAAGTCGATGAAAAATGGCAAGGCTTCAGGAAACAACAGTGCAACTGTCGAAATGTTAAAAACTGGTGGTCGGACTTTACATAAAATACTGGCAAAACTATACTCAAAATGCCTCAAGGAACAAGAAGTACCTGACTTATGGAAAAATGCAGAAGTGATCATTTTACATAAAAAAGGAGCAGAGGAAGATTTAAGAAACTACTGTTCAATAAGCCTCCTATCAGTCATGCCCAAGATTTTCACCACGATAATGTCGAAAGGAGTATTAAGAAAAGTGAATGACGCACAACCAAGAGAACAAGCAGGATTCAGAAGTGTATTCAGTACAATGGATCATATCTAGGTGGTACAGCAGGCCATAGAGAGGCACAACGAATACACCATGCCACTGTGCGTGGCTTTTATCGGCTACGAAAAAGCATTTCAGTCAATCTTAAAGCAGGCTATAATGGATGCATTGCTTAGCCAGGGAGTCGACAAAGCATATGTAAACCTATTAGGATCGATATATGATGGAGCTACAGCGACAATTCACCTTGATGATCTTGAAGTTGGAATTAATGTAGAGCAAGGTGTATAGTGTTTTTTTCTCTGCCTGACTTGAAGAAGTATTCCGCAATCTGGATTGGGAAAAGGATAGTCTAAAGATCAATGATGCAAATTTAAACCATCTTAGATTTACAGATGATATAGTTCTCCTTTCACAAGACCCAGAGGAGCTGCAAAGACGCATACAAGAGCTGCAAAGGGCTGGCGAACCATTTGGCTTAAAAATGAACCTGAAAAAGTGTCAGGTTATTTTCAATAAATTTGCTGAGTGAGGACAAAAGAGTTTTAGTTTTTGGAAGGGATTTGGAGATTGTGGACCACTTCATATATCTTGGGCAGAGGATTTCAATGGAGCGAGATACCGCCAGGGAGGTGGAACGGCGTGTTAAATGAGACTGGCTGGTATTTGGCAGACTCAAATTAGTATTTAAGAGCAAGCTCCCAATTTGCCTGAGAAGAAAAGTACCTGGATCAGTACTTCTGGCCTGTTATGACATACGGGAGTAAAACCTGGACACTCAAATCGCAATCAATTCAAAAACTCCGGATAGCACAGAGAGGAATGGAAAGATGTATTCTTGGCATTACAAGACGAGACAGAAAGCCCTGCACATGGATCAGGGAACAAACGAAAGTGTTTAACATCATTGGAAGAGTAAAGCAATTGAAATGGAGATGGGCAGGTCATATAGCGAGGCGATGGGACGACAGATGGACCAAGATAATTCTGGAGTGACCTGACTGTTTTTT